>OZ037779.1:7569542-7694542 GCA_964035525.1 Porites cylindrica | reverse complement strand
CGAATGAGCATTCATCAGGGGCAGAAAAGTCAATTTTGGTGTCCAAGAGCCATTCGCATTATTTTCGGAAATAGTATCTCGTGAAATCAAAATAAGGCCTGGTTCAGACGCCATAGTTCACATGACCCAAATCGAGTTTAAGTTCATGTGAAGTGCGGCGTCTGAATCAACTCGAAAGGGCTGATATTTTGAATTTGAATTGGCTCATCCATTCTTACTCGTTCTTCACGCCTGGTTCAGCTGGGAATAACAGCTTTGGACTGGCGTTGATTTAGACGCCGAACTTCACATGAGCCGAACCAAACGCATAAATGTGTATAATGTATTTTAAAAACATTTGAATTTTCCCCTTTTCAATTTCGTTCGGCTGGAATAATGATCGGCGTCTGAATCGATTCATCCGGCTTAAATTCGATTCGGTTTATGTGACGTACCACGTCCAAAATACAAGGAAGGGGATTTGCCGGCTTTACTCTTCAGAGAAAAACTGCCAAATTTTATCTGATGAGTGGTGCACCAGCTGTGTGGTACGAAATTATTATTACATAGCCGGCTAAAATGGGAAATCAAATCTTCAGTTGATCAGTCATTATGTGTTTGAAGTTTGTTACATGAGTACAAGACCATAATACATTACAATGACTGCAATAGGTTAAGGATAGACTAAGGTACAGTATAATAAAACAAAGATAACTTCGTTTGCTAAGGCATTCAAATAAAATCTAATTTTGTGAATAACGGCCGAACAGTCGCAGAACGCAAAATCATTCTTCGCAGTGCTGAGTAAATCAAGTTTGTTTTCAGTTCGCCCTGTGCAAATGACCGTCATGCTGTCCAACACGCTAATCACTAAACTTCAAAGTCAGTTCATTCGGCGTTCGGTGGCCCTTCACATTCTGAGAAATACCCGTGCTGTATGAATCATTTCTAATGACTTCAAGCAGTGTCGGTCGAAGGAAGAAAACATGGAAAATCGTCACAGTACGCTCTTAATATATTTATAGTCAGATAATTAATATACTTATAGCCAGATAGCTTTTCGCGGCCAAAAATCAATATTTTATTATAAGAAACAGGAAAAATGGTTCTTTTCAAAAGAGTTCTTTTACAAACGCTAAATTTACAGGCTCTCGATATTTTAACATCCTAAAATGTGGTAAAATTCAATGTGTCAACAAAGTACGAAACGCTTTTTTCTTTGGGAGGGTAGGAGTTGACGGAAAGCTTAGATGTAGCTGTATACAATAAAGCTTGATTGTTACTTCGAGAAAAGTGTAACATATCATTTTGAACTTAAAAAGACACACTTTCGTTGTTTTTGTAAGAGCGTCTAGAAAATACCTAATTTGCCATAATTTTCATGAGGCCTTCGGCCAGACTCTCCGCAACTGATGTTATTTTTTTAGATCTTTCGAAAGCTTTTGACTTGGTGCCACATGAACGCCTTTTGTATCCAAGGTCCACTCCTGGCTGGGCTTAGAAGCTTTCTTACCAATCGATACCAGGGCGTCGTCCTACGCGGACATCACTCACCTTGGACTTCCGTTTTGTCTGGTTTACCCCAAGGAGCCTTGTTGGGACCTATTTTATTCCTCATTTATATTAATGATATCTCAAGAAATATTATGTCAGACACAAAATTCTTTGCAGATGATATGAAGGTGTATTGGGTACTGAGGGATACTTAGAAAGATGTGGAAGAGTTACAGAAAGATCTTTCTCACCTGGAATCTTGGAGCAATGACTGGCAACAGAAATTTAGCACTAATAAATGCGAAGTGATGCACATTTCTAAAAAGAATGATTACTCAAGCCCTCAATTTCATCCATGTGGTAACCAGTTGAAAACTGTATCTGAAATTAAGGATCTCGGAATTTACATTACTTCGAATCTGTCATGGAGTATACAAGCCAACAAATGCGCAAATAAGGCAAACAGCGTACCTGGATTCATAAGACGAACGGTGGATCCTAAAGATCCTGAGTTGTTTTCAAAACTTTATTATATGAGTCTAGCACGTCCGATACTCGAGTATGTACTGCTGTCCAGTTGGGTGTCCGCACCTTAAATAAAGACTCAAATACCTTGGAGAAACTACAACGTATAGCAGCATCCAAATTTTCCCTTGGAAATATTGGGCGAGACATGTCCTTCGAAGAACGTCTAGGGTTCCTTAAATGGCTAACACTTCAACAAAGAAGATTATTTTCGTCGCTTACCGAGTGTTATAAGACAATAAACAGACTTAATGGATTAGATCCCTCAGCTTTAGTTTACGTTTGCACATTATTTTCGGCCCTAAAGAGCTAATCACTGTTTTAAACTTAAGATTGCATCCTCAACTTTAATTAGTTTTAAACATTCTTTTTTTATAAGCATAATCGACAAGTGGAATAATCTGCCAAAGGAAACTGCTGAGGCGGAAAATTTAAGCACTTTTAAGAAGAGACTGAGATGTCATCTTGCAAATTTTTCTAGTGAATTAAGACTAAGTTCTCCAAACATGTGTTATATTACATATTTTAAATTTAGTACTTTAAACAGTTGAAAATATTATATTACTGTTTTTAATTTGTTTTATTATCAGGAGATAAACTAGAAGAAAGGGATAACCTCCTTTATCTCCTTTTCATTTTTCTATGGATTTGTGAATAAATAGTTATCAATATTATTATTATTATCATTATTATCATCTTCAGTCAAATGGCAGCAAGAGTTTTTATGTAGGAAGACGGATCCATTTTCAAGTTTCCTGTTCTGTTCCTATTTTTAGCTAAAACAATCTCGTGAAAATTTTGATGACTAGTTATGAAAATAGTCTACTCAAAACGATCTTTTGATGAAATAACAATATTTTGAAAAGTGTTCTAAACTGCTGTCGGATCCGTCCTGATGGTTCAGGGGGATGATCCTGACTGGCACTTAATCGCTTTTTAGGACTTTCAGTCATGAAGGGTTCTATCTCTTTCGCTCATTCGCGACGATCTCACAGGAAAATAGAGAACGACTCTCTTCGTTTTCCGCTTTTTCAATGAACACAACTAGTACTTCATGAGGTAGCACGTCTAGACGGTTCTTACCTTAACCAGATGTTCCAAGTTGATTTTCCTCTTTCGGTGAACAATATTTTAGAAGTGAAGGCCCTGATGTATGGAATGTACCTTTAAAACCAGTTAAGCAAGTGAAATCTTTTTCAAAATTTCAGAGCTAGAACTCCGCAAGAGGCTCAGCTGAATAAATCAGCGTAAATAATTAGGGTTTTCCCCTTTTTTCCTAAGACAATGCCTGCTTTTTCGCCTTAGGCAACTGAAAAAAAGGAAAAAGAAGACTCACACTCGTCTGATCACCATTAACCAGAGTAGGAGAACCTAAGTTTACACCTGTGGGGTTTTTTAAAGCCCATTACCTTCACTAATTAAAAGTGATTTCAGTTTTTAAACCATTCGGTGTTCACATAAGTGCCAAAACCGAAACTAGTCAGAATATGCATCTGGTTTTCTCCCTTACTTAGAAAACAGGGACGCAGCTGGAGTCTTTCCAGAGACAGACGACTTTACATTAACTTCTTTTAAGACGTTGATCAAGTTTCTTTTTTTATAGGGACGTTTCACTGTCACGTAACACGTATTAAACAGAAGCCACCACTACAGGGCTTTCGATTTTTTTGTTTTCTTCTTCTGGGATTTTAAATTAACGAACCAGCGTTATTTCGTTTCCATTTCATCAATTCAAAGTTGAATGACAGCACCATATCTTTTGTTACTTGAAATCTTTTACATATCACCCTTAAGGTGGCTCGACTGGAATATATATATATTTTTTACTTCCCCACTTTGAGCGTTTACTACCGTGATTACGTCGACATTAACAAAGATACCCGAAAAAGTTACCACAGCTGTACCATATAAAGATGATAATTTATTGCCATCGGAGTTTCCATGGCAACGTTATAACGCCATTACGTCTTAGGGAAAAAAACGCCCTGGGGACGAGGTTGGTCTTACCTGAGGAGTGACTACAATAAACATGCTATGGACATAATTGGCTGATATCTAAAGAAAATGATGAGGTCTGGAAATGTAGATTGCGAGAAAGTAGAATTTGCCGATTTCGACAAAGGAGAATTTGATAGGCGTGCGTTCGGCTGGTCCACGCCTATACATTTCGCCTTAATGTGAAAACCGCTTCATAATTCTTTTAAAAAACTTGACAATCCCGAGATTACTCATCCATTTATATCGTCTCCAACCTTCAAGGACATTGGAAACAAGGAAGGTAATTAAATGGGGCTTCAAATGTCACAAATTTTCTCCCGAGATTTTGTGTTTACAGGTGAGCGTCCCCATTATTCACTGGCATTGTTTTCAAGTTTAATATACACGTGCTCTACTTCTGAGTGTCACTGTCTGAGAGAGTGTTCTAGGGGCCAAAAGTTGTGGTCAACCGATTTGGATGAAACTTGGCACAGAAGCTGAGTGTGATGAGGTATTTCAAAAGCCACTTTGGCTCACTTCTCTGACTTTTAGTTTTGGAGTTTCAGGAGGGGGGTCCTCATTTTTTGCCCTTTAAACACCGAAAGTCCAGCCTTCTAGAGGGCAGTTTAAAAGCGCCATAAAAATCCATTGGTAAATTGTGCTGCCAAATAGATTTGACGTTGGACTCTACCATAATAGAGTAGAACTTTCCGTTTATGCATGTCCTCAAGATATTGGACAGAGAGGAGCCTGGGGCTAGAGTTTCGCCAAAATTGATGTCAAAATTACAACCCAAAATTGCCATTGAACAAAAATTCAGTATATTACCTGCCTTTCTTGTGTAACTTCCATATCTATACCATTATTTACTTTAGTCACCTAATTATCAAAATCGGTATATTTAAATCTGAACTAGACCGCTTGCTTCCCAGCTTCTTTGATTCCTTACTATAATCCTAGTTAAGAATATTTTATCAAAGGTTAATACCTAGTTTTACATATATCTGTTTTCTCTTCCACAACTAATATTAACTTGAAACTCTGATAGATATATACATTTTTTAAGACGGCTTTTAAGTAAACCAGCTTTAGCTGATAAAACTACCGTGACTAAATAAAACATCTATTCTCTTCTACTATACCGGCCATCATTTCAGGGGGCAAACAAGAGACAAAATTTGCTAATACGAGTAATCGCAGTCGAGTTTCGGGTTATTTTCTCAAAACGAGACGATGATTTTAGTCTTGCAAAATGTACAGTTTGACTTTCCACAAGTGTTACTTCATTTATTGCTTGCTGTGAGGACATCTACGATCAAAATTGCATCAAAAAGGTATTGATGATCACTTCCACCCATATTTTGCCATTATCGTGAACAGTATTTTGTTCGTTTTACTTCCCTGATCATAGTTTCTCAATTTCTCAGTTGAATGTTGAGCTTGTCTGCTTAAGGTGTCTTTACGGAAAGGTAACATTTTTTGCAAAAATACTGAAAATTGCCAAAAATAAATGTAAATCACGTCTAATTGAACGAACAAGGGAGCAGAATGTCCCGGGGGGTACTCCCTTATATAAGCTATATAGGTATGTGCCGCCCCATCGATTAGGGTCTTTGCGCCCTTTTGGTCTGAAAACGGGTGTACATTTTGCCCAGTTTGGTCTGGAATCTGGTATGGTTTACGAGGGATCTACGGGAGTGTATGAGCGTATTTATCGTTTCAATTCCAAATGAGTAAGAAAGAGAGAAAATATGTGAATTCGAAATGGATTTGAAGAATTTTTTTGTTTGCGCTCTAATCTAAGTAATGACAACATAATTTCTGCAAAGGCCAGGTCTGAAAACAGTATGGATTTTAGAGATCTGGGCCGGGTTGTTCAAAGCTGGGTTAAGATAACCCAGGGTTAGTGCGAAATCTGAATTCAGATTTGAAAGATTAAAAAGAAGATTTAGCTTAATTCTTTTTGTCAAAAAGTTGATGATTGGATACTCTTAAAAATAACAGAGAAAATTACCCGAGAAAATGTTTTGAGCATAAGAAAAAGAAACCCGGGTTAAATTTAACCCTGGGTTAAGCGCTAATCGGTCTTCGACCAACTGGGCGCTGGTCTGAAAACGGTTGTGGAAAATTACATTTTTTGGTCTGAAATAGGGTCAGGATTTAGTAGTGGGTAAAATGGTTATCCTACGGCACTTTTTTTGACTTTATTTCTGATTATCTCTGTCAAAATCTCTGTCATGACTATTTCTGTCATTTTTTTCTCTTCATTTCCGTCATGAAAATAATCCATGTTTATCTCTGTCATTCCCTCCGTCATTGACTTTTTCTGTCATTTCTACCCGTTTATTTTCTGTTAATTTTATCAAAATCAAAAAAAGTACAGCCATACTTTTTTTGATTATCTCTGTCATTTTACCCTGTCTTAACTTTTTCTGTCATTTCTACCTGTTTATCTCTGTCATTAAATATTTTATGTTTACTTGTATCATTTTCCCCTGTCATGACTTTTTCTGTCATTTTTTTCTGGTTATCTCTGTGTTAAATTAAAAAAATCAAAAAAAGTACCAATTTCTATTTTTTGTGTCATTTTTGTTTTTTCACGGAAATAATGTGGATTTTGGAAAAAAAATTTAAGGGTCCTCTTTTTATCTTTTTTTGTGTCATTTTTTCTTTTTCACAGAAACAAAAAATTAAAAAAATTTGCGTTTCAATTTAACAAAAAATTAAATATGAGTTAAACATTTTCAACTATTAATAAAATAACAATGTCTCTCAAATCAACCAAGGATTCTAATCAATTTCAGAATATGACTTTGGGTGAAATAAGAAATTTAATAAACAAACAAAAGAAGAACTTAAGAAAGATTATAAAGAATTAAGAGAGAGAAGAAAATTGATTAAACAATATAAAAAAATAGCACAAGTTTATTAGAGATAAAGTAAGACAAGGTATTGATATAGTGAAAGAAAAGAAAAAAACCAAATCCAAAAAGGTAAAATCATTCAATGATTATTTTGAGGAATGTATAAGAAATAGAAAGATACCCAAAGATACTCCTCCTTATCTTCGTAAAGCTCTTGAGCGTGCTATTTTACAATATGACAAAAGACTTGAAAAAGAAACTAATAAAGTTAAAAAACAAAAACTTGAAAAAGAAACTACTAAAGTTAACAACCAAAAACTTGAAAAAGTAACTGCTAAAGTTTTCGACCAAAAACTTGTAAAAGAAAAATCAGCTTTTGAGAACTTTGCTACTAAGTATACTATTCAAGGAATTCCTGGTTATACTCCAAAAATGTTTTTTGGAGCGATTTATAAAACTTTAAAAGATTTTTTTGAAAATAATCGAAATATAAAATTCAGGGTAAATTTGGTTACTGACATGGAAAAAAAAACATCTGATAAAATAGAAAAAGATAAAGTTTACTTTACTTCGGGTAATTTAATTAATATGAAATCAACAAATGTTAATCAATTAATAAGAAAACGTTTATATAGTATTGAAGGAGGACTTGAAGAGTATCAAAATAATGGAAGTGATTGGCGATTTAAATCAACTGATAAACTTGAAATTCACACCGTTAAATATAACCCAACAAAAGGGTCGACTTATATTCCTCTTCCAGATTGGATATCAAATAAAAAGGCGATTGTTAATATTCAAAACAAAGATGAGAAATGCTTTCTTTGGTGTATACTTAGATATCTTCATCCTAAAGAAAGAGACGAATATAGACTAACAGGTTTGAAAGAGTATGAGTTTTCACTTAATACTGAAGGAATTACTTTTCCTATGAAAATAAAAGATATTACCAAATTTGAAAAACTTAATCCAGAACTTCCAGGAATTAATGTTTTTTCAGTCGATGAAAAAAAGAAATTTTATCCTTTAAGAATGGCAGAAAGAGATTGTATTAATACCATTGATTTGTTTTTGTATGAAGAAGATGGTGTTAGTCATTATTCACTAATTAAAAATTTTAATCGTTTGATAAAGACTCAAAAAACTTCGAGTAAGAATGGTAAGATATTTATTTGTAAGAAGTGTTTTACTCATTACACTAAAGAAGAATTATTACAAAAACATATCTTATATTGTTCAAATAATGAGACGGTTTCTGTAAAAATGCCCGGTACAAACACAATGTTATATTTCAAAAATTATTACAAACAAATTCCTTTACCTTTTGTAGTTTATGCGGATTTTGAATGCTTTACCAAACCGATGAATACTTGCGGTCCTAATCCAAAAGATTCTTATAATTACAATTACCAAAAACACGAACCATCAGGATTTTGTATTTTTATTAAAGGAGTGGTTGATAAAAAAATCAAACCAATTTTTTATTCGAAAACAGAGGAAGACGAAGATATATCAAAAGTATTCGTAGAAAAACTTACAGAAGCAACTAGAGGTATTTATAATGATTTTTATCGTAGACCAAAACCTCTTATACTATCCCAAGACGAACAAAAATCATTTGAAAAAGCTGAATTTTGTCATATTTGTAATAAAGAATTATTGGAAGACAACGTTAGAGATCATTGTCATTTTACAGGTCAGTACCGCGGTGCTGCTCATAACAGTTGTAATCTTAATTGTAGGAAACCATTAATTCTTCCAGTTATATTTCATAATCTACAAGGGTATGATGCTCATTTGTTTATAAAACAAATTGCAAGTTTACCAGGTGAGTTAAATTGTATTCCTTCAACGGAGGAAAAATACATATCCTTTTCTAAAAAGATTAAAGTTGATGAGTATAGGTCTAAAAAAACTGATCAAATGATTCCATTATATTTTGAAATTCGTTTTATAGATTCGTTTAAGTTTCTTCAAACATCACTTGCTAATCTTGTTTCAAATTTACAACCAGATGATTTCCATAATACAAAACAAGTATTTAAGAAAAATGTAGATCTACTTACTCGTAAGAGAGTTTATCCTTATGATTATGTTTCATCACTTGAAAAACTATCCGAAACACAATTACCACCAAAAGAAGAATTTTATTCGAAACTAAACGACGAAGACATAACTGATGATGATTACCAACACGCAACTAATGTATGGGATAGTTTTAAATGTAAATCATTAAGAGATTATCACGATCTTTACCTAAAGTCTAATGTCCTACTTTTGTCAGACGTATTTGAAAACTTTAGAAAAACTTGTCTCAAACATTACAAGCTAGATCCAGCTCATTATTATACATCTCCCGGTCTAGCTTGGGATGCGTGTCTAAAAGAAACGGGTCAGGAATTACAGTTACTAAATGATTATGATATGTTAATGATGATTGAAAAAAGTATTCGTGGTGGGATATCTCACATATCAAAAAGATACGCAGAAGCGAATAACAAATTCATGAAATCTTACAATCCTGATGAGGAGTCCTCCTCCAACACATGGATTTAAATGGATGAGAAACTTAACAAAAGAGTCTTTGATGGAAATTTTAGAGAAAACAAATCATAGTGTGTCAAATCGTGGAAAAAAAGGATATGTATTTGAAGTTGATTTGGAATATCCTTCATTACTATGGGAGGAGCATAATGACTATCCTCTAGCACCTGAGAAGATGATTGTTAATGGAGTTGAAAAACTAATTTGTCATTTTAAACCAAGAAAAAACTATGTTGTTCATTATCGAAATCTTAGACAATATCTTGAGATGGGAATGAGAATAACTGCTGTTCATAGAGGAATATCTTTTAACCAATCTCCTTGGATGGAACCATATATACGAAAAAACACAGAACTTCGAAAAACAGCAGCCAACAGTTTTGAGAAAGACTTTTTCAAACTGAAGAATAATTCAGTATTTGGAAAAACAATAGAAAATATAAGGAAAAGACAAAATATAGAACTTGTTGATAATCCTAAGAAAGGTGCTAAACTAACAAGGCGACCAAACTTTGATAGGGCAACGATATTTGCTAAAAATGTTATCGCAGTTCATATGAAAAAAACCGAAGTTTATTTTAACAAACCAATATATGTTGGCCAAGCAATTCTAGATTTGTCAAAAACTTTAATGTTTGATTTTCATTATAATTACATCAAAAATAAATACAAACATAAAGCTGAGTTATTGTTTACAGATACGGACTCATTAATGTACCAGATACACACAGATGATTTTTACAAAGATATATCCCATGACATAAAAACCAAGTTTGACACATCTGATTACCCCCCCAATCATCCATCTGGAATACTGACAGGAGTTAACAAAAAAGTAATAGGAATGTTTAAAGATGAAGTAGCAGGAAAACAAATAACTTGTTTCGTTGGATTACGACCCAAACTTTACAGTTTTAGAATAGAAGAGGATAAAGAGGTTAGAAAATGTAAAGGAATAAAGAAAAATGTTGTGACAAAGAAATTAGATTTTAATGATTATGTTCAGTGTTTATTTTTGGGTAAAAAAGAAATAAGAAAAATGAAGATAATAAGAAGTGAAAATCATGATATATATTCGAAAGAAGTTAACAAAGTAGCTTTAAGTAATGAAGATGACAAACGTGAAGTCCTCTTAGGTAAGATAAAAACGATAGCTTTAAGATAAGTATTAAATAAATGATATAAATTTAATAATAAATGTCATATACAGAAGACCAAATAAAGAAATATCTTGGAATATTAAATAAATATATTAGTAATTCCTCAGAGGAAGTGAATTTGAAAGCTAAATGTAGTAATTGTGAAAATAGAGAATCTTTTACCATTGATTACGGTTATAAAATTTGTGATGAATGTGGAGTAGCAAACGGGCATGTATTAGGCTTTTACGATAATAAAGATTGTGATAGATTATATTATCAAAAAAAGAGTGTATATCAACGTAAGTATCACTATGAGAAAAAGGTTAATCAAGTTTCTAAAAGAATAAATCTAACCAACGAACAAAAAAACAAACTTTTCAGTAAGTTAATGAAATTAGACAATAATGTTATGGAAATACTAAACAAACAATACTGTAGAAAGAGAATGATAAGTATTTTTTATTTGATCAAAAAACTTTTGGCTGAGAAGGGTTGTGAAAAGTACAAACTAATTTATCTTAAGATTTCAAAACAAACTTTAGTTAATTATGAAAAGTGGTGGGATAGTTATAAATCACTCAAAACCGGATAGATTTTAATATTATTTTGATATTAAAATCATTGCTTTTGATTACTTAGACCGAACTTTTTAACATACCTACTAACAAATCTATCTGCTATAGGTGTTTGGTCTATTATCATTTCATCTACCAACTTCATACGATCAACAAACTCTTGTTTATTAAATTCATCTCCCCGAAGAGCTGCTCGCAGTTCAACGAGTACTTTTTCATAAGTAGTGAATGCAATTATTGTCATTTCAATTTTTCTCTTATAATTATTTTTCTTTCCTATTCCCGTCACTATTAATCCAGCCCCATTTACTACTCCGAGAACAACAGGGTTAAGGGTTATTCCACCTGAAATAGTTCCAATCGCAACCAAACATAATCCAGAGATTGTAAAAACATCATCGAAAAATTTATAACTTTTATACGATTTCTTAAAACACCAGCATTTTTTGTGGTAGTGTTTATAAAAGTCTTTGAGGGTTTTAACGTCTGATTCAGACAGAGATTTGTCTATGTGATTAAATTCAAAAATATCCTTCATTTTATTCTTTTGTGTATATTAATGATAGGCGAACCTACGGTTCCCCTATCACCCCTCCCTCGGCTACGCCAACTATCTATAAAACATAACTTCCATTTAACTTTTCTTGAAGCATTACTTTGTGATATTGCTCAGAGTCGTTGTCGTAAAAGTTTGGAGAGTACATTAATTTATTTAACACTCCATCTTCAGTTGTAAACTTCCAACGTTGATTAAAATTGTAGTGAACAGCTGGTATAGTTAATGTTGCGCTGTAGTTACTTATTTTAACTTTTGTGACATTTGTATCAAAATTTTCTGTTAGCCATAATACGATTCTTTTTTCATTAAATTCTCTTAGCATGGTAAAATTTTGAGTTGCTCTATTGATAGTTAAAGTTACTTTATTGTTTGTTTTATCATAATTTAATTTTCTAAAATATTATTGTTTGTTGATAAATATTTAGTTAGGGTAAAACTCCTATTTCTAAAATGAGTAAAAACAATACATAAAGTAGATTTCGAAGAATGTGTAGGAGAAAAAGTAACATCGTAACCATTAACAATTAAACCATCTTTTTTTATTTCATCTAGGTCTTTATTTGGTGGTAGTGTAATATTAGGTTTTACAGAATTAATAATAACTCCAGATGAACCTATATTTATTCCATAACTATCCGCATTAGCAAAGTCATAGACCTCACTAAAGTATAATCTGTACAAAGCATTTTTAGTAAAAGGAGCTAATTCTTTTACTAAAGCGACTGTTGCAGCACTATTATCACTGTTTCGGTTAAGTTTGGTATTTTTAATTTCTTTTTGATTTGCATTAATATCAACATTGTAAACCACTTCTGTTGGTTTGATGTCAAATGCGGTGTGATAATCGTAAACTTTATCTGGATCGATATTGCTAGATGTGCCAACAATTCCATAGGCAATCATGTAAACTCCTGAAAATTTATATGGAAATCTATACCATATAGCACCAGACAGTGGAATATTAACAAGAATGTGAAGAAAGAATCTATTCCCAGATGACATCTTATGAAAATTAACTATTATCCTATGGTAGTAGATAGTAGCTGTTTTACCCCATAAATCAGTATAGCTATGGGAGAAATTTTTTATAGTAACATTTCCTATTATCAATCCTCTTGAAGTTCCTTTGTCAACACTTATTTGTGTCCTATTCCAAAGATTATAATCAGTGTTGAGTATTTCTAGACAAAGGGTAAAGTCAGTATTTGAAGGTAGACGGTAAAAATTCATTCCCATCTTAAATTTATATCCAATCTTAATTTTTCTGTATATTGACATATAAATTACTTTGTGATTATAGTCGTGAAAGTTTCCTTTGTTTGGTGGTAAGTCATCTATCTTATCTATACTAAAACTAGTTCTACCATCTGTTTCATCAGTCCATTGAGACCCACTTGACATGAGATAGGCAAACTGATCCTTGTAATGACTTGGTTGAACTGCAGTTTTGTGAACTAGTTTGACGACATAATTTTTGGTTACTGCTTCATTGTCTTGAGTTGGGTTACTAAGATTTATTATTTTATTATTACCAACATTAAGGTTTCCAGTCATATTGACAGTACCATCTTTTTCCAAATAATCACTCAAATCTGGGACAGCTGTGTTATCATCCACATATTTCTTTGTTGCAGCATCTGTGTTTGTTGTTGGAGTTGCGAGACCAATTATTTTTTTGTTTCCAAGATTTAGGTTATTAGTCATTGTTATACTTCCATCTTTTTTTATAAAAGAACTAGTATCAGGTATTGAGACATCCACATACTTTTTGGTAGCAGCATCTGTGTCATTTGTCGGTGTTCTTAAATTATTTATACTTTTATTATCCATGTTTAGATTATTAGTCATTTTATTTGTTCCAGCAACGTGAAGATACTTCATATCTGCGAAAGCTAATCGTGTTGGTTGATTACCTCCATTTGGAGCTGGTAGATTAAATATTCGATTATTATCCATATTGAGATTACCTTTCATTGGGTAGGAACCATCTCTGTCAAGAAATGTGTTGTCTACGTAATCTTTTGTAGGAGGTTCTTTTCCATCCAGTGGTGTGCTAAGATTTGTAATTCGGTATGTATTCTTCATATCAATGTTTGAATCAACTGTTAGCCTTGTTGTTGTGAGTGATCCGCTGGAATTATCATCAACATACTTCTTAGTAGCAGCATCAGTATTATCACTAGGTGCTCCTACATTTGTGAGTTTTTTTCCACTCATATCTTATTTCCATCTGCGGTTAGACTAAAACCAACTCCTGGAGCACCTTGAATTCCTTTAGCAAAAGGATGATCAAAAGATTGTTCGTTAAATATTCCCATTTTTTATTATCAGGATAGATTACTAGTAAAGTTTTTTGCAATAATCTTTCTTGGTTTATCAACGTATAGAAATGTAAAGGGTTTTTTTGTTGCTGCTTTATATGTTTCTTTGTCAACTCCTAATTCAGATGATATTCTGTTTGCTTCCCTCGGTGATGGAAATTCATAAAGGCAGTAATGAGAACAATTCAGCCGAATATCCTTTGGAGTTTTGTAAAAAGACTGACTGAGGTAGATTACAGAGCAATTCTTATGTCGTCCTTGAATGAAATAATCAATAAGTCGCCTCTGGTTTTTATCACAGACGTAATCATCAAATATTACAAGTTTTTGATTGTCTTCGTAATCCATTTCTGTAACCGGGGTTATTTCATCGTTACTCACATGAAGTATTTCATATCCCAATTTACTACTCATCTCCCTCATTTTTTGAATTAGCTTTTGATACTTATCCTGTTCTAGATTACGCGCGTAAAGATAAATTTCATCGTAATACAACAGTGGTTTGATTAACATGTGATATAAAAGATTAGTTTTACCACTTCCACTGTTTCCACAAATTAACATTCGAAACGTATCCGCCGGCATAAAAGGAAATAGCTGTTTATATTTTTTATCAAAGTCATCGGTACTATCATAGTTTGAAATTTCCATTTATCTAAAGATTAAATAATTTTTGTAGCAAGCAGGGGTACCATTTATATACTTAATAGATAAAATGGATATAGAAGAAGCCAAAAATTTTGAAATAAAATCGAAGCCGACGCTTTGATTCGACAGGTGAGAGATGTTATAAAAACAACAAAATGGCAAAAACAAGATATGAGAGAGGGTTTTAAAGAGACATTTAAACCACTTATTAAATCTCAAGATAGCATTAAAAAAAGTATCGATGAGCAGCAAAACGCAACTATAGCACAACTTAAAAGAAATCAACTTGCTCTTACACAAGGACTTAATCAAAACAGACTTGCTATAACTGACGGATTTGATAAACTTGATGAGGTAAAAAATTGGATTTGGCTCAATTACCTGGTTTTGAGGCGATTGAAGACGAAGAAGACGAAGAATACGAAGAAGCCAAAGAAGTTTTACCCTCCACATCAGACGAAAAACCAAAAATAGTAAAATATAAAGATGAAGACCTAGATAGATATTTATTGAGTAAAGAAACACAAGATATACTAAAATCGAATGGTTATGATAATCTACCTTCCCATTATTTAAAAGAAGATAATTCTACTATTGACAAATTAATAGAAGAAGTCAATATTGATTTAAAAAACATAAAAGATTCGTTAAAAAACACTGCCAATATTTATCCCAACGAAGAAGGTTATTATTTTGCTAAAACAACAAGTGAAAATCCAAAAAGAAAAACAATAGAAAATGTGAAAAATTTCAACGCATTAAGCACATATGCTACAAACTAAGTATTCTTAAGTATTATAAAGATAAAGAAAAATCTGGGTCTGGGATTGTTAACTTTAACAACCCACATCAACTCCTAGACAGACTTGAATTACTCGGTGGATCAATTCTTGCTGGGAATAATGGTGTGATACCTGAGTTTTCTCAAATTGCGCATCTTCTCAACAAAATGAAAGTGATCTCAAAAAAACAACTGAATGACTTACTAAATAGGGTGAACCTACGGTTCCCCCTATGACCCCCTCCCTCTCTACACCGCGTACAAAATATATATTCATTAGATAAAATGGAAGAACGAGCTATTCACATTTCCTCAATAAATAGGGAAAAAAGAGGAACAAGCAGACTTGGTGATTTTACTATTAAGTTTAATCCATCTCTAAAACTTGACCCTGAAATGAAACATCAACTTGCTCTTGATCGATTGTCCATGACTTATTCTTGGTACAACATTAGAAGTGATTATGGAAACAATAAAATCAAATACACACACGATGGGACCAACTGGCAAACAATTACTTTTGTAGATGGAATGTATTCCTACTCAGATATCAATGATTACATTCACCAATATATGTCTCAAAAGTGTCATCACTCAACAGATTCAAGTGGAAAAAAGACTTATTCAATCAATCTAACTTTTATACTATCTACCTATCGAGTGTTAGTATCACTTGATGGTGATTATCAACTTGATCTGAGAGGAACAGAATTTGGTGACCTGATTGGATTTGAAAAGAAACTTGTTACAAAAACAGAGTATGGATCAAAACTACCAAATATCACAAATTCGATTGATGTGTTAAATATCAACACAACCGCAATAACTGATAGCATTGTAAATGGAATAAATACAAATACTATTGCCGTGATACCAACTGATAATCTCACAAGGTCTTATCCATTTACTTTCGAACCTAAAAGACCACTATATTGTCCTGTCTCTTCATTTCACATTGATGAAATGAGAATCTATGTGACAGACTCACTTGGTAGACCAGTAAATGTCAACGGTATAGATTGGTTTATGACTTTAATACTTCACTCGATGTAATACTTCGTAGTTATATAACTATTAAAATAAAATGATGCGACAATCAGAGTTTAAAAAAAAACTTGACCCTGAATTGGGGCGATATACAAGACAACATATTTATGGAGAAGGAATAACGGATGTGCTTAAATCTGTTGGTTCCAAATTATTTGGAAAAACAATGAAAAAAGCCGCTAAAAAGGGCGTTGAAAAAGCAGTAACAACAGCTGCAACAAAAACTGGTGAACATGTTGGCAAAAAGGCCGGTGATAAAATAGTGCAAATGTTATCAAAAGGGCGGGTTGCTCCCACCCGTAACCCCCCTGCTGGGGGGATTGCATCCCCCCAAAACACCCCTGCTAAAAAAAAATGACTCAAAAAGAAATAAATCAAAGAGTGAATTCTATTCTTAGTGGTGGAAAAATTATATAATTATTAAAATAAAATGAAGTCCTTTAGAAATCCAGAATATTTAGAAAGATATGAAGATGTTGTTTTTGACCTTGAACAGGCTTTAGCAACACCTGGAAATGGAGATCACCAAACTAAAACAGGTCATAGATTTGTCTCTGATAATAGAAGTGAGGCCACTCCATTTGATTGGTATAACGCGAGATTATCAGTAGATTTAAAAGTTAATCAGCTTGCTGCTGGAGCTGATATAGATGCAGATGGAGACCAAATGGGAATAGTAAATGGAAGTAATTCTCTCATGGAAAAGTTAACCATCCTAGCAAATGGTAGAGATGTTTACAGTTGCAACTATGCTAATCATGTAGTAAATATTAAAAATTTGCTTGAGTATAATCCTTCCTATGTTGAGAGTGTTGCTACAAATGAATTTTACTATCTTGATACAACAAGATATGCTGAAAGAACAGAATTTACTATAAATAACACAGGCGTCACTGGAGGAGCAAATGTTGTTAAGGGGCGAGTTGCAAATTATAACAAAGGTTTTGCTTTAAGAAAAGAATTACTAGGTGACTCAGCAACAGTGCGATGTGAAATTCCCCTCAACAGATATTCTTTCTTTGAGGCATTAGAAAACAAACTTCTTCCAAATACAAAAATTGAATTAAATATTGAAATAGAATCAGATGATAATCTTATCTGGCGAGCTGGTGGAAATGATTGTAGAGTTATACTAACAAGATTTCAACTATTTGTTCCAAGAATAACATTTAACTCAAAAGGACAAGAAATATACCTGAAAAATTACCTCAAACCCTACAAATGGATGTATCTTAATGAAGTAGTAGAGCGATCAAATAACTCTCAACAGCAAACAGGTCATTTTAGAATTACAAATGCTATTTCAAAACCTCGCCATGTCTTTGTTTTTGCGATTAACACAGCTAATATTGGTTCTCAAACAGCAAATCCATTCCTTTACAACACTTGTAATTTACCAAACAATGCTAATGTGTCTCGCTGTTATCTTGAGGTTGGAAATGGGAATGAATACCCTGATATTCACTTTAAACCAGCTACAGATCCAGCAAGAGTGTTTCGAGAAGTAATGGGTCATGTTTATGCAAATAATGACTTTCAAGGTGGAACACTTCTCAATAGAACAAATTTTGAGTCTTTGTTTCCTTTTGTTTATTTTGATCTTACAAAACAAAAAATGGATATTAAAGATGGAGTTACAAAACTTGCATTTCATTATGAATTATCTGCTAATCCAAACGCTGATTATAATATTTACGCTCTGGTACTTCACGAACGAGAGGCAGAAATAGAACAGCAAGGAGGAAAACTATTGCTTAGAGCTTAAATCTAAAATCAAAATTTTATGCGATCTGTTAAATTTTCACAGAATTTTCTACAATATGTTATGATTACACAGAATTTTCTACAAGTTGTTATGATTACACAGAATTTTCTACAAGTTGTAGAAAATCTTGTGTAATCATTTGATTGGTTGAAAAAATCACACGATAATCTCGTGATATAAAACAATAACCTTCTAGAATCTACCTATGACAAAGCAATTTTTATAATTAGATTTTGAAGATAAAATCTAATTATATCACACCTAGAACATTCAAACTAATTAAAAAGCTTAACCACCAACCGAGAGAAAAATACAATAAACCCAAAACAAATAAGAAAAGATTAAGTGACGAGATTGAATTTAATATAAATATTATAATAAAAAATGACTACTTATATAGAATATGGAGTAACACTTACAGATGGGCAAAAGTCAAAACTGGCTTCTGCGATAATAAATCAATCACCACTAACTCTTCGATTAAAACATTCTCATCTTCAAGGTTCTGATGAGTTAATGTTGACAAAAAGACAAATTGATAAAATAAAAAAATCACTGGCAAATGGAACAGGATCGATATAAAGATAAGTAAAACTCAAATTAGAAAATCTGTGAAACATCGTGGAAACTTATTTTCATCACTCGCATCTCTCGGAGCAAAAGTTCTTCCTTTCGCAATAAAAGGAATTTCAAAAGCTGTTCCTGCATTAGCAACTGGTGCTGCTACTGCACTTGGAGAACTTGGAATAAATAAAATATTTGGAAGGGGGGGAGTGCCTCCCCCCAAACCCCCCTGCTAAGAAAGGGAATTACAATTCCCCCACAGTTTTTCCCAATGCTACCACCTATTGTAAGAGAATTTACCAAATCACAAATAAATCAAATTAACAAAGCTTATCAAACAGGAGGTCGACTGGTTATTAAACCAACTCGTAAACAAATAGAAGGAGGATTTTTGGGAACACTTGCTTCTATTGGAATTCCAATGGCAATTAGTTTAGTATCTAAGATGTTTGGTGGGGGACTTCAGGTTGATAGACGTGGGTCATCTAATACAGCAAACGTTCACGTTCCACATCCTCCTCCACCAACACATGGTGAGGGTTATCCTTATCGCTCACCACCCTTTATTGGTACTTGGGAAAACCCTATAGGAATGGGTGTTAAAAAAAAAAAAGTCCAAAGGCGAGGGTCTACTATTAGGAAAAAACAGCCCATTCAACTCAATTCCCATTCTCGGCACCATTTTGTAGTGGGGGAACCTACGGTTCCCCCCACACCCCCTCCCTTTACCATTTAAATAAGCATTTTGTAATTAAACCTCTATCCAACTTTGACCTCATGGAATGGGTAAAAAGACTTGGTATTAAACATTTCAGAGGAATATATAGTCGTGATGGCCTACCAAACAAAATCAAAAAAGAATGTGGAATAATTAATCTGGATGATATAACAGGACCTGGAACACACTGGGTTTGTTACAGAAATATAGATGGGGGGAGTGCCTCCCCCCAAAACCCCCCTGCTGCTTGGAGTGGTGTGGTTGAGTACTTTGATCCATTTGGACTTATAATGCCAAATGAAGCATTAGAGTATTTTAATACTTCTGGAAAACGTATTGTTTATTCTATAGATGAAATACAAAATCGCAGTACTGTTCTCTGTGGTTATTGGTGTTTATATTATTTGTTTGAAAGACAACAAGGTAATAGTATTCTAGATGTAATACATAACCCTCATTTTGATAATGACAACAGCGATTTTATAAAGTCATACTTTGGAGGATAAAAATAATATTTAATAAATATTATTTTTTTAATCTTCTTCATCATCATCATCCGGAGCATTTTTTAGTGATTTAATTCTTTCAACTTTTGTATTCAGATCTTTAACAATATCAACTATATCAACAAATTTTGAGTAAATGTCAATAAGACGATAAAGTTTCTTCTTTTTATCATTGTTTATTTTCAACCAAGAATACTCCTCATTTCTTATTTTTTCCCACATCTCACATTCACCAGCCATTAGCACTCTAGAAAGATCGTCGTTTTTCTTTCTAAGAGAATCAAACTTATTATATATTTTTGTCCTTACTTCTTTTTCAAAATCTTTTAGTGTTTTAACATCCATCTTTTTCTCTATCTCAGAAAAGAATTTGGCTTCCATTTATTATATGAATAGATAGTTTCCTTTTACAACTTTGTTAAGCGTATTTGATTTCTCACTTATTTCTATAAGCAACTCAAATACTTTTATAAATTTAGTATCGTTTTCCAATCTAGAAAAATCAGCATATTCATAACTCATATTTAGGTTGTTGTATATCTTTTGAAGTTCACTTTTAAGAAAATTAGATCTATTATTCATATTTTTATCTAAACATTATATTAAATGAAAGAAACTTATTGTATCGTAGATAAAAGAGTAACTCCTTGCACAGAGCCAAGTGGTTACCAAACTGATAAAAGAGGAAGAACTCAATTCTTTTGTAGATGCGCAGTTTGTGGAAATAAAAAAGTTAGATATGTTAAAATGGGGGATACCCTGCAAACTGGAAGTGGAAAAAGAAAAACTAAAAAAAAGACAAAAAACTAATCAGCCCGTCTGAAGGGGCGGGCGTCTTTGATACTGTTGTTGGTACAGCAGTTGATGGATTTGTTCATTATGGTTTACCTTGGATGGGTAAAAAAGCAGTTGAAATGGGAAGGTATTATTTGTCAGAAGCGCTCAGAAACCCTAAATTACAGAAAAAAGCAATAAATTATGCTTTGGACAAATTAAATCCAATGATACAAAATGTTGGTTCTCAAGCTTTAGACCAATTATCAACCAAAATACGACCAAAAAAAACTACAAAACAAACAGAAAAGATCTTGATGGAGGAGCTATAGATATCCACAAGCAGATTGGTAAATTGCGAAAACCAAAAGGAGGATGGACCTTGCCAGGACATAAATATACCGGTCCTTATAATGATCTTGAGAACCAAGGAAGATATGACCCGAAAACCGGAGAAATATTAGAAATTTACGATCAACCAACCGGACCAACCGATGCCGTAGCCATGCAACATGACGTAGATTATAGTGTGTGTGGCGAAGACCGAAAGTGTAAAAATAAAGCTGATAGAAAGATGGTAAAATCGTTGGATGCTATTCCTTGGAAAGAAAGACAATGGGGGCATACTTTAGCTAGAACAATAATTAATACTAAACAAAAACTTGGTATGGGAACAAAAAACGTAAAGCGGCGTTGAGTAGTGATTGGTCTCAACAATTAGCCGACGAACTTCACAAACCAATCACACGAAACTTTCAAAAGAGATCAGTAGTCTCAAACGGTATTGACGAAATCTGGGCTGCTGATTTAGTTGAAATGCAAAAGTTTAGTAAGTGGAACAAAGGGATTAAGTATCTGCTGATGGTTGTTGATGTGTTTAGCAAATATGGATGGATTAGAGGTTTGAAAGATAAAAGAACCGAAACTGTTAGTAAAGCATTCGATGACATATTCAAAAGTAAACGTAAACCTCAAATGTTATGGACTGATAAAGGTTCCGAATTTATAAGCAAACATTTTAAAGATTTTCTGAAAAGAAAGGGTATCAAGTTGTATCACACTGAAAACGAGGAGAAATCTAGTGTTGTTGAGAGATGGAATAAAACAATGAAAAACAGAATGTGGAAGATGTTTACTGTGAATAACAACACTATTTACTGGGATAAGATAGATAAACTAGTTGATGATTACAATAATGTGAGACATTCTAGTATAAAAATGTCTCCTGTTGAAGCAAGTAAAAATAAAAATAAAAATCAAGTTTGGTCTAATTTGTACGGTGATTCTATTTACTTGAAACCTGGTAAATCAAAGTTTGCAATTGGTGATCGTGTTAGAATTTCTAAGTATAAGAGGAAGGTATTTGATAAAGGCTACACACCAAACTGGACAGAAGAAATATTCGTAATTGATAAAGTTTTACCTACAAAACCTATCACATATAGAATTGTTGATCTGATGGGAGAAAAAATTAAGGGTTCTTCCTACAACCAAGAATTACAAAAAACAAAACAACAAACATTTAGAATAGAAAAGATTATCAGACGAGATAATAAGAAAAAAATGGCATTAGTAAAATGGAGTGGATATCCTGATAAATTTAACTCATGGGTTAGTTTTAAGGATTTGGTTGATTTTTAATACGAAATTCGTATTAAAAATAGTTATTTACTCGTTTTCTTCATCAGAGATAACTAAGTCTTCAACTACTTGATCAATTATCGCTTCAATATCGCTTTGCTCTTCATCTTCCTCTTCAATTGTTAGTAAAGACTCTCTAGGTTTGAGTGGTTTGACATAGCACTCATGTACTTTTATTTGTAAAGATGTAACAGTTTTACTTATGAAGATTCCTTCAATTATCAATGATATTTAAAAGGATTTAAATCTTTACCCCCCTTTCCCTTAAACAATAACAATAACATCCAAAAATGCTTTTTCTTTATTATTTGGTTCGCTATCTTTAGCCCAGAGACATACTGTAATACCATAACCTATTAACTTTTTCGTATCTTGATTTTTCTTTTCACTAACACCAAAGCTAAAAAGAAAAGGTGTTTCGATTACAAGCGGTCCTTTCTTTCCATTGGAATATTTGATTTCAATTGGGATACGCTTGTATTTGATCTTACTATCTTTGACTTTAAATTCTTTGCCTTCTTTCAAGATAATATTGTCTTGGGTAAGATTTTCGTAATTGGACAACTGCATTTTGATTATAATTATTTAATCTTTAAACATTTTTTTCTAAAAATTCAAATCTGTATCTATCCCCGTCTTTTTTGGAAATCACTGTTTTATAATATTTTACTTTTCGACAAATATTAGAAATGCTTGCAACAGAAATATTTAATTCGAGTGAAGCGGAAACAATACTATCATAATTTTTTTGTTCTTTATTTTTAATATTAAATGAGGTGATAGGTTTTCTATTACCTTTTCTCGTATTTTCGTCCAAAGTTAGTAATTGTAAATTTTCAATGTTATTATTTGTTTTAACAGAATCACAATGATCAATGACAAATCCTTCTGGAATAACACCTTTAACACATTCCCATTCAAACCTGTGAATATAGTAATTCTTTGGTTTAATCAATTTTTTTTTATCATTTACTTTAAACTGATAGTAACCCCTTTCAGTCAAATTTTTTTTAAAATTCTTCCAGTTTTTACATTTAAAATTTCACCATCTTTTGAAGCGGCATATTTACTAAAGATAGGATGAATATAGTATTTCTTTCCACCAATTGTAACTTTTTTCCGCGACATTTTTTAAAAACCTTTGAATTCTTAAGCTGATTTTCTACCGAAGAAGTTTTGTTGACCAATAGTTAGCTGATTCTGGATTATTATGAGTTAATTCTCCTTGTTTATTCTTAATCTTTGTAGCTCGAGCAAGATATTTCTCTCTTCTATCTTTGTCTTTGTGAGTAAGATAATCTGGATATTTTGACGATCCAAAATGAACTTTTTTCCCACTTGGAAGAGTAACCATGTATTTGTTATTTTTTCGTGTCGAATAATCAAGCGATTCAGCACCGAGTTTTTTAGCATTTCTGGTTAGTTGTTTAAACTCTTTTCCACTAACAAGATATTTTTCATCTGGGATATAATCTGAATCCACATCATGCCTATAACCATCATCAACTATAAAATCCAAATCATCTTTTGTAGGAGTAGTTTCTCTTGATCTTGGTTCCATTTTATTTAATTGTTTATACAATTTTTTTATATTAAAGTATTCAATCTTATAACAAAAAAATGTTATAAGATTTAAAAAAATTAATCACCATCAGTATCACTATCACTGAAACAATATCTGTAACGATATCTATCACTATCAGCATCAGTATCCCAAAATCTATCTTCGACTTCATATTTTATTTTAAACTTACTACAAAATAATTCAAAATCATCGTAAATATTTTTGAAACCAGGATAGGGAACAATAAAATTTTGTTCATCTCCACTATAACTATCTTTTTTATAATTAATAAGTTTATTAAAATCATTGAAATTTTTTTTAATCTTAATTAAGTTTTTAACATCACTACTTTTAATCTCAAAATTACTTAAATCTTTAAAATAACCTGAATTTTGATATAACAAAAATCTTCTAATGAATTTTTTTATTTTATCAACTCTAAAATTTTCAAATAAACCACGAGTTGCCTCGTTCATGTTATCAAGAAAATACTTAAATTCATTATTTATACCTATTATAAAAAGATATTCATTACTAAAATCCTTTGCGTAATCTGGGGTATTCTTGATAAACATTGTTATTTTATTAATAGTTGAAAACGTTTAACTCATATTTAATTTTTTGTCAAATTGAAACGCAAATTTTTTAATTTTTTGTTTCTGTGAAAAAGAAAAAATGACACAAAAAAAGATAAAAAGAGGACCCTTAAATTTTTTTTTCCAAAATCCACATTATTTCCGTAAAAAAACAAAAATGACACAAAAAATAGAAATTAGTACTTTTTTTGATTTTTTTAATTTAACACAGAGATAACCAGGAAAAAATGACAGAAAAAGTCATGACAGGGGAAAATGATACAAGTAAACATAAAATATTTAATGACAGAGATAAACAGGTAGAAATGACAGAAAAAGTTAAGACAGGGTAAAATGACAGAGATAATCAAAAAAAGTATGGCTGTACTTTTTTTGATTTTGATAAAATTAACAGAAAATAAACGGGTAGAAATGACAGAAAAAGTCAATGACGGAGGGAATGACAGAGATAAACATGGATTATTTTCATGACGGAAATGAAGAGAAAAAAATGACAGAAAAAGTCATGACAGAGATTTTGACAGAGATAATCAGAAATAAAGTCAAAAAAAGTGCCGTAGGATAACCATTTTACCCACTACTGGATTTGGAGAACCGGGCGGCACACCCCCACCAAGAATTCCCAGGAGTACCTCCCCCCCCCCCCCCCGGGACCGAATGTGCTCTATACCCTATAGTCTGAGATGGTAATAGCTCGCACAGGTCGTTTTTCCAAATAAAACTTATATCACAGGTAGCCATATATGTATTCAACGAGGCAGAATTAAAACAATTCAATTGATAAAAGAATAAATAGCTATTTAGAGATTCTTCCACGGAATTAATCAACTTTTGATAAACAGAAACAAGCGAATATCTAGAAAACGGTTTCCTTTTCCTGAAACACTATAAACATACTGTCTAAGTCTTAAGTATAGCAATAAAATTAATAGTTTTAAAAATAGTTATTTAACTGAAGTTCAGTCAAGAATCCGTAAACTTAAGCGTAGCAGAAACACAAGACACCGTTGCAGAAACAAAGCGGCAAATTCGGTTAAGCTACTCCATCGTCGATTTCACAATATAGGGAAACACGTCATTTTTTCCTTTGCCACATGTAAGTAAACGAAGCCAATGCCCTCCGTCGAGTAACCAGCTAAAGAGGATGTTTGGTTATGATCTTTTCAATTCCTGTATTCAGATCCTTTCGTCAGCAGCTACAAGACAAAAGACAAACGGCATGTTTACCTTTTAATGCTCACTGGCAAATTTTAAATTTTGACCCGTAATTAAAACAATGAAAAACAACTACAAAGGAACTTTTAACCAGGGTGAAAGAGTCGATTTTCAAACTAAGATAGCTTACGATAAATCCTAAATTTTAATTTCAAAACTAAACGATATTCGACAATACATTTTTTATTGACCATATGAATGCCAAACATTGTGAAAGGCGATGTTTACGTTCATTGAAAAACTAAGAATGACCTTTCAAACGGGGGTAGCTTGAGATCTGGGTAGTGCTTCTGATTGGTCGTGCCGCGCGGGAAACTTGATTTTGATCATTTTAATGTTAAAAGGCGCTATATTAAGAGAATTACTATTTAACAAATCAGAAGCACTACCCAGACCCAGATGGTGACGAGTCATCAGTATGGAATTTCTGCGCTCGTTCTCCAGACTTCATTTGGCGGGGAAACCAGTGGTAGCGTCGCCCTGAATGTCGGCTGTTTTCTAAGGCTAAAACGTCTTTCAAAATGTAGCTTACGGAACTGATAACTAAAGTCCCGGGGGGTGCTCAACGAAGTTTTATACAGGGGGGCTCCGGCCAAAGGTACAGCCCCTGACCCTTTTATATGTCTAGAATACCATTTTTTATACCTTGGCAAATGGTTCCCCTTTCACATACCAAGTTTAGAACTTTGCAATTTAAACTTATTTAAACTGCAGTAAATGAACTGTCTTTAAAAATATGAAAATATCCCGCAAAATCAGAAGGTGTTTTCTTTTTTCACAGCCATAAAATACATCTGTTAGCCACTTTCGGCCTTTTTACAGACCGAAATAACAGATTTCCCAACCCTTTCATATACCTCAACTAGTGAAATCCCTAAATTCGTTCATGCTCGTGTACCTGAATCCTAAAAAAGGTATTCCTTCCTGGCGGAGCCCCCCCGTAAAAGCCATTATAGGGAGTAAGCTCCCCCCGGGACTTGACTATGGTACATGTAACAGCTTTCACAAACGAAATTCAAAGGAGCTCAATAAAACGCTTTAAACCTAGCCGGAATTAATGAGCCTGTTTTGCTACAAGAAACAAAACAAACGAATAATTCACTCTCAAGGTAAAATCTGGTCAAGCAAACTTGATTAGATTCCATAAACGGACTGATTAATCATTGCTGCTGCCAGTGTAATGAGGAGTAAAAATCGCGCACTTCCGTTCCCAGAGTTAATTTCAAACTAAAACTATTACAAATAAAGCCGAGCAGCACTGGGGTGAGAATGCACACAAAGCACTACAAATTTCAGGAAGATTTCATCCAAACAAAAGAATGATCTGATCCTGAATAGTTTTAGTTTGAAATTAACCACATATGATGCCTACTGCAGTGGAAAGAGTAAAGGTAATCGATTCAATAACAGAATATGTGTGGGTACGCTTTACCAAGTTTGAATGTAATGCTTAACGACGATGATCTATATTACTAAATTATAAAAAAAAAAACCTGTTTATTAAGTAATGATTTACAAATGCGAATTACCTCCAGTCGCCGTTTCAAAAATGCCTAACAAGTTTGTGAGCACAAAAAAAAAATCAAAAAAAGCCTTTATGATAGAAATGTGCACTATACGTAGCTTTGTAGTATTTCTGTTTATGTCAAATAATTAGCACTTTAACTACTACAAGACTGAAAAGGTTTGTGGGAGGACAAAGGAGGCTGAAAGACAATCTTAGAGAAAAGATAAGGGTGAAAAAATGCTTTAATTACGTACTAGTGGAGGCTCAGTGCTATTGAATGTGCCAAATTGGAGGAGCTCGTAGTTCGCTATACAAAAGAGTGCAAAGTAGTCACCTACAGTTGCTCTCTTAGCGTAGCTGTACAAAGAATTAACGTAAAATCACGTATAGTGCACAGCAAAGACTAAATATTCAATTAAGATTGCTATTTTGTAGAATGGTGAAGAGTGGACAGCCCGGCAGTTTTGTCTATTTGATGGGAAACATACTGCCAAGCAGGAGCTGGAAAAAGCAGCACCAAGTAGATCGGCTACGGGAAAAATGACTGTTACCCGAAACAGCATTATTTAAAAGAAGAATTCTTATTAGGTTTAATCCAGGGTCAAATGTAAACATACCATTTGAGTTGTGATCAGTTTGTGAATCTTGTCAAATCACCTCATCATCTCAGATGTTAAGACCCTTTCTAAGTATCTTTCATTCTACTATGGACTGTATTTCCTCCAATTTTTTTAGTGTTTCCTTCGTTGTCTCATGTTCTTCACCTAATACCACCTTTTGGATTTTAATGGCCTCCTCAAGCTGCTCCATAGCTGACTTGAAGTCTTTTTTAATGATCAAGATGTCACTGAGGTCAACATGGGATCGAGCGGTATCCTGATGTTCTCCTAGCAACTTGATTCGCAATTCTAGAGCCTCTCTGCTGTACATTTCAGCTTGATCAGCTATTCCAGAATCTGCAGATTCAAATTTCGCAAGGCACCTGTACGAACCGGCTATGTATCGCAGGATCGAGGCTGTCCAAGGGTGGTCACCAAGCACATCTTCATACACTGGTAAAGTTTCTTTTTTCCAGATGTCTATTGCTTGTTTATGGTCCCCGCACGCCCTACAGGCGTCTAAAACAAGTTTACAAAGCCAGTTTAAGGTGTCAACACGCATCTTAATTGGTGTTTAACAAAAGTGCGTTCGAAACACTTAGAGTTTGGACAACTATAATCTGAACTCAATTTAAAAATGTTCCTACTATAGGCATTTATGACCAGATCTAAAGACGAGAGGTTCACTGAATTGCCTAACTCGCCCAGTGTCTATGTAATTAACAAGTCGTCAAAGACTCGGCCTTTCTATATGAAATCTAATATAATCATAATACAGACACGTCGACAACTTCCATTTATAGACACAAAAATAGATAAATGGATACAGATTAATCACAGTTTTGCAGCACACAGTAACATGACCGTTACTGATTATTTGAACTAACCCTAAATCATTGGCTCAGGCCAGCAAAAAAATGCCATCGTAATAACATGAGGGTTATATTAATACAAATTGGAAAGCTACGTAAGCGAATGGATTAGGTACTCACTTCCAAGATCACAACAACCTGCTGCTACATACAGACGCACTCCAAGCTCCTTCCTCAGATTAATTCCCTTTTGTATCAGGTCACGTCCTTGTTCTACTTCGCCCTAAAACAACCAAAAAACATTTTAAGATACAGATATATTTTGGCCCCAAGGACCATTTTGTTTACCTAAAAAGCTATTCAAATAATTATTATAAAAGTAAATTATAACTATCATAAAAATATCTCCCAGAATCCTTTGAGGCAATTTTTTTAAAAAGCTTTCAAACTTCGACCATTTTATACGTAGACTGTCAGACCACAACAAGATAACATTTGCCATAAAATAACTTCCCATGTCAAATCTAAAGTAATGACGTCATCAGTCACGTGACTATTTCCGAATTAGGTTTTTTGTTGCCGTGACAAGATTTGATTAACGAGTTAATTAACAATTATTCCGCGAGCCCGCATGGGCTGTGAGTCAATAGCCCATGAGGGCGAGAGGAATAATTGTTTTAGTAAAATCGAACTAGTCGGTCAAAAATATTAAGACAAAACAACTTTAGCTAGTTAAAGCTACACTTTAATCCTCTTTTTGCCGCCAAAAAGCCGGGGCTTTTTGCTACTAGTGGGCTATAACATATAGCCTAGTAGTAGTTCAACCAATCAGAACGCAGCATTCATAATAGACCACTAGTTGGATCTTACTAAAATCAAATAGCATATTTGAGTTTTTAGTTGTGTGGGGCATTTAAAAATAACCAGTTGACGTCCGGCATTTAAAATTCAAGGGGGCAATGAACATGAGCGAAAAAGCCGAGGGTTGTAGAGACTCAACCTCTTATCACACGGCAGAGAAAACACTGATGTTCTTCCTGTAAGTTTTTTCCATGACCAAAAGAGGGGCATGACGTCATCAGTCACGTGATCAAAGCGTTTTGAATGTTTTAGTTCGTTTTTAAAGTACCTTTTTGTCATAACTTGGCAAGTTTTTGCTGTTTTTCTCAACAATTCTTTACCCTGTACTGTCTCTGGGTAATTATTATTCCATTCTCAAAGCAGAACCAAACGAGAACTGAGCTAGAAGTTTCAAAGTTGCGAAAATTGACCGATACTGCAAGTTAAAATCGAAAAGGAGATCTACTCTTGAGACTTTTGTAAAATCCTTTTTCAACTTAACTGTTTGTTTGCCGAAATAAATTTTCAACGTTTGTTAATAAAGGAGAGCTTTTTAAAAAAACTATGCGGCCATATTGTTTTTCTTCATTCCGGGGAGAAAGGTCATGTAGCAGCTCTTCTAACCCTAAAAGCCAAATGGTTTGCTACCCTAACCTCAAACAATGGAAATTATGATGAACAATGTTGTGTTACGAGCAGGGTAGCCGCGCGACCGATAGTTCATAAATTTCTTAAACGTTCCCCAGTATGGACCAAGCCTGAAAGAGTATTAATGAGTTTATTGTGAGTTTTCCGTCTAGCTTCGATCAGTAAAAGATTTAATTCTACACGGAAATTAAAAAAAAAGAGAAAAAGTCATCCTTGAAAACTATCAGTCACCATAGAGAAGGAATATATACCTCTTCTAAACACAAATTGTCAGCGTTTACCGAGTTGGTCCCGTGGATAGAGGCGTTAATTTCTGCGAAGCCACCAGGCTTCGGAGCAGACTAATTCTGGTCGCGTATGTGACCAGCCTGGGTTGCCTGTGCCCAAAGACAGCCTCATTTGAGATTTTTGGATGTAAATATATGTATGTATGTCTAGCAAATAGACCTTTTGCGTCCAACAGTTCTTTTCGGCCAAAAACTATCCCCAGAGTAGCTATCACGAAAACTAAGAATGCAACCATTGCTTTTTTTTTCTTCTCCTCCTTTCCTTCTCCTCGCTAATCCTTTTTCTCCCTTCCTTTTCCTTCGTTACTATGATTTTGGAGCTTCTCGGGCGTAAGAAACGTGCCTTTTGACACTTTTTCACAAAAATGGCTGCAAATTTTGTTAGGTTGGTTTCAAAACATCGGCTAGATGTATGTATGTATGACAGGGGGGAATTTCAAATATCCCATGATGCTTCGCGGCTAATTTCTATCTTCTCTTCGCGGCTGAAAGAGCGTTCGAGGGTTTCGAGAGAGATTTTCAACGAGCTGAATTTCAAGATGGAGCCCATCCAAGGTAAGTTTCAATGTGCCCTGTTCATCTTTGGTGCCTGATTGATAATTTAAAATGTTTCGTTGGTCATTTCACGCATTATTGCTCTCGTTTAGGACTCTGTTAAACCAAGCTGTTTTAACTCGCAAGTGAATATTTATTTAGATGACCTACAATTATCGAAAACTGTCTTTATTTTAGAGAAGTTTTGCTGTCATAAATTATCCATATCGTCGGACAAGGGGTGCTTGATTATAGTTCCACGCTCCGACCTCTTTCGACCCCGCGATTTTTATGGGTTTGACCGTTTTGAAATATCGCATTTTTTGCCCTTTCTCCGATAGAATGCAAGCCGAAGGTGCCAATTTCTCTGTGCTTAGTCCTGCGAAGATGGGGCATTTTTCCTTGAGTTCGCCCTTTTTTCGCTTATCGAAAATACATATATTAGCCCATGAAGATATAACAAATGTGTAATTTCAATGTTTTCTAGTATTAAAACGTTTTTGTTTCATTTTAGGCAAAATTCGTTTCTCATTGTGGCTTCCGGTCGCGACGTGCGTTCCGAACTTGAACTGATGTACAGACCAGCAAATGCCATGGAATGGCATCCCGTAGGACCTCAATCGGTCTATAGAACCTTTGAAGACATTTTGATAGTTCTCTTAGATCTATTATAGCGGAGTAGTGGGTGTTTTTGTATAAGTATTGTACCATTTCTTTAATAAAACTTATTTATGTCCACGTTTGACAATGATGCTTAACTGGTGTTTTGTTACGAACAACATTTGGTTACTATTGTTTTTACTTGAGCTATTCCCTTACTTTGAATTATATCTCCGATAGACGTTTTTTCGTTCTTTGATGATCTCGGTATTTTCGACTGCATAAGCCGAGCTTGTTGAGGGAATAGCATGTACTGTCACTGTACGGTTAATGTAATTGTATTCACTGCATCGATGAATTATTGACCTGACAATGAGCACCGCGACCACAAACAAGCAACAAAAAGAAACCGTACACATACAAATAGAAGTAGTTAGAGAAATGGGTATCCTGGAGCGTACTTCGAAATACCAGAAATGCATTAAAAAAACTAATAAAATCCCAGATTATGCAAGGGAATACAAGAATGAATATCTTTTTATAAGAGGTATCAATAAGGTATTTAAAAAATTTGTAAAGACAATAAAAGAAAACGAAGAATTTTATAATTCTCCTGAAGCTCTTAGAATTATAAGAAAAATAAAAAAATTAAAAAGATTAGGTTGTTTTAATAAAATTAGTAAAATAAAATTTGATATTGATGAAGTTGAAAATATAGAATTTATAAAATCAGCAATAGAAGAATATAGATATTTATATTACGACCCATATACTGGTTATTTAAATGAGGAACTATATAATATAGAAGCAGAAATAGATAATCCTGGTTTTAAAAGTTTTTATAAACATTTTTCTAAATTTTACGATGAATTATTAATAGATTACTAATATTAAAGTTTTAGTCTTATAACGATGTTTGTTACGAGACTTAAGTTTAATTAGGATAAACCCCTTTATCCCATAATTTTATCGCAATATCATAAAATCTTTTTTGTATAGGAGTTTTAGTCATATTTTCTAAAACACTTGCCTCTATATAAAATTCTGATATTGCAGGAAATTCACTAATGAAAGAATAAGGTTCTGTTTCTGTGATTTTAACTTTTCCAATTGTGTTGATACTATTTTCAATTTCATCAAGTGCTTTATTAAATTTATTTGTAGACTTTCTTATTTCAGAACAGCTTACTAAAATACATTCTTCAAAATAAGGAGCTTTTGTATATAAAAGAGAAAGAATAGTATTATCAATATTTTTTATATTCTCATAAATTTTTTTTGAGGGAAATATTAAGTCATTTTCTGTAAAGGGCATTTATTTATTTCTTTTTGTTTTTAAATAAATTTTAGTTTAAAAAATAAAAAAGTTAATATAAAAATATGGAGGAGATTTATGAAGAAGAAGAAGAAGATCAAGGTTATACAATTGAATGTGGAGTTAATGAGAAATCTAGAGGAAAAGATATGAGTGAAGCAATGAAAAAATTAAAAGAGAGTGGTGATGAGAATAAGATTAAACTTGCAAAAAGATTAGCTACAGTCTCAGACAAAAAGAGTTGGGACACTTTAACCAAACGCTGTGTTTTCCCTTCTCGTGCTCCCCTCGTCCCTCTCAAAGTTGTTTATCGCGGTTTGGTCACCAAATCTTGTACACCAACATTGAGGGGACAAGGGGACCCCAAAGTGTCCCAACCATTTTGACTGAGACTGTGTTTTTGAGGAATTTTACGTATGTGACTCCTCGTTGGCTCTAGTGGCGGGAAATCGCTAGGCAGGTATATGCACGTTCCGGAGCCATTTTTTCGGGAAAAACATTAGCGATTTCAAGGATAGAAAGAGAGAAGACAATTAATAGAGGAAAGAAGTCTTTGTTTCTTTCATTACAACATTCCACGGTATTAAAAAAGCTTTCTACGTATTGAGTTTAAAGAGTGAACAACGGATAAGTGAAAACTTCGCGCATTATTTCGCAGGCTGTGTATCTTGCCGCTAATATATTGTACCGGTGGAGACACGATTGGACGGGTCACCATAACGGGTCACCATACTATCCAGGGCGTTTTATTAGACCTCTCTGGTATATATAATGGATTAAGAAAGAAAAGGATAAGGTACTTTCATACTTAATTGAAATAGCAACGGTTTATATCGCCTTGATACATGTAAGACAAGTTATTAAAACTTTGATCATGGTGACACGATTCTTCGCTGAAAGAAACTTATAAATATCTTAATTGAATTAATGTGCGGTGACCCGTGTACGCGTCGAGTAGAACGCTTTTTTTGAGGTTTGAAGGATAGGTAGTGTCCTCGTTTTATATGATTCATGTTTTGTACCTCAAGTCCCACATTTATGGCAGAGTAGTTTGTTTTGGAGTTATTCAGAAAGGTGTATATTTGGGGTAAAGAATGAGAACCGATGTCACCATTTGGCGCAAGGCCAAATTAACATTCGTTGTAAACAACTCCTAAAAAGTTGTCGATTTCACAGCAGTAGCCTGGAATATTATTAAGAAACTTTTTAGCCTCGGACCAAACAGTTACACTATTGTTGGACACCCTTTTTACGCGCTTGTAGTCAATAGTATCTTTAGCAATTGAGAAAGCGGGATACTCTTCTCGCTGATACGTCTTGGGAATAATCCTGGCTTGTTGCATTTTCCTCCAAACTGGAGGAAAAGTTTCCCCCTTTCTCTCGAAATCGCTTAATCGCTCTTTCAGCTGTCTTTCGCCTCTTGCCCTTAAGTTAGAAATTGCGTCCCTTTGAGCCTTGTTCCTACACTCTTTCTTGGCAAAGAGGCCTTCTCTATTATTCTCCACACATTTTTGCTAGAAATGTGCCACATTCGAGCGCCTCTCCGTATATGAAAACCCTGAATCTTACGTAGGTAGCCTGCACGTGCTATACTGTCACGCTATCAATCGGCCACTAGAAAGCTATTTGTGTACGGTCAGTACTGCATACTCAGTTCCTTTTATTTTCCAATACTCTACTCTGCCCAAGAAATTTCTGCGAACTGGTCATTCTTTGTGTTATGTTGTTATGCCCAAATAACTTAGTTCACTGCTATAGAAACGTTCGCGAAACACAATGGATACCCAACAAACCAAAAGCCCGTCGCTTGTGACCGACCTACAGATTAACCTCCGTATCTGTCAACACGCCTTCAAATTCCTCCCCGATACAGTCTCAGACAAAAAGAGTTGGGACACTTTAACCAAACGCTGTGTTTTCCCTTCTCGTGCTCCCCTCGTCCCTCTCAAAGTTGTTTATCGCGGTTTGGTCACCAAATCTTGTACACCAACATTGAGGGGACAAGGGGACCCCAAAGTGTCCCAACCATTTTGACTGAGACTGTAGGTATTATTTTATCTTTGATAATATGGGTCCTATAACAACAGCTCCTGATTTTCCTGCTGAAGAAGATAAGTATGGGTTGAATTACGTTCATATTTATTTAAACAACTTTGTTGATACGGCAAAGAGATGTATTGCTGGTGTTATTAAAGCTTTTGCGGATGATGAAAAATTAAGTCCTTATTACAAATATATCATGTTTACTCATCTTTATTCTCCAGAGGAAATAGTTGAAATTGAACATGAAGAATTATGGAGAAAACAAGAAAGTATTGTAGAAGTAGATGATGGTGAAAGTGAAGTAGAAGGTGATGAGTTTTTTGTAAAGGGAAATTTACCAACAAAAATAATCTAATCAAATAATAAAATGGAATTCAAAAACGATATTCCTACAAAAGAAGACAGAGATTTTATAGTTGATGATGGTTATAATCATGATGTGGACCCAACATATCAACCTAAAGACCACTCCTCCTCATCAGATGATGATAAATATGTTGTTACTGGTAAAGAGTTTAACAAACTAACCAAAAAGGCTAAAAAACTTGGTGCTGAATCGCTTGATTATTCAACACGCAAAAATAAAAAATATATGACAACACTTTCAAGTGGAAAGAAAATTCATTTTGGGTCAACAAATTACCCCGGACTATCTTATCCATAAAGACAAAGAGCGAAGAGAGAGGTATCTTGCTCGAGCTAAAAAGATAAAAAACAAACAGGGTGAGTTAACTTATACTAATCCTGAATCATCTAATTTCTGGCCAGAAAAATGATTTAAAGTTATATAGGTGTTATGTAAAAATGAAATATTTAGCAGTTGAGGATAATATTTTATCTAATATAGATGAAAAATTAAAATCAGGTTATTATATTGATAAAATTAGTATTGATGGAAGAGAATTTGAAATTTATGAAAAAACTAAAGAATATTTAGTATTATTGTGTAAAAATGGTGATTCTGGTGATGGTAGTGATGGTCTCGCTGTTCGTTTACCACTTCCTCTTAGATTTGATGAAGAATGGTTTAAGAAATATAAAGAACAAAATATAACTAGAGGAAGTGTTATTTGTTATCATATTGATGGATTTTTAAAAAATGATTTAAAGGAATAAAAATATATAATAAAATGCAATTATCCAGTTACGATCATCTAACCCCAGACAACATTATCTTTAATGAAGCTAAAGAGTACAAAGTGAAGATAGCAAGATCAAATGCAAACGTATTCCAATTGAAGTTAAATATCCAAATGGAAAGAAAGGACCACTTGTAATCGAAACTCCACTTCTCTTTAGCTTTGGTGTGAATGAAAAGAAAAACCAAGAAACAAACAAGTTAGTAGGTTATAGTATGCCAGTATGTCTTTGGGCTAAAGATAGCGAACCGAATACTAAAGAAAAAGCATTTTTTGATGCTATCAACAATGTAACAAATCTCTCTCAGCAACATCTAGAGAATGAATACGGTGCAGATCTAGCATCAACTCTGTCTTCACCGTTTTATTACAAACAGGAAAAATATATAGCTAAGAAAGGAAAGAAGAAAACAAGAATAGATCCCTCAGCTGCTCCAGTGCTTTATGCTAAACTTATTTATTCTGAGAAATCAAAGAAAATTCTTTCTCTGTTTAAGACAAAGGGAAAGAAGGATTTAAATCCTTTTAAATATATTGATCAGTACTGCAATGTTAAAATGGCTTTAATAATTGAAGGAATCTTTATAAGTAAAACTGTTACATCTTTACAAATAAAAGTACATGAGTGCTATGTCAAACCACTTAAACCTAGAGAGTCTTTACTAACAATTGAAGAGGAAGAGGAAGAGGATAGTGAGCAAGTAGTTGAAGACTTAGTTATCTCTGATAAAGAAGAAACTGAGTAAATAATAGGATTTTACTTTTAATACATTATTTGTATTAAAAATCAACCAAATCCTTAGAGCTCACCCATGAGTTAAATTTATCAGGATATCCACTCCATTTTACTACTGCCATTTTCTTTTTATTATCCCTCCTGATAACTTTTTCTATTCTAAATGTCTGCTGTTTTGCTTTTTGTAATTCTTGCCCATAGAAAGAACCCTTAATCTCTTCTCCTGTTAAATCAACAATACTATATGTAACAGGTTTTGTTGGAAGAACTTTATCAATTACAAATATCTCCTCTGTCCAGTTTGGTGTGTAGCCTTTATCAAATACCTTTCTCTTATACTTAGAAATTCTAACTTTATCACCAACAGCAAACTTTGGTTTACCAGGTTTTACGTAAATAGAATCGCCATACAAATTAGACCAAACTTTACTTTCATTTTTCTTTTTACTTGCTTCAACAGGAGTCATTTTTACACTGGAATGTCTCGAGTTGTTGTAATCATTAACTAGTTTATCTATCTTGTCCCAGTAAACATCTTCCACATTCTGTTTTTCATTGTTTTATTCCATCTCTCAACAACACTAGATTTTTCTTCATTTTCAGTGTGATACAACCTGATTCCCTCCTTCTTTAGAAACTCTTTGAAATGTTTACTGATAAACTCAGAACCTTCGTCTGTCCATAACATTTTTGGTTTACGTTTACTTTTGAATATGTCCACAAATGCTTTACTGACAGTTTCAGTTTTCTTGTCTTTTAATCCCCTAATCCAACCATACTTGCTAAACACATCAATAACCATTAGAAGATATTTAATTCCTTTGTTCCACTTACTAAACTTTTGCATTTCTACCAAATCAACAGCCAAGATATCATTAATTCCGTTTGAGACTACTGATCTCTTTTGAAAGTTTCGTGTGATTGGTTTGTGAAGTTCGTCGGCTAATTGTTGAGACCAATCACTACTCAACGCCGACGCGCGTTTAAGCCAAGTCCAAGTTTTTGTTTTGTATTAACATTGTTCTGGCTAGGGAATGCCCCCATTGTCTTTCTTTCCAAGGAATTGCATCTAATGATTTTACCATTTTTCTATCAGCTTTATTTTTACATTGCACTTGTTCACTTTTGGGTTTGTTTGCACAGACAGAGTAATCAACATTGTGTTGCATAGATACAGCATCTGTTCGCCCAGTTGGTTGTTCATATATTTCCAAAATCTCTCCTGTTTGAGGATCATATTTCAATTGAGACTCGAGTGGATTTCCGGGACCTGTATATTTATGCCCAGGAAGTACAAAACCTTTACGTGGAGCTACTTTTAGTATTTGTTTGTGAATGTCAACTCCAGATCCCATTGTCCATCCAAGTGGTTTATTTGTCAAACTTAAATAGAAAGTAAAGTAATTATGTTTGTAACGTAATTCTTTTACTGCTTTCCAACTATTTACAAAATACTACCTTTTTCCACTATTTACAAAATCTTGGTGTTTTTTTTTCAGCCTGAATAGCTTTATTTACAGCTCCTTTAGCTACTTTATCCCATCCAAATTTGACAGCATCAATAACAAGATTTCCCCCAGTTAATTTAGAAGTTAATCCAGTCGTTTTGGCAAATTGATCTATAGAACCCTTATACCCGCCATTTTTAGCTTCATCAAAAGCATACTGCAAAGTTGGATTCACCCCACCTCCAACTCCTCGTCCTGATCGACCGTCTAAATCCTTTCTATCGGTTTTATACTTTTTATTTGGCCTAACTTTAGTTGATAGTTGGTCCATTGCTGTTCCAAAAGAGTCCTGAATAAATGGAGTGAGTTTATTAATCCCATAATTTACAGTTTTTTTTTGTAGTTTTTTATTCCTCATTAATTCACTTGCTCCATATCGCCCCATTTCAACTGCTTTACGACCCATCCAAAGCGTGTTCAACAAATGCGTCTGTAGCTGTGCCAACTACAGTATCAAATAAATCACCGCCTGCCTTCTCAGACGGGCCAATTAGTTTTTTGACTTCTTTTTAGTTTTTCCCTTTTTTCCACTTCCAGTTTGAGAAACTGTTCCTGTCGGTCCCGTTTTTACATATCTAACTTTTTTGTTTCCACAAACTGCGCATCTACAATAGAATTGAGTTCTACCTCTTTTATCTTTTTGGTAACCACTTGGCTCTGTGCAAGGAGTTACTCTTTTATCTACAATACAATATGATTCTTTCATTTAGTGATAATGTTTAGATAAATATGTCTACTAGATCTAATTTTTTAAAAACTGACCTTCAAAAGATATATAATAATTTAAACATGAGTTTTGAATATGCTGACTATGCTAGATTGGAAAATGATGCTCGATTTATAAAAATATTTGAGTTGCTTATGGAAATAAGTGAGAAATCAAATACACTTAATAAAGTTGTAAAAGGTAATTATCTATTTATATAATAAATGGAAGCCAAGTTTTTTTCTGAGATAGAAAAAAAGATGGATGTTAAAACACTAAAAGATTTTGAGAAAGATGTACAAACACAAATAAATAATGAGTTTGAGTCTCTTAGAAAGAAAAATGATAATCTTTCTAGAGTACTAATGGCTGGTGAATGTGAGATGTGGGGAAAAATCAGAGATGAGGAGTATTCTTGGTTGCAAATAAAGAGTGATAAAAAAAGGAACTTTTTAGACTTATTGATATTTACTCGAAATTTGATGATATAGTTGATAGCGTTAAAGATCTAAATACAAAAGTTGATCGGGTTAAACAGTTAAAGGATACACCTGTGGATTCAGACTAAATAGATTTAAAGATTAAAAAAGTAAATATAAAAATAGAAGAAAGTTTTATTAAACTAGTTGAAAAAATTAATAGTCAGGCACAAAAAGATTATAGGGAAAAACTTCGAACTAAAATTTATAGAGAGATAGATGAACTTCGAAAAAATGATGAATTTTCTAAAAGATTAGAAAGGGAAGAAAGTTATTTTTGGATTAATCTCTTAAGAGAAAATAATGATAGTAATTTAAAAAATCTTGTTAAGATTTATGAATGTTTAAATAGTTTAAGATTTGTTACTGATGAATTTAAAAATTTAGTAAATACATATTAAAAAAAATAATATTTAGTAAATATTATTTTTATCCTCCAAAGTATGCCTTTATAAAATCACTGTTGTCGGAGTCAAAATGTGGGTTATGTATTACATCTAGAATACTAGTACCACGTTGTCGCTCAAACAGATAATATAAACACCAGTAACCACAGAGAACAGTATTGCGATTTTGTATTTCATCCATTGAGTAAACTATACGTTTTCCAGAAGGTCTTGCCGTATGAAAATACTTTAATGCTTCATTTGGCATCATCAAACCAAATGGATCGAAGTACTCAACGACTGAATCTATATTTCTATAACAAACCCAATGTGTACCAGGACCTTGGTTATCATCGAGATTGATTATTCCACATTCTTTTCTAATCTTTTTTGGTAGACCATCACGACTGTATATTCCTCTAAAATGCTAAATACCAAGTTTCTTTACCCAATCCATGAGGTCAAAGTTGGATAGAGGTTTGATTATAAAATGGCTCCTATTAATGGAATTGAGTTGAATGGGCTGTTTTTTCCTAGAAGAAGCCCTTTTCCTTTGGACGGCCTGCCGGCTTTTTTTTTTAAACCCCCATTCCTATTGGGTTTTCCCAAGTACCAAAAAAGGGAGGAGATTGATAAGGATAACCTTCACCATATGTGGATGGGGGAGGAGGATGTGGAACGTAAACATTTGCTGTATTAGATGATGATTGTCTATCAACCTGTAGTCCAGATCCAAACATCTTAGATACTAAACTAATTGCCATTGGAATTCCAATAGATGCAAGTGTTCCAAGAAATCCTCCTTCTATCTGTTTACGAGTTGGTTTGATAATCAGTCGGTCTCCTGTTTTATGAGCTCTGTTGATTTGATTTATTTGTGCTTGGGTAAACTCTCTAGCAAAAGGAGGTAAAAATGGTAAAAATCTTTTTGGAATTGTAATTCCTTTTCCAAATATTTTATTTCTTCCAAGTTCTCCAAGTGCAGTTGCAGCACCAGTTGCTAATGCAGGAACAGCTTTTGAAATTCCTTTTATTGCATATGGTAGTACTCTTGCTCCAAGAGATGCGAGTGATGAAAATAAGTTTCCACCATGATCTAATCTGAGTTTTACTTATTTTTATATCTGGTCCTGCGCCATTTGCCAGTGATTTTTTTATTTTAGAAATTTGTCTTTTTGTTAGCATTAACTCATGAGAACCTCAAAGATGAGAATGTTTTAACCGAAGAGTTAGCGGTGACTTATTTATTATTGCAGAAGCCAGTTTTGACTTTTGACCATCTGTAAGTTTTACACCATATTCAATATAAGTAGTCATTTTTAATATATATATTTAGCCACAGCTAAAAGCGAAGCTCCCATTGATAAATTTATAACTTAAATCAAACAATTATTTTGTATTCCACAAATCAGTTAACGTAAGGGCACATTCATGTGACTTTTGAGGGAAAAGCTAAGTGATTTTGGAGTGAAACAAATTTTGTATCGAGTTGATATAGCCCTATATGTACACCCAAAAAATAGTCTTCGGTCACATTTAAGAGCAATGATGGCTCTTGATCACAGTAGATAAGGCGTGCAAAACAAATTCTTGGAAAACAAATCAGACTGAATTTTTTGCGTTCGACAAGTTTACAAATTCTTGCCAATAAATCTGGGTGCGTGCAAACCAATCTTTTATTTTTTTTATACACCACATCTGACGAGAAAGAGTACTATGAGGCGCTGTTTTTATCATACAGACCTCGTACAAAATGCAGTATTTCACAATTTTTCAAGACAAATTGCATTCATTCAATATTCAGGACCATAGAGGCACGCGTGGACTTTTAATTAGCGAAACTGTTCAAAAAATTTCCAAAATCACCTATACGGCCAGCCGGTTCTAACTTTTGACAAGCGCCAAATTTGCGAAGAAATTTTAAAAGAGTTACGATTCAACGTGATAAAGAATTTACTGAGTCTATTTTTTATTAACGGTTTTAAAACGATGTGTAATCTTAAAAAGCGTTTGATACGCTTGGCATTTTGATTACTCCTGCGAGCGATGTTTATGAACGCCTGAAAACAAACGGCAAAGCGATGAAAATTACACTTTTGAGACTACCAAAAATCAATAAAGAAAAATAATTCGATAGAACATTTACAGAGACAACAATCTTCATTCACGAAAACAAATGAGTATTTAAGTGTGTCTAAGAATCCTCAAGTCTTTACTAGTAAGCTAAAAGTTTATGTTTTAAGCCGCCGGTTTCCCGGTGTTGGCTGTTTTCAAAGATGAACTCACGAAAAGAAAATCGTTCAAAGCTTTCTTTCTACAGCCAAAATTATAACTAAATATTCTTCGGAAAGTTTTTTCTTTCTATTTAAGGTGAATTAATATCGACTAAAGGCTTTTTAAAGTTCTGTAAGCTTAAGCTTATATCAAACCTCATACGAGGTCAGATCAGTGTCTCAGTCTAATCTTAATACAAACGTGCATAAACTAGCTTCATAAACTGCGCCGCTGGGCTTCATGAAATTAGATTTAAATACAATAATTACTCAGGCTTACCATATGTCGAGATGCAGCTCCTGAAAGCTGTCAAGTAAGGCAAGGATCGCTTGAGCCTTTATAATTCTCGTACGCATCCAGCAAGGTGAAAAACAAAAACGATGCCATCCGAAATCGGATTATCGGCTTTGACAAGCGACGCATTTTTCAACCAAAAACCCAATAAACAAACCAGCCATGAATAAGAGAACACTCTTGATAGCAGCTGTATTTCATTTTGTACATCCAGTGGAAAAAGACAGTTAAAAACATCACAAGTCCACCTTGATAATCATTATTTGCATAAATGTATGACATTACATTTCTAAAAACTCTTGTCATATCAGTAGAAGGTTTAAAGTGAATATCTGGATATTCGTTTCCATTTGCAACTTCCAGGTAACATCTTGATATATTGGCATTATTTGGTAGATCAAAAGTGTCCTATAAAAATGGATTTGCTGTTTGTGAATCAATTCTTGCTGTATCAATTCCAAAAACAAATACATGGCGTGGTTTTGAAATAGCATTTGTAATTCTAAAATGTCCTGTCTGTTGCTGTGTATTATTTGACCTTTCAACTACTTCATTCAAATATGTCCATTTGTAAGGTTTAAGATAATTTTCCATGTACAACTTTTGTCCTTCTGAATTAAAAGTAAGTCTTGGAATAAAAAGTTGTAGTCTTGTTATAATAACTCTACAATTATCAGCAGCTTGAAAAATTAAATTAGCATCTTTTTCAATTTCAATATTTAGCTCAATTTTTGTATTAGGAAGTAATTTATCCTCCAATGCTTCAAAGAAAGAATATCTATTAAGAGGAATTTCACAATTTACTGTGGCTGATGCACCCAATAGCGCTTTTCTTGCAGCATATATTCTGCTCTTCTTTTAGCTAACTGATTTGTGCCACTAACTTCAAATTCTCTTTCCTCTGCATCTCTTGATGTATCAAGAAAAGAAAATTCATTTGCAGCAACACTTTGCGCATATGAAGGACTATACTCATGTAAATTTTTAATATTTACAACATGATTTGCATAATTACAACTATAAACTTCTCTTCCATTTGCTACGATACTTAATTTTTGTATAAAGGAGTTACTACCATTTACAATTCCGTTATGGTCAGCAACCGCAATGTTTGCTCCATTTGCCAGCTTATTTACTTTAAAATCCATTGATAATCGTGCGTTATACCAATCAAAAGGAGTAGTTTCTCCTGTATTATCAGCAACAAATCTAAAGCCTGTTTTATTTTGGTGAGCGTTATTTGCTGGGGCTGTATCTAGAGCCTGTTCCAGGTCATAAACAACATCCTCATATCTTTCTAAATATTTTGGATTTCTAAAGGACTTCATTTTATTTTAATAATTATATAATTTTTCTCTTACGTGTTGAACCACCTCTAAGAATGGCATTCACTCTTTGATTTATCTCTTTTTTACTTGCAATTTTTTCAACATTTTTATTAAAAGTAACTTTTGGTTTACTATTACTGCTTTTGCATAACATTTGCACTATCTTATCACCAGCCTTTTTACCAACATGTTCACCGGTTTTTGTTGCAGCTGTTGCTACCGCTTTTTTAGCTCCTTTTTTAACAGCTGATTTCACTGTTTTTCCAAATAATTTTGAACCAAACGATTTAAACACATCCATCATTCCTTCTCCATAAATATGTTGCCTTGTATATCTCCCCAATTCAGGGTCAAGTCTCATTTTAAACTCTGATTGTCGCATCATTTTATTTTAATAGTTATATTACATTGAATGGAGTATTAAAGTCATAAACCAATCAATACCATTAAAATTTACTGGTCTTCCAAGTGAGTCTGTCACATAGATTCTCATTTCATCAATGTGAAATGTAGAGACAGGACAATACAATGGTCTTTTAGGTTCAAATGTAAATGGAAAAGACCTTGTAAGATTATCAGTTGGTATCACAGCAAGAGTATTTGTATTTATTCCATTTACAATGCTATCAGTTATTGCGCTTGTGTTGATATTCAACACATCAATCGAATTTGTGATATTTGGTAGTTTTGTTCCATACTCTGTTTTAGTAACGAGTTTCTTTTCAAATCCAATTAGGTCTCCAAATTCTGTTCCTCTCAGATCAAGTTGATAAGCACCATCAAGTGTTATGAGAACTCGATAGGTAGATAGTATAAAAGTTAGATTGATTGAATACTTCCTTTTCCCACTTGAGTCTGTTGAATGATGGTTTTTTGAGACATGTATTGATGAATGTAATCATTAATATCTGAGTACGAATACATTCCATCTGTAAAAGTAATTGTTTGCCAGGTGGATCCATCATGAGTATATTTGATTTTATTGTTGTCATAATCACTTCTAATGTTATACCAAGAGTAAGTCATGGACAGCCGATCAAGAGCAAGTTGGTGATTCATTTCAGGGTCAAGTTTCAAAGATGGATTAAACTTAATAGTAAAATCACCAGGTCTGCTTGTTCCTCTTTTTTCCCTGTTTATTGAGGAAATGTGGATAGCTCGTTCTTCCATTTTTATTTAATTGATATATAATTTTTTAGTAAATCATTTAGTTGTTTTTTTGAGACCACTTTCATTTGGTTGAGAAGATGTGCAATTTGAGAAAACTCAGGTATCACACCATTATTCCCAGCAAGAATTGAACCACCGAGTAATTCAAGTCTGTTTAGAAGTTGATGTGGATTGTTAAAGTAAATCATTCCCTCCCCAATTTTATACTCAAGCGAACCTAGATAAAGTTCAAGAATGTTTTTGTAATGATTTAGTAAATTTTTTTGCATTTGAATGTTTTCTATTTCGTTTTTTTTCACCTTCTGTTTTTTGTTTCTTTCTCTTCAAACCAGCTATTTGTCCTGTAAATGCTTTTACATCATTTTTTACTTCATCGCGTATTTCTTTAAGTCTTTCAGGGCTAGTTTCAAAAAAATCATTTGGTCTTGGATAGTCCATACTACTCAATACTCTTAAATCCGCTTCGTCAAGATCTTTTTCAATGTCATAACTTATAAGAGATTTTGCCGATGTTGATGGTACTTCCAAACCGGGTAATTCTCCCATGTCAGCCAATCTTAAATTAGTTTCATTAATTTTTTCCAATCCTGATGTTAATGCAAGTCTGTTTCTTTGTAGTCCTCTTGTAAGAGCAAGTTGATTTTTTTTAAGTTGTGCTATAGTTGCGTCTTGCTGCTCATCAATACTTTTTTTAATGCTATCTTGAGATTTAATAAGTGGTTTAAATGTCTCTTTAAAACCTTCCCGAGCATCTTGTTTTTCCCATTTTGTTATTTTTATTACATCTCTTACCTGTTTAGTCAAAGAATGGTGGTTTCTTGGTGTTGCGGATCACCAAATGACGTCACCTTTAGCCTGTTATCAACCTTTGCAAATACTCATTTCGGCAAACGAATGCAAAATTTCTGTCGGTTTGTCAGTACCGACAAATTCACTGACAAATTTTGACTTAAATAAGCAAGAGTTCAACTGACATGAACCGACAAACCGACAACTGACAAATTTTGTCGGTTTGTCAGTACCGACAAATTCACTGACAAATTTTGACTTAATTAAGCAAGGGTTCAACTGACATGAACCGACAAACCGACAACGGACAAATTTTGTCGGTTTGTCAGTACCGACAAATTCACTGACAAATTTTGACTTAATTAAGCAAGAGTTTTACTGACATGAACCGACAAACCGACAACTGACAAATTTTGTCGGTTTGTCAGTACCGACAAATTCACTGACAAATTTTGACTTAATTAAGCAAGAGTTCTACTGACATGAACCGACAAACTGACAACTGACAAAATTTTGTCGGTTTGTCAGTACCGACAAATTCACCGACAAATTTTGACTTAATTAAGCAAGAGTTCTACTGACATGAACCGACAAACCGACAACGAACAACTTTTAGTTCCTGAAATGAAGAAGAGATGTGATGTGGCAGCATCTCAAGTCTTGAAAACGTTTCAATTAAGCCCATATGTATCAGTTAACACTTTGGAGACGGCCAGCGAGAAACGAGAAAAAAGATGTTTTCATCATTTCCCATCTTGAACTGATTTTTGACTATCATAAGAATGGGTAACAATAGGGCCATTTATACGAGGAAAAATAAGAAGCGTCTTAATTAAGACGCGAACTGTACCATTTATACGAGCATGTCTTATCTAAGACAAGAACAGCTCGTATAAATGGTTTGCGTCTTATTTCTGTTCTTGACTCGTTTTCATGTGAATGTTGCCCGTAGCAACGGCAATCCAACCTGGCGCGCCAAAAATTTACGCATGCGTATTATGCGTTCGCGTCTTATGTAAGACGCGAAGGCCATTTATACGAAGTTTTTCTCGTCTTAGCTAAGACTCGTCTTATCTAAGAACAGGTGTTAAGGGCTGTTCTAAAATAAGACGCGTCTTAGCTAAGCCGCGTCTTATTTTAGACGAAATGTGCCGTTTATACGGAAAGTTCGCGTCTTAATTAAGACGCGTCTTATGTAAGACGCGTCTTATTTTTTCTCGTATAAATGGCCCTAATGAGGTTTGCAACACAGAGGGCATATTTCCGACTAAAGGAATGTAATTAAACAGAAAAATTACTATAAACATTCTTTTTTCGCAGAAGCGCACAAACCAAAATTGAAACTTTTTTTAGGATCTATTTCGATCTTTCTCAGTCTCGCTTAGCCTGCGAGCAAGCTCTTCTATTTGGGCGAGCGAAGCGAGTCTCGCGAGAACGCGCGAGTGAGCTGCGAAGCCGCGAGGGGCAGAGGAAAGGAGAGCTTGTAACGATCTCTCATAAAATTTCATTTGCACTCCGCCTAGACGAAGGAAAATACAATTGGCTGAAAAATGACGTTCCGGAAAACAAAGTTGATTGGTAACAGGCCAAGCTCGCACCTCCTTCGTCAGCGTGACAAGTTTGGTTCTCAGGGGTTTCAGCCCTCAAAGCAGACGAGGGGGCTCGTTTGATTTAGTGTCTCGCAAAGAGAATATTGCGAGCCGTGGATAAGTCCAACTGAGTTTATAGTTCTTGTGGAAGGAAAATGAAAACCCTTCATCAGCTGTATTCGTTTGTGTCAAGCGCCTTGTTTAGTTCTGAAAACGAGAAGAGTGAAAGTGAAGAGAGATTCAAGCTCCTTGTTCAAGCGTTGCCTTCCAACGTCGGTTTCTTCGCCCGATTGAATTCCACTGGGTAGTTAAAGTCAGAAACATATACTTGACATTGTAGCTGTGTAGCTTGACTGTAAAGAACGACAAGAGAAAGAGTTGGTAGCAACTGGAGTACAACTCAAGAGAACCAAGTCCAGGAAAACGCTATTCTCCAGTTCCGGAACGGACAAACATGTAATGTTTTTGTTGGTGATTGCGACGGGGAGTAGTCTTCTACACTGCAGTATGGACGACTCTTCAAAAGTAAACGAAACGAGAATCAAAGTATTGAGTTCTCATCCGAGCGGACACGTTGAACTTCGATGTCCGCGTGGAAAAAAAGCATACCTTCAGTAATTAAAAACATCGTTTCGATGCTGCTGCGAAATCGATTTTTAAATAAATAATTCTACGCGCCCTCGGCTGTCTAAACTTGACAAGCGGTTGTCACTTGTCTAATCGGAGCGCCGTGGGCGTGACGTTCGCGGTGACCGTTTTCACACTTTGTGGATTCCCGGGGTTTCCGGGGTGGAAATGAAAATTTATGAGGCAGCAACAACAACAAATTTTATTGAAAATTGGAAAAAAACTAACTACATTACATTACGCTAATTACATTACTTTCCCACCCGAGAGAACGTTGCAAGCTCTCCTCTTCTCGGACCCTCGCTCGCGCGTTCCCGCGAGGCTTGCTTCCCTCTCCCAAATAGCAGAGCTTGCTCGTAGGCTAAGTCTTGCTCGATGTATTTTTCCTTTGCCTTCTTTCTTTATAAACTGCTTTATTGCCCACTTTATCTTCTTTCTTTCGCATTGAAGTGAGGCTGGCTAATTTTTAGTAAAGGCGCAATTTTAATCTTGAAAGATTACTGCAGGTAAAAGGCTAAATTAACGGTGGATTTTCTCTTAAAATGTTACTTTCTTAATTTTCTTAGCCTGCGTGGCAGGCGTCGAAAGGAATTTTCTTTGTGAATGTAACTCTATTAAGATTGCTCAGAATATCCTGAGAACGAGCCATCGATGGAAAGATATATATTTGATGACGTTGTTACATGGTGGTTTTGGTTGGGAGCGCGAAGTAATAGAGGCGGGCTAGGGCTGAGAAACCTCGAGGAAATTGGGGTAGCTTCAACGCTCGTTCACGCGCGCTCCGCGCGCAGATTTCGCGTTTTCCTGGCTTTGCCGCTCGCGCCCCTCGCTGGACAAAACCGCCATGCTACGCAGGCTACCGTTAAATTAATACTGATACTTGATTTGACACCCGGTATGTCATATACGTGCCATTGTACGCCGTAATTGAATGGTTAAAATTGAAATTTAGACATGCACAGTCATTTAGAATTAAACGCAAAATCAGATTATTAGATCCACAATAATACTATAAAGCGATAAAGGTGATTAGAGATTTACCCTTGAAATGTATTATGTATTGTTGAGTTTTGTCGAGTGTGCTCCTAGGCCTTATCATGGTGGTTTCACATTGCTTTTGGTCCCAAAATTCATGTGAAAGCCATGGACATGATACTGTATACAGATGAGATTAATAAACTCGTATCGTGCCTGCAACACCATACGTGTATTTCCGTTTTTCCGTTACTGGCCCTTTGCCTTTGGTCGTTTTCCTTCCATATGAAAGTATGCATATTTTCACTGACCGTACCCACTTTAATAGCTTGCACTTTAACCCAATAAGTTGCTAAGTAACAACGTCATCAAATATAATCTTTCCATCGATGCCTCGTTCTTAGGATATTCTGAGCAATCCTAATAGCAATCCTAACACTCACTAAGAAAATTAGGAAAAGTAACATTTTGGGAGAAAATCCCTTGTACTAAAAAATAGCCAGCCTCAATTCGATGCAAAAGAAAAAAGATAAAGTGGGCAATGAAACAGTATATAAAGAAGGAAGGCAAAGAAAAAAATGCAGCGAGCGAGACTGAGAAAGATCGAAATAGATCCTAAAAAAAGTTCCAATTTTGGTTCGTGCGCTTCTGCGAAAAAATATGTTTAATTACATTAATTCCTTTAGTCGGAAATATGCCCTCTGTGTTGCAAACCTCATTGTTACCCATTCTTATGATAGTCAAAAATCAGTTCAAGAAGGGAAATGGTGAAAACATCTTTTTTTTCGTTTCTCGCTGACCGTCACCAAAGTGTTAACTGATACATATGGGCTTAATTGAAACGTTTTCAAGACTTGAGATGCTGCCACATCACATCTCTCCTTCATTTCAGGAACTAAAAGTTGTTCGTTGTCGGTTTGTCGGTTCATGTCAGTAGAACTCTTGCTTAATTAAGTCAAAATTTGTCAGTGAATTTGTCGGTACTGACAAACCGACAAAATTTGTCAGTTGTCGGTTCATGTCAGTAGAACTCTTGCTTAATTAAGTCAAAATTTGTCAGTGAATTTGTCGGTACTGACAAACCGACAAAATTTGTCAGTTGTCGGTTTGTCGGTTCATGTCAGTTGAACTCTCGCTTAATTAAGTCAAAATTTGTCGGTGAATTTGTCGGTACTGACAAACCGACAAAATTTGTCTGTTGTCGGTTTGTCGGTTCATGTCAGTAGAACTCCCGCTTAATTAAGTCAAAATTTGTCAGTGAATTTGTCGGTACTGACAAACCGACAAAATTTGTCAGTTGTCGGTTTGACGGTTCATGTCAGTTGAACTCTCGCTTAATTAAGTCAAAATTTGTCAGTGAATTCGTCGGTACTGACAAACCAACAAAATTTGTCAGTTGTCGGTTTGTCGGTTCATGTCAGTAGAACTCTCGCTTAATTAAGTCAGAATTTGTCAGTGAATTTGTCGGTACTGACAAACCGACAAAATTTGTCGGTTGTCGGTTTGTCGGTTCATGTCAGTTGAACCCTTGCTTAATTGTGTAAGTCAAAAGTTGTCAGTGAATTTGTCAGTACTGACAAACCGACAAAAATTTTGCATTCGTTTGCCCAAATCAGTATTTGTAAAGGTTCATAACAGGCTAAAAGTGACGTCATTTGGTGATCCACAACACCAAGAAACCACCCAAAGAATCAGCTTCAATTTTATTTATTGCAAGTTTTTTGTATTCTTGGATGTCCATTTTATTTAATGTACATATTAGATAAATGGAAATACCAAACTATGATAGTGGTGACAACCCAGATAAAAAATATAAACAGTTATTTCCTTACATGCCATCAGACACATTTCGAATGTTAATCTGTGGAAACAGTGGAAGTGGTAAGACTAATCTGTTGTACCACATGTTAATTAAACCACTGTTGTACTTCGATGAGATTTATCTTTATGCGCGTAATTTAGAGCAGGATAAATATAAGCGATTAATGCAAAAAATGAGAGAACTGAGTTCTAAAGTTGGATACGAAATACTTCATGCGAGTAATGATGAAATAACCCCAGTGTCAGAAATGGATTACGAAGACAACCAAAAACTTGTGATATTTGATGACTATGTTTGTGATAAAAACCAGAGACAACTTATTGATTATTTCATTCAAGGACGACATAAGAATTGCTCTGTAATCTACCTCAGTCAATCATTTTACAAAACTCCAAAGGATATTCGTCTGAATTGTTCTCACTACTGCCTGTATGAATTTCCATCATCGAGGGAGAGCAATAGAATATCATCTGAGTTAGGAGTTAATAAAGAAGATTATAAATCCGCAACAAGAAAACCGTATTCATTTCTATACGTTGATAAACCAAAAAAACGTATTGCAAAAAACTTTATTGGTAATATATAACTAATAAATAAAATGGGAATATTTAACGAGCAATCTTTTGATCATCCCTTTGCTAAGGGAATTCAGGGTGCACCAGGAGTTGGTTTTAGTCTTACCGCAGATGGTAATTATGATATGAATAAAAAAAGACTCACAAATGTTGGTGCACCTAATTCTAATACTGATGCTGCTACAAAAAAATATGTTGATGACAATTCCAGTGGAACACCCACAACAACACAATTGACAGTTGATTCCAACATTGATATGAAGAATAGATACCGAATTCTGAAACTCAAATCACCACTGGACGCAGATGAACCAGCCACAAAATCATACACTGATAATAATTTTCTAAATCTAGATGGAACAAATAATATGAGTGGAAATCTAGATATGGACAATAATCAAATATTAAATCTACCAGCTCCAGCGGGCCCCAAACAACCAACACCCTTAGCTTTCACAGATTTGAAGTATCTCCACGTTGCTGGAACAAATAAAATGACTAATAAACTAAACATGGATAATAAAAAAATAATTAATTTAAGGCCGCCAACAGTCTCCACAGACGCCGCAACTAAAAAATATGTGGATGATAACACAGTTGCCCCAGATTTGAGTGATTATTTGGAAAAAGATGGTACTGTCGCTATGACTGGAGACCTTAATGTTGGTAATAATAAAATAGTTGGTCTCGCAACTCCAGTGTCAAACACAGATGCTGCAACAAAGAAATATGTTGATGATAATACTGGAAGTCTAGATTTAAGTGATTATTTGGAAAAAGATGGCACCGTCGCTATGACTGGAGACTTGAATCTTAACAGTCATAAAATAAAGAATCTGAGTAATCCAACCCAAGACAATGAAGCGGTAACCAAAAATTATGTCGACAAACTAGTTCATCATACTGCAGTTCAACCAAGTCATTATAAAGATGAGTTTAGTTATCTTATGTTAAGTGGGTCTCAATGGACTGATGAAACAGATGGTGGAAATAGTTTTTTTGTGACAAGAATAGGAGACTTATCTCCTTCTAAAGGTAATTTTCATAACTATAACCACAAAGTAATTTTCGTAACAATAAACAAAAGTTCTCAAGGTGGATATAAGTACAAAATGGGAATCAACTTTTACAGGTTAACTGCAAATGCTGATTACACGTTGTGTTTGGAAATACTCAACACTGATTATCAACTGTGGCATAAGTTTCAAATAACTGTGGATAAAGGAACTTCAACAGGATTATCAATTGGAAATGTTGTTGTAAGAAAACTCTCCCATAGGTACAGCGATTCAAAGGGACAAGCACAATTTATGTATTATCACAGAATAACAGTTAATTTCCGGAAGTTGTCATCTAGGAATAGATTCTTTCTTCACATTTTGGTTAATATACCACAAGATGGAACTGACCTAGCTGTGTATCCGAGACAGTTTTCAGGAGTTTACATAATTACCTATGGTATTGTGGGAACAACGAGTAATCTCGACTCAGATAAAGTTTACGACTATCACACCGCATTTGACATCCACCCAACACAAGTGGTGTACAATGTTGATATAAATGCAAATAATAAAAAAATATTAAACATTAATCTCGATAGAAACAGTAACAATAGTGCTGCAGCAGTTGGAATGGTAAAGGAATTAACTCCTCACACTGTAAATAATTTGTACAGAAATTATTTTGAAGAAGTTTTTTATTTTACTGATGCAACTAATTACGGATTAAGTAGAAGCTCATCTGGCATTGTTTTTAATTCTTTAAAATCTATTACTGGTAATCCTACAAGAAATATTGGTATACCTAATAGAACCATAGATGATATAAAAAAAGAAGGCTTAGATGTTACTGGTTATAATATTAGTTTTTCTCCTCCTATTGGTAATTCAAAATATACTTTATGTATTGTTTTTGATCATTGGAGAAATAGAAAATTTAATATAAAAAAAATTCAAATAGTGGAGCTAATTTATTACATTTATACTATAATACTATAGGCAACACAGTAAATTTAGTTGTTAATAATATAAAAAAACAATTTACCATGTTAAGTAGTTTTAATGGGAAAAAAATTGTTATATGGCTGACAGAAAATCTAAACTCAAATATTACAAAAGTTAAAATAAGTAACTACAACTCAATATTAAGTTTACCAATCGTTCGTTACACCAACGAACAAGAGTTTGTGTTTACAACTCAAGGTGGAGTGTTAAGTAAAATAATGTATTCTCCAAACTTTTACGACACTGACTCTGAGCAATATCATAAAGTAATGCTTCAAGAAAAGTTAAGTGGATCTCATATAGTGTAGAATTATATAGATAAAAGAATAAAATGAAGGATATCTTTGAATTCAATCACATTGATAAATCTCTGTCAGAATCAGACGTTAAAACTCTCAAAGACTTTTATAGTCACTATCACAAAAAAAACTGGTGTTTCAAGAGGTCTTATAAGAGTTATAAATTTCTTGATGATGTTTTTACAATATCTGGAATATGCCTGGTGTCAATAGGAACTATTGCTGGTGGAATAACTCTAAACCCTGTTGTTCTCGGAGTTGTAAATGGCACTGGAGTTGTAGTGGCGGGAATTGGGAAGAAAAAGAATTATAAGAGAAAAATTGAAACGTCAAGGATTGCATTTACTACGTATGAAAAAGTACTAGTTGAACTACGTTCAGCTCTAAGAGGAGATGAGTGGAACAAACAAGAGTTTATCGAACGCATGAAGTTAATAGATGAAATGATAATTGATCAGTCTCCTATAGCAGATAGATTTGCTAGTAGGTATAATACAAAGTTTAAATAATAATGGTTTAAAGATTAAATTACTAAATAATATATAACCTAGGATCTTAGCAACATCCTTTCCTTTGAACCAAACATTTTGTTTATTATCAATATTTCGATATTAATGTAAATATCGAAATTAGATGTTTTTCTCCATTCTATGAATAATTTTATAGTGTTTTTCTAATGTTTTTTTTTTATTACGAAATGCTTTTGTGCAATATTTACAAGGAATACGAACACCAGCCATATATTTATGTATATTTTTGCTGATCCTATCATAATCATTACTAAGTATAAATGCATAATCATTATTACGATACTTCTCTTGCATCTTTAGTTGAGCTTCTGATACACAGTAACTATTGGTTGGTGATTTAAATTCAATACAAAGACCTTTATAATCTTTGTGATAATCAAGTATCATTAAATCTGGTTGCCCGCGGGTATATCCTTTCTTATATGAATCTAGTCTCTTATCCTCTGTATCTTGATTCTCTCCCAGTCCAGCTACTAATATAGAATCTGGATAATAATTTCTAATTAGTTGAACAACTTTATAATAAAGGTCGGTTTCATTACCAATCATTATCATCTTATTCCAGGGACTATCAAACATTTTGTATTGGCCATATTTAGGAATAGATGGAAGAACTGTCGTGAATACCCATTGACGGAACTTTTTAGCAAACTCTAATTTAGAACTAAATACAAGTTCATAAAAGCCAGGCTCATTAATAATGTACAATATTTTCCTGTAGTGTCATTTTGTTGAGGTGGTGTTTCACCACCCCCAATGTCATTTTGCTGTCCCTTCGTTGAGACGGGGGAACATTTACCTCTCACATCATTTTGTTGACGCCCTGTTTCAGGGCCCTTGGTTTTATTTTGTTGACCCGGTGAAACACCGGGGGAACAATATTTCCCTCTAGTGACATTTTGTTGACCTGTCGTTGAGACGGGGGAACATTTAGAATGAATAAGATGAAACATTTTGTTTTCTGTTGATACATTTTTTCTAATAGCCTGATCAGTATCACTATATCCAAGGATCTTAGCAACATCCTTTCCTCGAAACCAAATATTTTGTTTATTATCAATATATGATGTTAGCTCAAATCCTAACTGTTTATTAATAAAAGTTTTTTCCATCAAATTTTCCATTTTATATTGTACTTTTATCTCTTTAAACCTTATTTTATTCCTCTTCTTCTGATACAAGAAATTCATTTTCTTTTAAAATCTTACTTTCTTCTTTAGTTAATTTATCACCTGGTTCAGTATATCTACCAGTAAGTCTAGCCGCTTCATCTTCTTCAAGTTTAAGGTAAACAATCTGTTCTAAACAACCCTCTGTTAAATTTTCAAATAATTCAGCAAGCGTTTGACCATATTGAACATTTTCAATTTCTAGATAAACATCAAAATCAATATATTCTTCCATTTATTGTGGTAAGTTGTCATCTTTAAACCTTATTTTGGATAATTGTTCTCTTTGCTCATATGTTAAATTTTTTAAATCACTAAATCCTAGAATTGAGTTCAATTCCCTTTTTAAATCTAACACCTGTTTTAACACTGAAGGATGGAATTCAGCAGCATCTCTAGCATAACTAAAATGTACCTTCATTTTTATTATTTAAATAAATCTTTAAACCATTTTCTACCTACAACAGAGGAGTGATTTGTAACTATCCCACCACTTTTTATAATTCTCCAAAGTTTGGGGAGAAATCTTAAGATAAACTAGTTTGCTCTTTTCACAACCCATTTCTTCCAAAAGTTTTTTAATTAGATAAAAAATACTTATCATTCTCTTTCTACAGTATTTTTTGTTTAGTATTTCCATAACGTGGTTATCTATCACCATTAGTTTATTGTACAGTTCACACTTTTCATCCTCCGTCAGATGTAATCTTTTAGAAACTTGATCAACCTTTTTCTCATAGTGATACTTTCTCTGATAAATACTCTTCTTTCGAAAATATAGTCTAGTGTAGTCTTTAACATCATAGAAACCCAAAACATAGCCATTTGATGCACCACAATAATCACAAATTTTACAACCCAAATGAATAAAAAAACATTCACTATTGTGACAATTCCAGCATTTAGCACGTCTACTCACACCCGCGTCCTCTACAGGTTTTTTAGTATATTTATGCAATATTTCTAGATATCTTTTTTTTGTTGTTCTGTATAACACATTTATTATTTATTTATTTTTTATCTTAAAGCAAGTGTTTTTACTTTGTCCTTTAAGACCTGTCTTTTATCATCTTCATTACTTAGAGCTATTTTATTTACTTCTTTTGAATATATATCATGATTTTCACTTATAATTTTCATAGATCTCATTTGCTTTTCACCAAAAAATAAACACTGTACATAGTCTTCATATTCTATTGCCTTTTTTACAACATTTTTCTTTATACCTTTACATTTACGAACTTCTTTGGTTTCCTCTATTTTAAAACTATAAAGTTTAGGTCGCAATCCAACAAAATAAGTAATTTGTTTTCCTGCTACTTCATCTTTAAACATTCCTATTACTTTTTTATTAACTCCTGTCAGTATTCCAGATGGGTGGTTAGAAGGATAATCTGACGTATCAAACTTGGTTTCTATGTAATGGGATATATCTTTGTAAAAATCATCTGTATAAATCCGATACATCAACAAGTCGGTATCTGTAAACAATAACTCAGCCCTATTTTTGTGCTCCTTCCTTGCAGCGTATTTCTTTTGAATATAGTTGTAATGAAAACTGAACATTAATGTTTTTGACAGATCGAGAATTCCTTGACCAACATATACTGGTTTGTTAAAATACACTTCAGTTTTTTTCATATGAACTGCAATAAGATTTTTATCAAATATTGTTGTTCTGTCAAAGTTTGGACGACTTGTTAATTTTACAGCTTTCTTACGATCATCCACAAGAAATATATTTTGTCTTTTTCTTATGTTTTCTATTGTTTTTCCAAATACTGAATTATTCATTAACTTAAAAAAGTCTTTCTCAAAACTGTTTGCTGCTGTTTTTCTAAGTTCAGTATTCTTTCTTATGTAAGGCTCCATCCAAGAACTCTGAAAGAATGATATTCCTCTATGAACAGCAGTTATTCTCATTCCCATCTCAAGATATTGCCTCAAATTCCGATAATGTACAACATAGTTTTTCCTTGGTCTAAAATGACAAATTAGTTTTTCAACACCATTAACAATCATTTTCTCAGGTGCTAAAGGATAGTCATTATGTGTTTCCCGTAGTTTAAGGGGGTATTCCAAATCTACTTCAAATATATATCCTCTTTTTCCAAGATTTAACATACTATGATTTGCTTTCTCAAGAATATCCATTAGTTTGTCTTTTGTTAGGTTTTTCATCCATTTAAATCCATGTGTTGGAAGTGATTGTGACATTGCCCATCCATAAAGATTGTTTGCATCAAGATATTGAATATAAGTAGACTCCTCATCAGGATTGTAATCTTTCATGTATTTATTATTCGCTTCTGCATATCTCTTTGATATGTGTGATATTCCACCTCTTATACCTCGCTCAAACATCATCAACATATCATAATCATGCAACAGTTGTAATTCTTGACCTGTTTCTTTGAGACATGCATCCCAGGCTAGCCCAGGGGATGTATGGTAATGCGCTGGATCCAGATTGTAATGGTGAAGACAAGTTTTTCTAAAATTCTCAAATACATCTGATAAAAGTAGGACATCAGACTTTAGGTAAAGATCGTGATAATCTCTAATTGTTTTACATTTAAAAGTATTCCATACATTAATAGCGTGTTGATAATCATCATCAGTTATGTCTTCATCATTTAGTTTTGAATAGAATTCTTCTTTTGGAGGTAATTGAGTTTCAGAAAGTTTTCATTTGAGGAAACATAATCATAAGCGATAAACACCTTTACGAGTTAGTAGGTCTACATTTTCACTACATATTTCTTTTGTATTATAAAAATCATCTGGTTGTAAATTACCAACAACATTAGCAAGGGATGTTTGAAGAAACTTGAATGAATCAATAAATCGTATTTCAAAATACAATGAAATCATTTCTCCAGTGCTTCGAGACCTGTACTCATCAACCTTAAACTTTTTGGAAAAGGAAATACACTTTTCTTCTGTTGATGGAATACAGGAAGGTTCACCTGGTAAACAAGCAAGTTGTCTAATAAACAAATGTGCATCATACCCTTGAAGATTATGAAATATGACTGGAAGAATCATTGGCTTTCGACACTGGAGATTGCAACTGTTATGAGCAGCTCCACGGTATTGACCAGTAAAATGGCAATGATCTCTAACTTTGTCAACTCCTTTATCAGTTAGTAATTCTTTCTTACAAATATGACAAATTTCTGCTTTATCAAAGGATATTTGTTCGGCGTGTGTTAATTTAAGAGGTATTGGACGACGATAAAAATCATTATATATCTTATTAGTTACTTTTGCAAGTTTATTAAAAAATATTTTAGAAATGTCATCAGTACTTTTGGTTTTTGTGCAAATAATTGGTTCAAATGTTATACCAGGGACTATTCCTTTGATGTAAAAACAAAATCCTGATGGTTCATGCTTTTGATAATTGTAAGTATATAATTTTTCTGGATTAGGGCTGCAAGTATTCATTGGCTTGGTAAAACATTCAAAATCTGTATAAAATACAAAAGGAATTGGAAGTTGTTTGTGATAATTTTTAAAACCTAACATCGTATTTATAGGTGGCATTTTCACACAAACTGTTTTATTATTTGAACAATATTCGATATGTTTTTGTAATAATTCATATTTAGTGTAATGTGTAAAGCATTTCTTACAAATATAAAATAAACCATTCTTACTTGAAGTTATTTGCGATTTAACCAAACGAGTAAAGTTTTTAATTAGTGAATAATGTGAAATACCATCTTGTTCATAGAAAAACAAGTCGATAGTATTTAAACAGTCTTTCTCCGCCATTCTCAAAGGATAAAACTTTTTGTTATCATTAACTGACAAAACATTTATTCCTGGAAGAGATGGATTAAGTTTTTCAAATTTGGAAATATGTTTTAATTTCATAGGAAAATCAATTCCTTCGGTGTTAAGTGAAAACTCATACTTTTTCAAACCTGTTAGTCTTTCTTCATCTCTTTCTTTAGGATGAAGATACCTAAGTATACACCAAAGAAAACATTTCTCATCTTTGTTTTCAATATTAACTATTGCTTTTTTATTTTTTATCCAATCTGGAAGAGGAATATAAGATGACCCATTTGTTGGATTAAACTCAACAGTATGAATTTCAAGTTGAACCACTTCATTAAAATACCATCCACTTCCATTTTTTTGATATGCCTCTAAATCTTCAATAATTTTCATAACACATTTATCAATTAATTTCTCTACATCTGTTGATTTAAGATTAATATTTGTTCCTGATCTAAAGTATGCCTTATCTTGTTTTAATCCAACAACTCCCTTATCTTTACTAAGTATTTGTTGTTCCATTAAACATACCAAAACCATACTAAATTTAATATTTCGATGATATGTAAAAAAATCTTTTAAAGTTGCATAAATTTTATTAAAATATTCAACTGGAGTAAGACCAGGATCTCCTTCAATAATATACTTAACAGTAAAGTTTTCAAAAGCTGATTTTTCTTTTACAAGTCCTTGTTGATATTCCTTAATAGCTCTCTCAAGAGCTTCACGAAAATAAGGAGGAGTATCTGCGGGAAATTCTTTATTTTCTATACATTCCTGACAATATTCTTCAAATGTTTTTATTTTTTTGGGTTTGGATTTCTTTTTTCTTACTTTTACTATATCAATACCTTGTTTTATTTTCTCACTAAGTTTATCTATTTTTCTAATATCATGAATTAATTTTTGTTTCTCATTTAATTCTTTATAATCATCCTTGATTCTTTTTTTCTTTTCTTCTAATATATGTTTTAATTCTGCCAAAGATAAATTCTGATATTGCTTATCAGTTATAAAGGGTTGAGAACCCTGAAAACCATCATTTGATTGGTTAGAAATTACGTCTTATAATCTTATTATTAGATTATAAGACTTTAAAATATAATTAATCACTATCACTATCACTATCACTATCACTCCAAATAATATTATAATCACTATCACTATCTCTATCAATTTCGTAAATTAGTGATTTATAATAATCTTCTTCACTCACTTCATCTACATTTATTTTATCATTAAATCGACTAAAACATTCAAAAAACCTTTTAAAGCCAGGAAAATCATTTTACACATTATTATTATACTTTTCCTCATTAAACAAACTCATAACTATACTCACCATGATATAAACTCCTATAATCATCTAATTGTAATTCTAAACTCTCTATTGATTTAACATCTTCATATTTAAAATTTATTTCACTAGTATCATTAAGATAATCTAATTGTTGAGCTTTTAAAAATTTATTGAAGTATCTCATAAGTGTATCAGCTTGGTCACTTTTAAATATTTCTTCTCTTCCTAATATCTCTACAAAATCCTCACATACCTTATTGATACCTCTTATAAAAAGATATTCATTCTTGTATTCCCTTGCATAATCTGGGATTTTATTAGTTTTTTTAATGCATTTCTGGTATTTCGAAGTACGCTCCAGGATACCCATTTCTGTAACTACTAATAGATATTTCTTTAAAGACAAGCACGTGGAAATCGCTTGTGAATGGGGAGCTTTATCAAGACACGTCAAAACAAGACGTACTGAAGCAAAGATCTTCCTCGCAGACTGCCTTGCGATCGGACGGCAAGTTAACAGATATCGACGGCCAAAGCACTCCCTTTGACTTAACAAAAGATGTATTTGGAACAGTAAAGCCAAAATCGTAAAAATATCCACACACCAAAGGTACAAAAGGTTTCATCGGCGAAACACGTCGCTTCACCACTGTTCAACTGTTGCGTCCTGTTGAACTGATAGGATCACGTGCGTTCGGAAGCTTGATAATATCGTATGAAGCGATGCATCATGGGATATATGAAATTCCCCCCCCCCTTTGTATCTATGTATATCACCGCATTTGCCTCAATTTCAAGTATGGCCCTCGAAATCGAGGCTCTTTCGTTCGCAGTCAATCGATTCAGAAAGAAAACAAAAGAACATTCAGGCCACAACTTAAGTGTTACGTGAAAAATTTAAAACCTGGGAGAATTCCTGTTTCGTATAGAAAGCCACGTTTTTGCAAGCGAAAAGTAAGAATGTCAAAAACTCCCGTGAATTGAGGCAATACGTTTCTCAGAATATTTCAAGCAATTCCTGGAACTCAACGGTAAATAGAAACCAGGCTTTGCTGTATTTATTTATTAATAAATTGCTTCAGTCATTAAGAGCTCTTCTAGAAAGTGTGACAAGGTTTGTTCTCCTTTGGTAATAAAACATTTTATACACGACGGAAGCGAAGGTTGAAAATGATTTGATACGCTTGCGAAGCATTACTGTAGTATGAGACCAGTTTACTATTGAAATCGATTGGAAATTCACTCTTTCACTCACTCCATCACTCGCGTGCTCTTAACTTTATCGTGGACAGGTTTCAGACAAACAGTACCCTGATTTATTGTCCCGGATTCTGATACAATGCAGCTCGATATAAACACTTATTTTCTTTCAAAGTTCAGTTTTCATCGATCGCCTTCGTGTCGTGTAGCGTTACATGAACAGTTATTTGATACGGTTAATGTCATTAATATCAACAATCGAAATAAACTGCAACTGATTCAAATTATTAGAAATGTCATGCTTTACTTGCAGCAACTCATTTTCCATTGGAAACTACTAGTTTTAGTTCTAACTGATTCTGAGGGTCGGGGCTCGAATCCCCTTGAAGCAAATTTTTCGTAACCTTCTTTTTTTATCTCTTTTTTACCTGTGTGATGCATATAGCTAGTAACATAATGTAGTAAATTGACAGAAATATAAAAAAATGCGGTACGTATCATAGCGTATCTACCGGTATTTTTAGTAATACTGGACACTGTTATCATTACCCAGCTCAATCGTCGATTTTCACATGCGTCTAATTTAATTCGAGAGGTAACTGCTTTGAGATAGGACGTCCGAATGAACTAAATATTAAATACGGCTTTGTCGAATCTGCGACTGAAACAATCAAAAATTCGACTTAGGTTCAATATTTGATTTAGAAGTCGCATTTCATATGTACCGAATATAATGCATTAATTATATAAACCCTAATCCATACTGGATTCATTTTTCTAGAGACTGGGAATATGTACAACAAACGGAGTTTAAAAATTCGGCACCATCATATCCGACGTCTGAATCAACTGCCGCATTTAATTACTTTCATCGACTAAAATAGGTGTTCGGCACTCATAAGAAATTCCACGTTTGAAAGGGGCCTAACATGACATAAGTTTCAGCTTAGTGGTTTGCAGGCTGTTATTAAGTTGTTGTTTTCTTTTCAGTAAAAGCAATTCGTATCTCTCTTTGTAAATCCATTCTATTAAGGTGGTTCCGTCATTAATACTGGGACATTTAGCTGTGAAAAATTTTTTGTCATAACTTTTTCGTTTTTAACGCGATGGCCGCGAAACTTTGCAAAGAACAACAGAAGTCATTCGGTAATAACATGAAATACTCCGATTTCATTGACGGTAAATATTTCTTGAGAAATTAGCGTTTAAAAGTACCCTACTGTTCGAAATTATCAGCTCAGTGCCGTAACCAAAGAAACGTGGAGACCAAGTCTTGCTTTGGTTATAACGCTTGGGACTGCTGGTTAGACGACTTAGGCCTTAGTTTGACCTTGCAGCGACAAATGGCCATAAAATCGCCGGACATTTACAAATGCTATGTCAAGTCGCATCCAGTGAGAGAGTGGCATCAGAATCACTTTAAATTGTGCGAGAAATAGCCCGTGTAAAGGAGCCTTAAGAATATAATAGGCCATTTCCGAGTTGCCCCGGGCCTCTGTATCAAATCGAGGTTAAGTGCTCAGCCTTTGACATGGAAATGATTTTTCATTCTCATGCAAATAAAACTCATTTTCACAAGAAAGATTGGGCACTTGGCCTCTTTTGAAAGTGAGGGTTTTAGAACTGGAAGTGACCTATTCCTTTTTGGAGTAAAGTTCGCTCAGCAAAGCCTGCCCGTACGTGGAATGTCCCAGTATTTCAATCGGGTATTTCCTTTGTACTACGACATCTTGATCATGGCCTATTTTCTCTTTGGATATTTTACGCCATGCACTGTCATGGCAGCATCGAGATTTAATATTGGTTGAAAACTACAAAGTATCCGAAAAGGTGGGGACTTCAAGGCCCTTTTTGCATTGTCCCATTGCAGGAGCCCATCAACTTCCATGCGCTGGCGTCTGGGCGTTTTCACTGACCAGTTTATTTCTAGATCGGTTTTGGCGCGAATTTTGAATATCTTCTTCATTCCACAAACCAGTCAGTTGGCCTTTCAATAACGTTTAGTTTTCCTTTTTGATATCTTAAACTGCCAATGCGCTCATAGACATGGTGGAGATTCTATTTTCGCGGGAAAAAGTGCCCTAAAATGTGTCTAAAAATAAACTGGTCCGTAAAACCGCCCTGACATAGGCCTAGTATAGGAGTTGCTCCCTCCAGGTTATGGGCTTCCCGTCCATTAGCATTAAAATAGATTTTTCTTTCTCTTCTACTTTATGTAATGGAAGTAATAAAATTTTGAACACAAAGAGCACTTAAAAAAGAGAACTTAATTCTATTCGTATTTTTACCTGAAGTGCATAACACAGCCCAAGTTTGGAGATGGTGTGTGCATGCGTCTCACAGTGCTGTAGTTCCTTTGGCAAATTCTGCCGGATTTCATAGGCTCGCTGAAACTTCTCAAGAGTATCGTGGCTGACCCGTTGGTGAGCTTCTTTATAGAGGTAAAGAAATCCCAAGGAAGTTAGACAATCCGCAAGCCTTCTCATGTCATTAGATGCTTCGGCAATGTGGTAGCAGCTATCATACAGTTTTACACACTCAGAGGGTGGAGATAAAACTTTGGCCAAGAAATCTAAAACCGCGGTGGAGTTAGCGACATCTATGCAAAACTCGGTGTCTTCCTGGTCACTTTTCCCCTGCAGGAAATTTTTGAACATTTCCAGGATGTTTGCTTTTTCTGTCCGAAAGGCAGAAATGGCTTCTTTCGACTGCTGCTTGGTGATGAATTGTTTACTTAAGGATTCGAGGAGTGTCACATAATGCTGATTAAAATTTTTCTGTGCTTCTTTACCTATATCATCCATGTTCAGAATTTTTCTCTCAGCTCTGAGGAACTCGCGGACCAAAGGATGCAAAACCACCTTTGTATCGTTTATCCTTCGAAGAAGAGAGTACCCCACCATCTTGGCCTTAACATCCTCTGGCTCTGATAGGTCACCAAAGAGAACCTTCATGTCTTCGACGGAAAACGCGAATGGAAAAACTGAAAGGCGAACAAGGTCTGCTGTTATGGTTTCTGGAAGATCGAGTAAGAATGTGCACAAATCAGCGTAAGCTTTTTTTGCATTGATCAGAAGTTGGATGGGAGTTTGTCTGAGACGTCTGACCAACATTTCTGGGCTGTAGCTGTGTTTTATTAAGCAGGCAAATTGGATAAGAACCAGCGGTATCCCACAAAGATCGCCGAGTTCCTTAATGTGCAGTTCATTTTGGTCTGGAACTGAGTCCTGAAGTAATTTGGCAGAAGAATCGGGGTCCAGACGGTCTAAAAATACTTGATGTACGCTAAGAGAAGGGAAATCCATATCCTCTCGAATAGTGATGATCAGCTGAACACGAGGTGCGTATCTTCCTACATATACTAAAAAGTCGTCAAATTCCTTTCCTTGTAGTTGTATACGTTCTACATCGTCTAACACAATAACTTTCTCCTCATCGAGCTCTTTAAGTCGCCTTTTCGCCATCGATACCATATCATGACTCTCTGAGGGTCTCGGAGCCAGAGGATTAATTCCACGGAGGATTTCGCTGCAGACGTCTGAGAGCTTTTGGTTTTGTTCAATGAATATCACAGGCTTTTTGTGTTTCTCTTGAAGTAAGTGACTGACATGTATGGCAACTGTTGTCTTACCCATCCCAGGGGCACCAACAATAGTTATAATGCGCGCAGGATTCGGGTCCTGGGTAAGTTTTTGAACAATTTCTTGCACCACTGCTTCTCTGCCTATAAAATGTGACTCTTGACGAGGAAGTGTTGTGTCGGCGATATAAGATCCTGGTAAAGTTGACTTTCCTAGGGAAAAAAAGAGAAACTGTATTTCAGTGTGTTACATTTGCAGACTTTAGACGGCAGACTGCAGTCTAACCACAGACTGCGGATTGTACACTGCAAGACTGTAAGTTGAACGACACAGAAATTATCTTGGATATCTTGTTGAAGTTGACGTCACCAACAATATTACCTCATTCCCTAGCCTATAACAAAGTGAGTAAGTAGCCTAGAAGGGTACCTACGCTTAACAGGTCAGAGGGTTGAGTTCAGACTAATTTGGATCATTTAGAGTTAAAAAACAGTTTGTTACGTCGTCGATGAGCTCAAAGCGACTAGACTTGGTCTTGGAAGGGCCTTCATATTGCAGGGGCGTGACATGCTACTGCAGTGAAATCCTGAAAGTAGCTGCACGGTGACCACCTTCTGATAGCATTATAAGATAAAAGTCAAGACTGCTAGTGGCAACATCGCAAGCAACTTACAAAGCTGGAAAGACAGTACAAGCAGCAGCAACGATGAAGACTACTTTAAGATAGCACTTCTCGGACTTTGGCACACCGGAAAGATAAAATTCTCATGTAGGTCACGAAGAGGAAGATGCACCTTACATAGAAGGGGTCGCCTTAATTCTGACTAAGGGGTCCGTAGGGGGCGTTCATCAGTTGAGAACTCCAGAATCTTTACGATTAAGGTTATAACGAAAATGAAGAACTTCATTATCAACGTGGTGCAGCGCTTTAGACCACGGAGGGGTGGTGGTGGGGGCAAGAACGAGGAGTTCAATTTTGCAACAGACTCCACAGTGGAGCTCAAAATCTTAGTGGAGGGCTTCAACAGAGGCAGGTGACGACATCAATGGATACGAGTGTGTTATGGGACGGCATGATCTGAAAAGAACGAAGGAGAAACGGGAATTGTTTGCAGACTTATTAGCACTGAAAGAAAAGGAAATCGGTTGCAGAAAACCTTAAGCCCCTACCACGTCACGGAAAACCAGACTGATCACATGTGTATCGGCAGACGATCCGTAGAAGAAGTGAGATCGTAGTACAGAGACACCCGTTACCTGGAGAGGCAACACTCCAGCTCCGGTTAAAGACGCTAAAGCCATAACGCAGTACAGATAAACCCCTGACCATGCTACAACGTGGACTATCTGAAGGACAGGTAGTTGTAGCGGTCGGGTTTTGGCTTTCAAAACCTATCCAACAGGTTCCAAGCCCTACAAGAACTGTGAGGAAAGAGGCAAAGATGTTGAAGTCAAGTCGTAGGTGCGTGCCAAAAAGTTGTGGACGGAGACTGTAGGCAGGAAGACTACACAAAGGCTCAGTAGACAGGATATTTACCGGGTGGGAGCGACCTATCCACTTGCTCAAGGGCACCCTTTAAGGTGGGCTATCTACATGCCATGTAAAGCGTTTGGTCTGTCAGCTATCCCAGTTAGCCGAGTGGAAAAACCGACTAAACCGCGAAAACATGTTTGAACAAAATAACGTCACGGAGAATCTTTTAGCCCACTACCAAACAGGTTATCAGTGAACCAGAAAACATCAACTTATACCAGCAAGCCGCTTTTGTCCGAGCCATCTTGGTTATTTGCTCTTAACGCCATCTTAAGAGGTACAAAATAAGCAAAGAACCAAGAACAGAGATGCTCTCAAGCAGTTTTAAGGCATGGCCCTTTCTCTGATATTAGACCCCCCGCGAAGAAATTAGCTTCCTTAATAGAAGTAGTGTTCCTTAATAGAAGTAGTGTTTCATGACGTCATAATTAAAGAGAAAGAGGAAAATTAAATGGGCCAATGGAGTTTCATTGTGGCAGGCAAAGAACCATCCAGTATTCATTGACTTGGTGCACAGATTAAAATTCTGCCCAGAACGGGGAAAAAACTCATTTCATTAAGATGTTATTAGAAGAATAAGATGGTCAGGTGACCTAATTTTAAAAATTATTCTTTAACGGTAAATGGTAGACATCCATTCTGAACAGATTCTTGAGTAAAGAAATCATACAATTATGTTGGAGTTTTAAGATATACCCATTACATGTCACCTCGGCGGCACATTTTCTGCTATAACAGATCACGTGACCTAAAAAATTCCCCTTTTAAACAGAACGTTGACCTAAGGATATGTTTTATGTTATTACCAAAATTCATCATGTTTACGTAAATTCTCTTAAAGTTATGACTGTTTGCAGCTTTTATGCAAATTAGGCTTTGGGTCACGCCTTAAAAATGCTTGAGCTGGTGTCGTGCGATTAGATCTACTCACCAACGCCACAAGCCTAGACCCCTGGTAAGTTGCACATACAGGGATGCATTTACTTTATTTAGGCAGCCTCGGCACTAACTTGGTTAACCGAGGTGATTTTCCTCCAGGTTAAGACCCCCGGTGTAAAGACCGTATCAAATCAGGTAACAAAGAATAATATTCAGACCCACGCCAAACAAACTTTACGCCGAAAAAGGTCCCTTAGCTTCTCTGTGACTGCGAAACGAAAGAGATGTTTTCAGTTGTCAGGATAGTGAGAAAATGTCGACGAAAAACCAACAATTAGGTGAACAATACGTCTTTGTGCTATCGACGAACAACATAGATTGAGCGTTTTAAAAACCTCAGTTAACTATATAGAACCTCCATAACAAATTTATTAACTAAAACTGGTGCAGTATGTGGTTTAGAATTTCAGGTCTCTTGTTCTGAGATCAACACTCATGTTATAACACTAGATCATTGAGGTCTGTTAGTAATGAACTTTTAATGCAACCTAGATCGTATACCAAGACCTACGGAGATAGAGCATTCGCTGTTCATGCACCAAGAGAATGGAACTTAATACCCTATGAAATTCGGAAGTCCAACACCATCTCGAGTTTTAAAAGATCACTTAAGACCTACTTGTTTACTAAATTCAGTAATAACGGATCATTGTTTTTATAGATTTGTATATATTGCGTTAGTTTTAATTTTTCCCTTTTTTTATGATTATGAATATGGTTTAATAGCTGCTTTAGTTTTAATTTTTTTTTCCTTTTTTACCCATTGTAAATATAACAGGATATGGTTGTAAATTTGTAAATATTTTTCAATAATGACTGTAAAGCGCCGTGAACATAGGATAAGAGCGCTATAGAAATAAAGTTATTATTATTATTAAAACAAATCCAAAGATTGTCCGGAATTAGGACGAGATACTACCGGTAGCTACTCTTCCTGGAAAACTTCAATGAAAGACATATAAAATAACCGCGACGGCCCAGACGTATTTACAAGAAAATATTCAAGGCTAAGAAATAACGGAACTTTAGAATACGTTGCCAGCTTACCCTGCTAACAGAGGTTACTTTTCGGTATGGTTTTAGCGTTTACGAAGTCGTTCGCACCGTAAAAGGGTACGCCGGCCTGGAGCGATATTGCTGAGTCAAGTTTTCCAATGGTCCTGCGGTGCTCATTTGACTGTTTACACCTTTACTTTCTTTCTACTTTATAAAAAATGGACAGTTGCATGGAAAACGTCAAACAGGCGTAAGAAAAAGAAGCTTTACTAACCTATAATAGACCATTTTGTTTCCCAGTGTAGGTCACTGATTCTAAAACAAATTTGCCCTTCGCCTTGTCATAAATTATAAGTACAATGCACACGAATCAGAAAATATTAAAAAGGAACAGTTCTCGAGAGATATATCTCATGCTTGAGATGTTTGGGTTGGGAAAACAAACCATAAACGTTAAAGACGTTTCTTACTCAAATATCTCAGGTGTTACTGAGGTAGTATTAAGAGCTGATGAGTTCTACAGTCCTTTTGTCGAAGACGAATTATCGAAGTGTAGTCCCACGGTTCTTCACTCGAAAAAATTAACTTAAGGGTTTATAAACGACCGATTCCGCAGCCCCAAGGCCTCAGTGAGTTCCGTACTCGTAAAATAGATACCCCTGATTGCCGCCGGACGGGTGCCTGCGGCACCGCGTAGAAAGTCGACTATGCATGGATGAGCGTTTACAGTTTTGCTTTGATTTCCGCTTCAGTGCGTTTAACCGTTTAAGTGTTCCATTGGGAACTTGAACCAAATCAACCAAAACCGTTTTGGTTAAAACGGTTGGTCCCAATAGAACATGACCTAAGTGAATGTAAGTTAAAATTAAGAAAAGGCTCCCATCTATTCTCACTGCACATATAATTAGCCTGTCACGCCGGAACTAGAGTGCAAGTAACTCCTTTAAACTCCGTCGTGTTTGACCTGCGCACTAGTGGCATAACGCATAGCAACCCTTGTTTAGAATTTCTTGGTTTTGCCCGCCTCTTGGCCAGTTTAACGGAGTTCAGTGAAAGTGACTTGGAAGTTTCACCCCTCGCACCTCCCCTGGTGGCGGTTAACGTCGTCAATACCTTCATTGATTAGCACGCCTGTTGTCCTGGCAGTCGCAGTTTCCTTCACTTAGTTCCCCATTTTGGCGCAATGGTTATGCAGGGCAAATATTACAGTGATTTAATTTAATTTCTCTAACTATTGACTTAATAACATGGAAAGGATAGAGCACACATTCCCTCACCTTCTAAGGTGTTATCATCAAACTGGAGTGTTTCATTAGCAGCTGATGTGACATCAACTGCCTCTGGAATTCTCTTCCTGGATTCTGTGGACTGGTCTAACATTGGATGAACACATGCAACGGTTAGAGACAAAAAATTTCCTTGTTTCCCAGTTTTTTTGCATCTGGCCTTCAGAACTGCTGTTTTACTTACTTACTTACTTACTTACTTACTTACGAACTAACTCACGCACTTACTTACAAAACGATCTCATGGCAATTACAGTTTCTATGAAAGCTGTAATCACCAACGGTAACTATTGTATTCAAATAACTGACAGTAACTTATTTTTCGAAGTCATTTTACCGTTGGACCGAAGTTGCGTTATCTTTTTGAAACCACAACACTGCACATTTTGTGTTTTAACCCTAATGTTCCAACACAGCAAAGATAGACCTCTGTTGAATAATTTAAGCTTTCCGTTCAACATATCATCAATAAACAGTGACATGGTATCTTTTCCAGTTGATTTCCCAAGCTAAAGAATTGTTCAGTAAGCATTAAATCAACCGCGAACCGTTTCTTTTGTCTTTCCAACAGGGAGGGTAAGTCACATGACAAAAAAGGGCAATTGGAAAAGAAAATCAAATCTGAAGGAACGTCCTTTCCGGGTGCTAACCGATGAGTCATTTCGGTAATCCTGATGAAATCCGACGTGATATTTGTTTGATGTTGAAAGAAATACTGAAATTTTTACAATCCGATATCACATTCGTGGTTTTACATCGGCGATAACTATGGAAGCTGTTAGGTAACAGATGATTTAAATTACCATGCTGCGAACTATAATACATTGTTTACGAAGCCACATTAAGAAAAAGACAGAAAGCAAAGCGATTTGTGACGAAGATTTCCGCTCTCTTTTCCCACCTTTTGAACAGCTGTCTACTTAAAAGAACTTAAAACATCGAAGAGCACAATGCAGCAGAGAATTATGCCTAATTCGGCGGCCATTATAGCCTGGACAAAAACGAGATTGAAGTGGAAAGATGAAAAACTATTAATATCACCCTGCAATTCATATACCACTAAAAAATATAAAATATAACCTCAATATACCAAGGAAACAGCGCACAATTTGGAGTGAATTACACTAATTTTAAGTCAAGGCACATAGGCAAAAATATTCAATACCACATCAGAGAACATTTGACGTCATATACCAAATGTTTAAGGTAACTAAACATTTTAAAGATGAATAAGTACTAATTTCCTCTTTCTGTAACTTTAAGGAAAATGCTAGAAATCCGCAATTTTTGTTTCTCTGCGAGTGTCATTTTAACACGAAAAATTCACACATAAAGTTTCCTGAAACTCCAGGTCTCGGCTATTAAGACTACGTAATTTTTATTTCGGAAAGTTATTTAACCCTGAGGAGATCAATTATCAACATGGACATGTCTATAGCAGTTCTCTTGACTTGAGAAACTAGTGAACTATTCGAGTGACGTGAACAGAACTCATTTACCTTTAAAGCTACCACATTCAGCAAATTCTAATGTCACATCATCACCAATGAGCAAAAATGGTGCCCAATACTTGACAGCGCTAAACCTCTCGGATTCTCTCATACAGTTCATTGCTTGATTTAAAGCTTTACTTGCACTTTCTCCTTCCACGAGATGCTTATAAAAAATTTTCATAAACTCAAGAGTGGCCTCGTCATCAATAGCCCACAATGACACAAGAACAGAACGAGCACCAGCACCCAAAAACGCACGTGCTATGCCTACTACACCCTCTGCCCTTATCTCTCCGACAGCACTATGACAGGAACTAAGTACAACAAGTCTTGCACGAATCTGAACACGCTTTACATCTTTCATGGTCAACAGGAAATCCTTTTCACCAATATCTGGCGCCAAGGCAATTTCACCCGTTTCCATTTTGCCATGTGCAGCGATGTGCACCAATGCAACCGACCCGAGTCGTCTTAACACCTCATCCTTTGTGGCCTGTCTTCCAATAAGAGGTGCACAACCAAGCATTCTACCAATTATCTCAACTTCCTCTCTGGCATACGGCAACGGCTGAAGGGATGTCACATCTTGCACCCACGGATCACCCACAAGAAGCGCACCAGACTTACAGTCGTAATCTACTGGACGCTCTGTAATCATTATTAAGCTGGTGAGAGATGGCGCCACTCGAATTCTGAATGATTCACAGAGGTATTTGGAATTTGGACCCATAAAAGCAGCAAAAGGAGCCAAGCAAAGTGGACCTTCAGGGATGAATATGAGTTCACTTCCCCCCAAAAGATCTTGAATTGGAACAATAATGCTATCGTACATTGTATTTAAGGCCTTTTCAGTACGGTTTAAGTGCTGGGTATCAACCGAACCTCTCACACCAATTTCGTCTTGGTAAGACGCAATGAGAGTGCTGATTTCCTCCTGTGAACTGATTTGTTTTTTTCTTACTGCAAACTCTCCTTGTTTCTGACAAACCCAGAAAACCAATTCGCTCTTTCCACACGCCATAAATATTGTATTTGGAGGAGTGAGGCTGAACAGTTCACGGAAGGTTTTGTATTCTTTATGTGATTCAGCACCATTTAATTCAATTCCATAATTTAATGCCAGAAGGTCTTGTAGAGCCTGTGCCCGTCCTTGTTCAGCAGAAAACAAGGCCTCCATGACCTTGCCTTCTGCTAATATCAATCGCCACAGTGCAGAATATATTGTTTGGTATTGATCCCGTAAGCTTATTTTCCACTCGTCGTTCACTTGAAGACGATGTCTAATATTATTTAACAAAGTAATACTGATCTGGTAATATTCAATAGCCTTTGCAACATCACCTGGATTTTCAAAACAACCACCAAGATTAAAATATGCCTTTGCCTCTCCCAATGTATCACCCAATTCTTTCATAATTTTCAGGTTACGTTCAAGATAGTCTCTAGCTATTTTCATTTGTCCTAGCCCCTGATAGGCGATGCCAAGATTGCCATATGCTCTCCCTTCTCCCGATTTGTCACTCAGTTCCTTTGAAATTTTCAGATCATCTTCAAGGTAGGATATGGCTGTTTTATAATCTCCTAGACGAAAATAGGCGACGCCAAGATTACAACACGCTCTTCCTTCCCCCGATCTGTCACCCAATTCTTTAGCAATTTTCAAGTGGCGTTCATGATAGTCGATAGCTGTTGCAAACTTTCCTAAACGGTGATAGGCATTGCCAAGATTGCCATAAGCCTTTCCCTCTCCCCATTTGTCACTCAACTCTTTCGCGATTTCTAGGTGACGAAAATGGTAGCCAATGGCAGTCTTACAATCCCCCAGGCCCCCATATGCGTTGCCAAGATTGCCATACGTTTTTCCTTCCTCCAATTTGTCGCCGAATGTTTTTGTGATTTCCAGGTCTCGGAGAAGGTAGTCTGTAGCCGTCTTAAAATCTCCCAGACTGCAGTAAACGTTGCCAAGATTACCAAGCGCTCTTCCTTCCCCTGATCTGTCATCTAATTCTTTAGCAATTTTCAAGTGACGCTCATGGTAACCTATGGCTTTCCTGAAGTCTCCCAGACTGTGATAGGCATTGCCAAGATTGCTATACGCCCTTCCTTCTCCGGATCGATCCCCCAGTTCTTTCGCAATTTTCAGGTAACGTTCATGATACTCTATGGCTGCTTGAAAGTTTCCAAGTCTTTCAAGTGCAATGCCAAGATTCCCATACGCCTCTCCTTCTCCCGATCTGTTCCCCAGTTCTTTCGCAATTTTCAGGTGACGTTCATGATACTCTATGGCTGCTTGAAAGTTTCCAAGTCTTTCATGGACGATGCCAAGATTCCCATACGTCTCTCCTTCTCCCGATCTGTCCCCCAGTTCTTTCGCAATTTTCAGGTGACGTTCATGATACTCTATGGCTGCTTGAAAGTTTCCAAGTCTTTCATGGACAATGCCAAGATTCCCATACGTCTCTCCTTCTCCCGATCTGTTCCCCAGATCTTTCGCAATTTTCAGGTGACGTTCATGATACTCTATGGCTGCTTGAAAGTTTCCAAGTCTTTCATGGACAATGCCAAGATTCCCATACGCCTCTCCTTCTCCCGATCTGTTCTCCAGTTCTTTCGCAATTATCAGGTGACGTTCATGATACTCTATGGATGCTTGAAAGTTTCCAAGTCTTTCATGGACAATGCCAAGATTCCCATACGCCTCTCCTTCTCCCGATCTGTTTCCCAGTTCTTTCGCAATTATTAGGTGACGTTCATGATACTCTATGGCTGCTTGAAAGTTTCCAAGTCTTTCATGGACAATGCCAAGATTCCCATACGCCTCTCCTTCTCCCGATCTGTCCCCCAGATCTTTCGCAATTATCAGGTGACGTTCATGATACTCTATGGATGCTTGAAAGTTTCCAAGTCTTTCATAGACAATGCCAAGATTCCCATACGCCTCTCCTTCTCCCGATCTGTCCTCCAATTCTTTCGCAATTATCAGGTGACGTTCATGATACTCTATGGCTGCTTGAAAGTTTCCAAGTCTTTCATGGGCAATACCAAGATTCCCATACGTAACTCCTTCTCTCGCTCTATCACCCAATTCTCTTGCAATGTTTAGGCTACGGCTAAGGTAGTCTATGGCCGTCTTATATTCCTTTAGACTGAAATGTGCAATGCCAAGATTGCCATACGCTCTTCCTTCTCCCGATCTGTCACCCAACAGTCTTGCATATTTCAAGTGACGTTCTTGGTAGTCTATGGCTCTTTTGAAATCTCCCAGACTATGATAGACGTTGCCAAGATTTCCATATGCCTTTCCTTCGCCCAAACTGTCACCCACTTCTAACGCAATTTTTAGGTCACGTTCAAGGTAGTCTATGGCAGTTCTTAGAACTCCCAAATTGCGATAGATATTTCCAAGATTGCGACAAACTCTTCTTTCTTGCGATCTATCGCCCAGTTCTTGAGCTATTGCCAACTCAAGGTCAAGGCAACGTATGGCTGTTTTAAGTTCTCCCAAACGGCGATAAGAGTTGCTAAGATTGCCATATGCCTCTCTTTCTCCCAGTTTGTCACCTAATTCTTTGGCAATTTTTAGGTGACATTCATAGTGATGTATGGCTGTTTTAAATTCTCCGCGACTGTAATGGGCGTTCCCAAGATCGCTGTATGCCTTTCCTTCTAATGATTTGTCATCCAGTTTTTTCGCAATTTGCAAGCAATATTCATGATGGTCCAGACTGGCTCTTCTCTCTGCCGATCTGTCCGTAAATTTGTATGTTTCCTGTCAAAAAGTTACACACAATGTGTTAATAAGATGTTTTGTTATAGTTACTACGATCCTGGACAAAAGTCCTTGGGACAGTGATGCAGCAATCTTAATTTTCTGGGTTCCCTCATAAAGCATATGTCCTTTTCCAAAATTTCTTGCAGTTCTACCTCCCCCAATCTATACAATGTTCAAAAGAAATTGCGGATACACGCGTCCAATGTTGTTTGGGGGATAGTTAACATGTGTCAACTTAAAACAAGACGCTGTGGAAGCGCATATTTCGGCATCGCTGTAGTGGGCGTACGTGAAGTTTTTTTTTTTTTAATGTGTATTAGGGATGTGTGAGTAGTACAGTAGCGTTGTATATATATTTGTTGGTTGAGATGTGTGAAGTGGAAGGCTTGGAGGTATATTGGACGTGGATTGATTAGTTAATGGCTTTAGTTTCTCGTAGAATTTGATGTGAAGTAACAAAACGTTTTTTGGAAAAGTGATTTTAGGTGTTGCAGTGAGATTGTTGTGGAAGTACGAATTTGGTTATGAAGGGATAGTCTAGTTACGGTCGATTGAAATGGAAGTGGTGGTTGGGAAAGATCTTATCCATAGTCCAAAACATTGATTTTAAACGTTGTGAGTCTTCTTGTTAAGGATTCTTTTTCCGTTTTTTTTTATATTTGTATGGAGAGAGAGTAACTAGGAAGGAAAATTTCACTTAATATGGAGAAGGGAGTATAAAAATGTATGGGGGGGGGGGGGTTGAAATTTTGGGTGTGTGGGTTCGGGGGGCTGTCAAAAATCGGTCAGGTCAAGGGATGGGGCGTAAAATCTGGCTATGAAACTAAGAGCCTGATTACATTAGCCAGGCTGGCTCGCTTTGCAGAAATCTCGGCATCCTAGTTAAACGCAACAAAAATCAACTTTTCGATTATATGACAACCGAGCCAGCCCTGTTAGCTGGGATGTGATGTCGGGATCCCGGCTGAAAATTTTCCAAGTAATCACGCCTGCCAGTTAGCTCAGCGAACAAACCAAACGAGAAACAGGACAGTGGGTAACACACTGCTCACGCGCATTGCTTCCAATCCCTTAATAAAAATCGCGGCTCTGGGCTGGCCTGGTTCACAAATATCGGAATGAAAGTCACCTCTGCAGAACTAGAGCTAGCGCAAACGTTTCCGGGCGAGTTCGTGGTGAACGTTGGGACGAGAGCAAAAAGGAGGAATGAAGGGGGGACAGAGACGGGACACGACCTGGATAGCTGAGCCCCTCTCCAACATTCATATCCGCAGGAGTGAATTGTTCTAGACAAATCATTTGTTTGCGACGTTTTGATAAGGTTTCAGATGAGCAAAGCCACATAACATTCTAAATTTAAATAATGAAATATTAAGGGGGGATTTTGCCCCTTTTACGGTTCGAACGCAACTTGTTTACGAGATCCTTTTGCTCAATAAGGTTTTAAGAAATCACCTCCACTCCGAAAATCTGCAAAAAAAAAAAAAAGAAAAAAAAAAGGGCGGACAGACCTCCCCTTCGAGAGGGAGGGGTCATTTCAGGTCGTCTGAACGACAGATTTGGAAGTTGATTTGGAACGAACATAAAAATTATTACGTGGAGTTAACGCGGAATGATTATCTAAATACAGTATTCGATGATGTAGTTAGGATGTGCAGGAGCTGCAGAAACAATGCCTTCTTACAGTCCCCAAGGCAAAAGCTTTAACTCGTTGCAATTTTCTCCCTACGTGTGAAAAGTCTTTCCTCACAAGAAAGGGATATGCTTTAAGTAGATCACCCGGTCAAATAGAAAAATACTTACTTGGATAGCTAGAAGGGCTTTATGTGCAATATCTGACAAATAATATCCGCCAAATAAAACTGAAACTTTATTTTCCTTGCGAGTGTTTTAGAAAACAGAATTTTACTCTTAAAAAAGTATTTAAAACATCAAAATTTACCCTGTCACATTTTATAAGCGTAGAACGACAATAACTTTTTTAGAATTTCCAGTTAGATCTGATTAGTCACGTTTACTTTCATGCTATATTATGGGGGGGGGGGGGGGGGTAGGGAGGTGGGGTAAGTTGTGAAATGTTGTCAAACTCTTGGCTATAAGCCAAACCTGTTGAGAGATTTACCTTCAAATTTTCAGAAAAATCACCCGGCTTCTAGGTATGAGAAAAGATACCTTAGGCTTGAGATTTATAACAGCCAAAAAAAAATCGTCCTCTGAGAGGACATGCGCTAACTGGCAATGAATAGTCTGTACAATAGGGAACTTAAGAACCACCACGAAGTTCACGACGACGACGTCTGTTGACTGAGATAAGACTGGAAGGAGAACGTCAGTTTCGGGGAGGGAAACTCAAGACGCAGTCGGTCGGTAGGTGGACGACGACGACACTGAATGTAAACACAAATGTAAAACTGTGATGTTCGTTTGCAACAAAGTTTTTCGCAATAGCGTCTTCTAAAACAATGCAAGATCTTATTTTTCAAGCCGTACGTCTAATTTCATTGACGATGAAGAATTTTTTGTGTAGTCTGACCTTTTCAAGTGGAAAAACACCTGCTTTCCGTACGAAGATTATTCAGTTTTTAACCTGAATGAGATGCCCGAGTCCGAGTGTCTATAAGAGTTTAGATTTGGAAAAAGAGACATTCTGATGTGATAGCTGTTTTCCATGTAAAGGTTATTTCCTCTACATTAAAGATACATGATTTGCCTTACCTAAATACGTACAAATAAATTTATCACTTACGAGTTCGCTCGCTCGGCCTCCACAGCTGTTGTCATTCTTCGAAGTAAAAACAGTTCATTAGTCGAATTTTCAATCAACATTGTTTGTTAGGCGAAAAAAAGGAAAGATACCTGGATTTACGAGGATAAGAAAATGCAAAGGACTTCAAAAATAGCTTAAAACAGTGGATTTATACCTGCCGAAGCTTGTGGATTGCAGGACGACGTGATTCTACTTTTTTTAGCGTCGTCTACAACACCACGACGACGAAATTTACTGGTCGCGCTTGCGCAGTACATCGTAACTCACTTCCGGTCGTCGTCTACAAAGTCGTCGTCGTGGTTCTTAAGTTCCCTAATGAAAAAAGGGCGATGACTGGTACCTACGGTACGGGTTGAGAACACTATTTGGGCGACATCCAAATAAAAAGCCCCACAAATGCAAAAGCGTCCCTAGACTTTTGTCCACGATTGTAGAAATCCGTTTGTCGGGAAAGGTCTTGCGAAGTTGTGAAGGGCTAGCAGTTAGAATAAAGGAAAACAAGCCAAAGGGAAAAATATGACAAAGGCAGTCCGAGCCATAACTATTTCTGGATACTCGATGACGTCATTGATTATGGATTCTGGTGCCGAATTCGAAGAAACTCATTTACTACTACTATTTGAGCCTTGGCAGATTTAGTCCTCAGTCATATTCCGGGACATCTTGCGAAATTTAAGGCAAAGAGTGACGTAATACAAACATAGGCACGTTAAACGTGCATGAGCTATTTTGAATACTTCAGTGTAACTTTAATGCTTCGGTGTAACCTTACCAAGAGTGATGAATCTACCTTTTTCATCCTAAATGTAGATGGGGTTTTTGTGCGAAATTGGGTATTGCGGTACATAAATGAAAACTCGAAAGACTCAGCTGAGTCGATCCTCGAGCTATATATTCACTTTCCTCTGTCTTTCCCTGTACATCTGGTGCAAGTCACACAAATTGTTAAAGTAAAATAAATGTCTACTCACCAAACGTTGATTAGAAGGAAAACTTTAAAGTTTCCTCGGAGTTTCTTAAGCCAAAATGTGACTCATCGAATACCGAATAGTTACGAAATACCAGGATTTTTATCATTGTGGTAGATGGTTGCATCATCATAATTCACGAGGTTTTCACGTGCGATTCTACTTAGTGAAACAGTCTTTAACTCCGACAACTTATTTCTTCATGTTTTAAAAGCTATTGCAAGACAAGAGCCTTTTTTAAGGCATTGGCTACAATACGAAACAGGTCTTCAGACGTCTAAGTTGCTATTTATTATTGTGAAAAGCCAATCTGCATGAGATGTACTGTCACACAGCTGAAACGTGAAAGTGTTGGACTTTGCCCCCTTTCGTGGTTCGTACGTGAGGGAATTCGAGTTATTTACACAGTAATCTAGTAAACAGAATTATAAAAATAATTCATGCACACAATTTGCACCTGAAGATGTTGGTCTTTGGCCTTCTTACAATTCGTACGTAAAAAAAAAAGGCAAATTGTTTACCACAAAATTTTCTCAAACGATTTTAAGAAATCACCTCGGCTTCATTACAACATCTGCAATTAAATTATGTTTCATGCAACGTCAAGGTTGATAGCCTAACATTTATTAACATTTGTGAAACAGTCTTCAACTCCGACAACTTATTTCTTCAAATTTTAAAAGCTATTGCTTCTTAAAAGACAAGAGCCTTTTTTAAGGCATTGGTCACTAAACGAAACAGGTCTTCATACGTCCAAGTTACTATTATTATTATTAGAGAAAGGAAACCTAGAATTAGAGAAAGGAAACCTAGAATTTTCGGAATCGAAAATGCAATGCAGAGAGGAATCAGAAAAATTATCACTTTCGTAAAACTTTAAATTGCAACTAAAATTTTCGGGAAAATAATACTGAAGCTCTTTGTAATTTCGAAAAGACTCAAGTTGCCCTAGGATGACCGAACAGATATAAATTTTTTAGCGCCACTTCAAATACATTTCTAGAGATCTAAAGTACTCTGGATAGCCTAAAAAGTGTTTTTAAAGCATTTAGGAGGAAACTGTCGTTGGGTGCCCCTGAGCTTTGATCAAAACATAATCATTCTCAGTCTCAAGAATAGTTTATTCTACACTATAAGAAAAGATTTAATTAGAGGTTTAATTTTTCGCTATTTCTATTTCACTTTTTACCTTTAGTTCATTTCATTTGCCGGAAAGTAAGCCTTAGAAATTAAAAGGACGTTAGATCAATTCACGCTCGCGCATTCTAGTCGTATTTTAAGCTTTATAGCGGAAGGACATCTGTGAGCAGGGAATAAGTCAGCACAGAATTTGACGGTCGGCGAATTTCTGTAACCGTCCATTGTTCTGCTAGTGATAAGCTAGCCGTTGAATCATTCGCTCGTCTTGCTTGTTCTGGGCCGAGTCTTATTCCGGTCAAAGAGAGAGAAAGAGTGTCTGGCAAGGTTCAGCTGAAGGTTTTCAATCAAAGATCTGTGAACTCGTGTCTGGCAAGCTCACTTAGTGTTAAAATATACACTGTTCTACGCACCTTATAACTTCATCTGCGCTTAACGATAACACGTAACACGTAACGCAAAAGAGTATCGAAGTGTGACTGCACAATCAATGTCACAACATCTACCTATTGTAAGCTGTTCCTTCAAGATTTTTTGTTTTACGTCATCCTAACCATTTCGCACTTGCGAGCGCAAACAATAGAAACGTCATCATTACCTACCGATTCCTCGCGGCCCCTGTTAAAGCAAATCGAGATTTTTTCTATATTGACTGTATGACTGTATATTTCAGCTGTAAGTACTTTCCTTAATATACGCGCGAGTTACTAAAGTGCCTCCTCGGGATTTCGCCTTCTGGACGAAATCCCTGCGGGGGCAATAATTTTGTTTTCATCCTTACCTCTTGTCTCGCTTCTTTCATTTCTCCGACAGACCTCGTCCGTAATTGCAACAACTCTTGGTTATCTCGGTCCATCTTGTTTAAGTTAAAGAATTAAGTAAGTCATATAATTAGGCCACTCAAGGATGAAGGAATTTCATTTGCCACAATTATCGTAGATTTCTAGTACACACGTAATTGAAAACAAACTGATTGTCGATACTGTCGTCAAAACAGAACATGAATAATCTCGAGTCCTGCAACGTTTCCTTGGTGATTTAACATAGCTTAACATCAACAATATATTGCAAAGTACTTGCCTGTAGTACAACCACATAACCAATTATCACTACTTTGTGAGGAGGGGGCTACATGTTTATGCTCAAGCAAGGGGAAAGGATACGTTGCAAGGAGTTCATTTCTCAACTGACTACTGTACTGCTGGGATGTGTCACGGTTGGCTAGTTCATTTTGTTTATAATGCCAGTTACGCGTCGTTATTCGCTATGAAACTTGTGAAGTAACTTGTGAATGACTGTGTGTCAAACAAAGATGTCATCCAAGCATGTTATCAATCGTTTAAAACAACAAAAATTCTACGTTAACAAGTTTTCAGAAAACCATAACTGAAACCCGTTTCAATCTTTGTCCATCCGTGCTTCTTTTTGTATTCGCCTTGTTATTTTTAACGTCTTTTAACGTTCTGGCCCCGGTTGTTCAAACGTTGGATAGTGATATCCACCGGATAAATCACTATCCAGCGGACAACGCAATTGTTTCCTGTAATACTTATCCGCTGGATAGTGATTTATCTGATGGATAGCGCTTGAACAACCTGGGCCTGAGCGGTTAATTCCACGCTTTATTCAATTTGTTTTAAGATCCTAATGTATGAAATTTGACATATTTCGTGACACAGCTCATTTCAACTTACTCGTTGGCGTAGGCAGGATAAACTGTCCAAGCTGATACAAACTATCACAAAGAATGCCCGTAAGGAAATAATTCCTGAATGGAAGCAACTCTAATAACTATAAAAAAAGGATACTGCTAATCCGTTATCACACCACGTTATAGCTTCTTTCATTTTTTTTAAATGAAAGCAGGCAGTTGCCCCTGTAAAGGAATAAAGCACACATTAGGTATAATGCAATTGGGTTACAAATGTAACAATAGGGCCATTTATACGAGGAAAAATAAGACGCGAACTGTACCATTTATACGAGCATGTCTTATCTAAGACGAGAGCAGCTCGTATAAACGGTTCGCGTCTTATTTCTGTTCTTGACTCGTTTTCATGTGAATGTTGCCTGTAGCAACTCCAATCCAACGTAGCGCGCCAAAAATTAATGCATGCGTACTATGCGTTCGCGCCTTATTTAAGACGCGAAGGTCAGTTATACCAAGTTTTTCTCGTCTTAGCGAAGACGCGTCTTATCTAAGAACAGGTGTTAAGGGCTGTTCTAAAATAAGACGCGTCTTAGCTAAGGCGCGTCTTATTTTAGATGAAATGTGCCGTTTATACGGAAAGTTCGCGTCTTATTTAAGACGCGTCCTATGTAAGACGCGTCTTATTTTTCCTCGTATAAATGGCCCTAATGATATTGATCGGGTTTGTTATATTGAGGGAGAATAAAAAATTTAGAAAATTTGTGGTTGTCGTGGGGACGGTGGCTGTCTGGGGCAAAGCACCTCTCCCAACCAACTTATCCTTCGATTACTTCATATGGTATGGCACTTACATAATGGAGATCAGGGCCGGGTTGCATAAAAAGCTTATTAAAATAAGAAGGCTCTTAGGTTTGTTCTGAAACAATAACCTTTTTGTTTTGAAATAACAGTTGCGGGTTCCACCAATCTTAGGATGTTTTTTGAAACCCGATCCAGCCCCCAACTGTTCAGAAGGTGAATAATTTCTTTGCGGAATGTCCTCTAGAAATTAACTTTAAACACGGAAAATCAAATTACAATTGCAAGTTGTACAGTGTACATAAAAGAACCACTTTCTATTCTGCTGTATCATCCTGTTGGTAAATATCAGAGGTTCTGCACTACGACTTAAGAGCCACCCTACCTATGTGATTTTTTCGTCCACGTCATTCTATCCCAGTGCAAAAATAACTCTATCACTAGTCAAACACTACAATTGAAATATTGCATCAAATACCTTCGCTAATTTTCTGATCGGACCCTTTCTAGGAACTATCATTTAGACTGCATCTGTAGCCAAAGTTTTACTCTTGTGGAAAATTGTAGTTAAAATTTGCAATGATTTACTTGAATCAGATCACAATTCCTCACGAAGCTTAGAAAACGGACAAACATTTGGAGTAAAAGAACAAATGCCAAGAAATAAAGGGGAGAAGAATATAAGGTGCCTTTGCCGATAATTAAACCCGGTCACACACGGACGCCAGGTACACAACCATGCAACAGTGCTTAACACAGGGCCATGCAAAATTTACTCAAGCATCATATTTAAAGGCGCACCTCTTCTGTGGACATTAATCTGCCAGAAAACGCCGTTTTCAGCTAGTTCATTCGTAACCTGACCTCAAACGTAGGTTCCAGGAAAATAAGACACATAACGACGGTAAAAATCCGCAACTTAGATGTATTAAAAAAAAAAAAAAATGGCCGAAACATCACATTTTCTCTGTAAATTACTTCTGCTGTCGAAATTCACCCCCAGAAGCATTTTTGACCAAAAAAGGGGCTGCAACAATAAGAAGACCAATTTTATTTTAACGTGGTATTGGGTTTCTTATAAGAGAATTACAGACTTGTGAACTTACAACTCAACCACGCAAAGGCAACGCCCTCTCTAAAGAGAGGCAGTAAGCACAAAAAAATTGGTAATTGCTATCATTATTGGCAACAACCATTGTATTGTTAAATTGAAATAAATAAAGCTGTTGTTGTTTCCCTAATAGGTAACCACCAGATAGCACTATTCATCTACTGAAAAAATGGGGCCTGGATATCTTCAACTATTGCAGTGACACTATTTACGCTCTGCGCTTTTGTTTTAGTAAGTTTTCTCTGATGGCTGTCCAAAGGCAATAGGACTGATGTATCTATTCAAACTTTATTTCAACAACATAAAGTACAAAGATTAGAACAGCGTTGAAAAAGGAAATACCTCAAAAAGCGGCGCAGCACCATTCTAGGAGGAAACCCCAAACTACCTTTAAGCCTAAGATATATATAAAAAATTGAAACACTATATATACAGAAATTCAACAATGAGCTAAAAATCTAGAAACCTTCGACATAAAATCTGCCACAGAGGTCGCTTCCATTATATCATGAGGGAGGCGATTCCATTCCCCAACTACTCTGTTTATGAACGTATATTTAAATAATGTAGTCCTTGAATAGCAGGTTAAGAGGTTAGAAGAATCCATACTTCGCAATTCATAACCCCTATCATCATCCCTAGATGAAGAGAGTGTATAACCTTGTATAGCTTACTGTCATCAGCATAGACCACAATCTTATTGCCCTCAGAACCCACACCAGGCAAATCATTAATGTAAATTATAAAACAAAAATTGACCCGAGATTGACCCTTGGGGTGCACCAGATGTTACTGTCAGCCAATCAGAAGTCTCTCCCCGTACAACTACCCTCTGCTGTCGGTTTCTTAGATAATCCTCCCACACCGTACTGATTTAACTTCCTTATAGGGAGAGAATGATTTACAAAGCCCTAGAAAAATCTAAAAATACCACATCAACTTGCCCTTGATTATCCATCACTTTAGCCCAATCATCAATTTCCAAAATTAATTGGGAAACAGTAGATTTTTAAGATCCCCTCTCAGAGTATAATCAAGATATCTTCAGTTTACGTGACTTATTTTACTTTGTTGCCACCAGTGGAAGGGAAAAAAATTGGCTTATTACTTGAGCTTGCGTAGCAGCGGAGTCGTAAGCTGAAAGCCGTTTTCTTTCCTTCGTATTAAGTCCACAAAAGGGAATCATGGTCGCAGGCGTTCCCATCCTCGGAGACCCAGGGGCAGTCAGTTGGGCCGGGAGAAAAGCGAAACAAACGTTTTCAACCACGGGCGGAAGAGCCCCTGGGTACGGACTCTCACCGTATCATTTTCAAACGGTTAAGGGAATGCTGGCCCAAAATTGAATAACTGCACTACAGTAGAGTGAAACCTTTGTAAACGTCCGTTTACATATGGCATTAAACTTTTAACAGCATGTCACTCACTCCTAACCAACATATAGGCTCTCTTTGTATCCACTGCTTTTTCCTGTCTCTAGATAATCTTTTAATCAAATCTTACCTCTAAAAATAGCTCTCAAGTAAGATGGTTGTAAGAAATTAGCAATTTTTGCATCATTCAGTGCTTCAGTGTAGTTCCCTGTCAGAGAATTAATTCAAAAGTTGAATTTGTGAAAGCCTAGAGGGATAAAGTATATCAGTGACTGTGGTCATCATTGGTCAGCAAACCTAACAAAAATCCTTCGCAAAATGGTGCCTACGTAACTTAAACGAATTTTCAATAGAATATGCAAGCATTTCAATTAACCAAAAGCATTTTCTTACCCAACTCAATGTGTGCCTGTGCCCTGTTGCTGTATAGTTTGGCGGTTTGTTCTTTATCCTTGCAGTTCACTTCAATTCCTTCTGTGTAGTAGTTAATGGCGTTGCGGAAATTCTTCTTGTTGTACTCATCGTTACCCTTGTTCTTGTAAACCTCGGCAATTGCTATAATGCAGCAAATTACAATTAATTTAGGTAGTAGCTAAGAAGATTAAACAGGGCTTTTATTATCGATCAATCAAAAATTGAGAAACAAATGATTAACCTGGATTGAGGACACGTAATCAATATCTATTAGTGCCGTAGTTGAATAGCGCTAAAAACCGGATAAATCACTATTCAGCGTATAACTGCGTTATCCCCTAGATATATACTTATCAAATGGACAGCATTATCCACCTTTCGAAACACTGGGCCCTCCCAACGAGTTTCCTTTTTCTGTTATTGGCCACACTAAAGACAACATCATAATGACAACGCAGAAACCCTTAAAAATTGAGGTGTAACAATTGTGAAGAGGGTAAAAGAAAACTATGCAGCTTATGTTTATTAGGCCTCTTCAGTTATAATTCTACAAAATGAAATTAAAATTACCGGTGATGGATATCAAAGGAACGTTACATAATAAAAAGGAAACATTCAAAAGTAAACCTAGACGATTTTTTGAAAACCAACCTCACAAAACGTAGAATCATTGAGGTTCTTTTGGCGGTAACGTCTTCAAAAATCCAGCTACAAGTAATTACCCGCGCCTCCTGAATTGTACGAAATTAACGGCCATTTTTCATGACCCCTCCCGTTTCTGAGTCTCAAAAAGTTGTGACCCTCCCTCTGTTTCCACCCCCCTCCCCCTGCTAATTTCTGCCAAGTCCCTAACAACTTTCTTTAATTTTCCAGACATGTTTCGACGGTACATCCGTCATCTTCAGACGTTACAAAGTTCGTTACATTGCGTTGTCAACATTGCGTACTAAAAACTTTAAATTAAAGACGCTTAGCTGATCTTAGCTACTTCCAGAGAGAGAGAGAGAGAGAGAGAGAGAGAGAGAGAGAGAGAGAGAGAGAGAGGGAGAGAGAGAGAGCGGGAGGGAGAAAGAGAGAGAGAGAGAGAGGCATAAGAATGGGCACTTTTGTCACGAAAAAAGGGTACTTTTGTAACAAAAATAGGGGACTTTAGTAACTTGGGGAACTTTCGTAACATTGATAGGGAACTTTTGTCGCGTTCATGGGGAACGTTTGTAACAATGGGGCACTAATGTAACCTGAAAGGGGCACTTTTGTAACAATCTGGCACTTTTGTAACTGAGGCACTTTTAAACTAACTTTCAGTGATTTAGTGACCAGAACGGTCTGATGAAAATATTTTAAGGTGATTTTTTGCTCACACAGATAAAATGTTGTTAGATATATCGCGTCACAAGTGCGTTTAAGAATGTTGCTTGGCCACTCTACAGGTGGAATCGTGATATTTTTGAGTGCGTTTGCAAGTAACTTTATAAAGTTAATTGAAATAGAGGAAATTTATGAAGTGTCGCATGTAAATGTGAAAGTTTAGATAGGTTCAATTGTGACGTTTACGCATTGCCTTTCATACGTTGCTTCTATTTTATCTTCGCACGTAAATTTTACGCCTGTATACGCACACCCGACAGTGAACATCCACCCTAATGAAACTGCAGATACAGTTAAAAAAAAAACCAATATTCTCTGTAGAGTAATAAATTTCGCTACATAACACTTTATTGGCACATCATCCGAGTGCAATTTTCGTAGAAAGAATTTATTAAACATTGTGTCTTCCATGCAAAAAGTAACAACAACTAACAAAAAAAAAAGTAAGGAAAACAAAACTGACCAGGTGCACCCTGTGGCGTTATGCAGTGGTACTAACATTCAACGAAAGCAACGTGAGATGCGGTTGATTTTCCAGCTAGGCACCATTAGGCCTAAAGGACTGAATATCAATTTCAGTTTAATCTGAATTGGGACATTAAATACATCTTGCGCGTGCTATTACAGGCGCGCGCGCTGCGATCATTTTTATGTCTACGGTATTGCGTAGTACTGTACAGAGGTTTTTTTTTCTCACACTGAAGAAGGGTCATAAACCCGAAACGTTTGTGTTTTTCAAAAAAAAATTGACACTTTTCGATATTCTTTACCGAATATCGCCTCATCAGCTATTCAGAATGTGTTAGGCATAATTGGCCGTTTTTATGCTAGAGACGTCGAAGTCGTCTAGACGCATTTAACGTTTATTGATAACTTTTATCGCTTTTGCTTCATTTATTTCATCTAAGTTTCAAACTTTTTTGTACATTTCTTTGCTGTCACTGTACGACTACGACGTGAATTGCCTAATTTCACGTTTTATCGACAACGTGAACATACGACGACGAATCTCTCTTACTCTTTGTATACCTGGATATTTTTCTTAAGAATTCAACTCTGGGAGAGTTCGCTTACATAAAACATAGTGACTGAGTTGGGATAATCGCGCTAAAGTTTCATAAATGGAGGAGTTACTTTTTAAGCGATGTTTGTGCGGAGGAGATGAAAACTCCGGTAAAATGTAACATCTTTAAGATTTTCAGGGTCGCAGGATGTAAGGGGATTAATTGCGAAGTGAATCTAATTAACCTTGCTCTACTTTTAACACGTGACACATTTTCATTTTCACCATCAATGCAGTCAGTTGAATGAGGCCAGAGGTTGGGCTGGTGCCCTTATTTTGAATGAGAAAAGGGAAACTATCTACTTAAAGCGTTTGGCTGTCTCTTCAGGTAAACTTGAGGTTTGAATACCGTACAAAATATCTATCCAACAATCCTGAAGTTTTTTGGCAACCCAGCACCACTGGGCGTCTCGTTTACATGTGATCCAACACTGAAAATAAATGTATTATCCCTCCCTTCCTGCAACGGAAGTAAGGAGATAAAGGGAGGAAAGGATCGCAGGCTAAGGGCGATGTTACACGGGATGATTCGCAACGACGATTTTGAATGTCATGTCATAAAAATGTTCCAAAAATGTTTTCAATCGTCGCAATATTGTCAGAACATTGTTACCCGAAAATTCGACGTTGCAAATCGCCTCGTGTAACCAGCCCTTATAAAATATTTCTACGTACAAAAATGTTGCTTTTTAAGGCGGTTTTTTCTTTCTTTTTGTATGAATAAGTTAAAAGTTACGTGAGAATTTAATTCAATCAAGATATATGACGTTTCTGTCCGGCGTATATCGGTTCCCGATCAGTGTTATTCTGCGTCCTACACCCGTCCCGTTCCGGTTCTTTTTCCTATTGTTCCTTTTCCGGACTCCCCGGTTTCCTGATTTTCCAGACGCCTATTTTAAGTTACGATAGTTCAAAGATTATTAAAACTTCTAAGTGGCATTTTTTTCACACACGTCATCATATTAGTAAAAGCTGACTGAAAGATAGTAATCAAAAGAAAGGGTGTCCAAGTAATGGAATTTGGAATTAACATTCCTTCCTCAGTTATCTTCTCACTAATATTTTTCATTTCACCTCTCACCTGTTCTCTGGTTTTATCTAAAGAGAAAACGATATGGTTTGTTTCTCACGGTAAAGTTGAAAAGTTATAAAATGCAAAATTCTTTTTGTTAAAACATTATTAAACGTTAGCCTGACTCAAAGAATTATTAAATTTAGCTTGAAGTTCATTTTTTTGGAAACTGACCTCCATCCTCAGTAATGGAATTTCTCACAGCCTCCAGCTTCTCGCTCATGTTTCCCATTTCACTTTTCATCAGCTCTGCGAGTTAAACCAAAAAAATCAGAAAACATCAAAAATCAGTGTTCAACTCGTCAGCGGAGATAATTAGGTATCATTGAATGAGGCTAAGTGTGATCTGAAGAATTATGCAGATCTCTGAGGGTGTTATGATAATAATAATAATAATAATAATAATAATAATAATAATAATAATAATAATAATAATAATAGTCTTTATTCAATCAAAGGATAAAAATACATATCCTAAGTTACAGTGAAAAAGTATTTAAAGATACACGATAAAATACAATAGTAATATAAGATAGAATAATACTATACTAAATTAGTATATACACACTCAGTGATCTTGGTGATTTAAGCAATCTGATTGGTTCGCTATCTCGGACTATTCAACAATATTCACCTCCTAGCGAGTGGATAATGTGTGAGCTCGGTGTTTTTCCCGTTTTTTTTAGAGAACGATCTTTTAAAAGTCGACAAAATCCTAGGGCTGACTTTTTTTAAGGCAAGAAAAGACTTGGAAGGATTCAATACGGCGTTTTTCAATTTACTGTAGCAGGAGTTTTGTGCTCGATGGATTGTTTACAACTCCCGTGTATTCGCGTAGAAGAAGCCGTTTCGTGAACTCAGCGTTTTCTAAGAAGAAAATTTTGGCTCAAAAATCGAAGTTTATTTATGACAAACAAATTTAAAAGGAAATGTTTGCAGAAATTCTACATTTCAAGTAAACAGGAAAAAGAATGATACAGGAAGACGACCTCTTACCTCGAGCAACCGAGCCGCCATTTTTGTCAGCACTTCATGCGAAGAACGACACAACATGCCCTTTTGGCTATAAACTTGGCGAGTCAACAGAAAACAACACAGCTCTACTTTTTTTCTCAGGTAAGGAAACAGTTCAAACTTTTAGCGATTCCATTGAAGCCATTACGCTGTTGTTTGCGAAATGAGTAAACTTGTGAATTGCCATGTTTGAAATTCTGCAAAGATCTATTTTTAAACTTACGCGTGATTTGATCTGTCAATCAAATCCTACTTTTGAATGGTTTCCTTTCTGATTTTGTTGAGATCACTTCGTGTGTATATACTAAAACAATTATTCTTCTCAATCTCGGTGAATAGTGGCTTTGGGAATATTTACCTCGCCGCTTTCGCGGCTCGGTAAATATTTTGCCACTATTCACCTCGATTTCAAAGAATAATTGTTAATTATATTATATTGATATGAGGTTGTTTTTACCTTATTAACGCAAAACGTGTTATTTTTTTGGTCGGATTCGGATTCAATTTAAGGGATTCGGCTTTCCCATGATCTGAAAAATTATGCAGATCTCGGAGAGTGTTATCCGCCTGGATCTGGCTAATTCTTCAGATCATACCTAAAGCCGGTCCAATAGTTACTAAATAACTAACTCGCCTGGGATTCGTGCCCACTTTTGTTGTTGCAAACAAAGTTTGTTTGAATAAACATGTTTTTTGCTTTTTTGTGTAAAGTTTACATCGCTGCAACTCGCTCAGTTACAGAATCACGGCCTTGACGTAACTTTGAACCTGTTTGTAGGTCTTCATATGTCGGTTTATGGTTGTTAAATGTGTTTTTGTATGGAAAAAGTATATTTTGTCTAATTTCAAGCTTTCATTTCAGCCCCACCAACATGTTATTATAATATTTTAGTAAATTTAAGCTCAGAAAGAGAAAAAAACCTATTTAGTACTATTAATAGAAAACATTTCAAAACCTTTATTAGTTAATACCTTCCATTCTATCAAGTTGGTCCTTAATGTTATCTTCGTCTTTCTTCCATTCCTTTAACAGCTCTTGGTAATGCTTCTCTGTATCTGGATCCATCGTCTCAGTTTTAAGTTTTCTGATAGCAGCTGCGTCTACACCCAGTACAACCAGTGCGGCACTCGCACCCTGCCACAAGGAATTAAATGTTGGATTGTCCACAGACGCCTGGCTGGCATGCCCATAGACCGAGTTCCTATAGTACTTTACTCTGGCTATGTTAGCCTCAACACTGGTGTCTGAGGCAGGTGGCAGGCTGTCCCAGCCTGTGGCAGGGGCAGTCAGACCACAGATGTTCCTCAGTAGCACCGTCAGTAGCGTGATGTCAAAGTCTTCTGATGTTACAGATGAAGGAGGAGAGGGATACAGCTTACTCCATTGTGTAGCATTAATGATTCTCTTCCTTTTAAAGGACAGGAGCGTTAAATGTTCCGCAGAACCAGCTTTCAAAACATTAAAAAGGTTTGCTGGGGAGTGGATTTTGTCAAATGTGTATCTCAAGGCCTTGGCGCCTCCATCTATTAAAAGGCGACATAATCTTGCGTAATTAGTCGTCTCCTTAGAGGATGGAGCTAATGTTGGAGCAGAAGCCATCAGAGTAGACCTGCAAGACATATATCATTACAACCAAAAAGGAGCCGAAGTTTCAGTTAATGTTGTATGACCTATTTCCCACTAGTGCCCAAAGTTGGAAAGTTGTCTTTGTAATTTACCTTGAAACAAAAACGCTCTTAGTAGCGTTGAGTCTCGCTTGCTTGGAGATAAGTTTTGTTGTCAAAGGCGCCGGTGCTGTTATAATACTTTTTCTTTTCGAATACAAAACGAGTGTTATGTCATAATGTGAATACTAAAAATAATTGCAAGGAGAGACAGGCCGCACATCTTAGCCTCAAACCGGTTTGAAACCTTTGAAAACCTTACATATTGATATTGCTCCATTGAGGAGTACTCTCTCAGGGATTGACACTCCAAAAACTGAACGATGATTTTTTTCGGTATCAGGGGCCCATGACTCTGTCAGTATAACTGTACATAGCTTCTTTGTACCGGACCAAGATACGGCTCGGTACAGTATATGTTCAGCACAGGAAAAATGTGCAAGTTTAACAGAACCTTATACAACACACAGTTAATTCAGTTAGCGCATATTCCTGCTGAATTTGTTGTTCGTTTTTTAAGATATCAATATCGCGTGAAAGTAATTACATTTTCCATAGCTGCTTAGTATCTACTTTTAATATCTCCGTACAGTCTCCGAGTACAATGTTTAGAGTTGAAGACAGCATGCATTTTAGATAGGTAGATAGATAGATAGACAGATTGATTCACTTTTATTTGAATACGGTAATAGCTGAATTTACAAATACTGATAATAACAAAGAGAAAATAAGAAAATTATCTACATCTTGTAGACATGGCTAAAAGTAAAACTTTTCTTCAAACGCTCGGTTTTACATAGGGGGAGAAGGCTATGGAGACTGTGGGTGGGGTTACAGACGATCTCGTCAAACAGATCGATTGAAATCTTTTCTCTCCTCTCATGAAGTTTCGGTAGGCCAACTGTTTCTAGTGCTACACTATATGACAGGTCAGGAAAGATGATTCTGAATGCCCTTCTTTGGATCCGTTCCAAATCTTCACCAATGTAGTTTGGTAGAGAACAATGGAATACGGAACTGGCGTATTCCAGGACGGGCCTAATACATGTCACATAGAATTGCACTAGTTCACTTGGTGCCACTCCGGATCTCTTAAGTTGACGTAAAAAGTAGAGACGAGAGGAACATTTTATTTCAGAAGGGTTGTTCTCACAGACATTCGAGAAAAGATCGCTTAACTAACTAGGTACATTTCCATTCACTGTATCATACATTAATAGACTTAAGTGCCTTTGACGCCTTGAGACAAGCTCTTCCCAGTTAAGTTGTTTCCGTATTTGTGCTGAACGAAAGTCATAACCTTGAAAGGTTATTATGTGTGCAGCACGATTTTGTAATTTCTGGATCCTAGTGGCAAGTCCCTGGTCTAAATTGTCCCAAACAACGTCGCAGTAGTCGAACACAGGCTGGATAAGAGATTTGTAAATAGTATTTAAAACAACTGATGGTACATGATCACGTGCCTGTTTTAGACCACTGATGGATCGCTTGACTTTTGAACAAAGTTTGTCAACATGCTCGTTCCATTTAAGATTTTCGTCTAAGTGAATTCCTAAATGTTTTGTTGCTTGGACTCGTTTAACATGATTGTTGCCAACCTTAATTGGAAAGTCTCTTCCTAAGTTAGATAATTTGAAGGTAGTTGTTAAGAACACATACTCCGTTTTAGTGACATTTAAGCTTAACTTATTTGCAAGAAGCCAGTCTCTAACGCGAGTTAGGTCATTATTTACCTTGGCATATAGTTCAGCAGTGGATACAGAGGACGCATACATCGTGGTATCATCTTGGGCATACATGTGTGCTTTGGTATGGAGAAGACATCCAGGGAGATCATTAATATATATTAAAAACAACAGAGGGCCTAAAATTGTACACTGTGGAACTCCACAACTTATCAACTGGGGCTTAGATACAAAGCCCTCTACTACACATTGCTGTTGCCTATCTGATAGGTACGATGAAAACCAGTCGAGCGTTACACCCTTCAGACCATAGAGCTCCAGCTTTTTCAATAGATAGATAGATAGAGAGAGAGAGAGAGAGAGAGAGAGAGAGTCAGGTTTAATGTGTTTCACCTGTTGGTTGAAGTCCAGCTTCTCCCAGTTTATGAACATGGATTCCTTAAGCTTTACTTGGTACTTAGCAGCTGCAGAGTCCAGTATCTCGAAGCAATCTGTGTGCAGGATGCTTGACAAGATTCTGAACTCTGCAGATGTCTAAAAACGTTCGAAGACGTGTCGGAAAGTAGGTGCCCGCGTACTCGTGTGGAGAAATGCCGGCTGATTTCACCAACATAACAAGCATTACAATTTGCACACGAAAATTCATAAACTACACGCGTGAGTAGCCCCTCAGAGACAGCATCTTTCACATTAAAAACGTTCTTGATTTTGAAAGTAGTAAAGACGAGCCTTATATCAATAGGTTTTCATGACTGGTTTGCAAGTTTGCGAACACTTCTCTGTGCCGGGACTGAGAAATACCCAACGTGAGGGATTTTAATGTAAAACTTAAGTGTTTCCTGGGGCACGACTCCTGACTGAGGCTGCGTTTTCCCTCCCTTGACTGTTGTCTGAATATATTTATAAATATGTTTGTTAATGAGGTTCTCAGGGGGGAGATTCTTCCGTAGAATGACAGACAATTTTTGGAGGTCAGTGCGGAACCCCATCCAAGTGTTGTTTATTTTAAAGGTTCTATCAATCAAGGTTTTGATTAACCCTAATTTCTAGGTGAAGGGGGAGAAATTCAGATAACTGGTGAGCAAACCTGTGAACGTTTTTTCCTGTAAACGGTGGTCACACTTAGGTGTGAGTCATTGTTGTTGATTAAAACATCTAGGAAAGGTAGAACATGGCCAGTTTCCCGCTCCATTGTAAATCGTATGTTGGGTTGTTGTAATTAAAGAAAAGAGTTGGATCCTGTTCAGAGTGGAAAAGGCAAAATGTGTCGTCTACGAAGCGACCATAGAATAATACCTCTGAATCCTCGTATTAATCTAGCCATATATTCTCGTGATGACTGCTAAGTTCATAAAAATCTTTCAAACAATTTCAGAAACTTAAGATGACAAGTTTCTTACACTACTGTTTCTAATATTACGAAATATCTTACTGGAATACATAATATACGACCTGCCATCACAACCGGACAAACAAGTCGTTTACAAAATCTAATTTATTTGGCACTCAAGCAAAAAAAAGTCACAGCACGTAACGACTTGATCGGGATGAGTGGTAGCCATTGCTTAACGGATTTAGTGTTCCAGCATGAAATGTACCTTACTAAAAACACTAATTGCAATTTCTGCCAACTACCGAAACACTGGAATTCAAGAAGATAAAAGGGGCCCTACATGTCTGGAAAAAAGGGGGGGAGAAAAAAGTCAATTTTAAAGGGAACCTCCACTTCAACAAAAAGATAACTTTAAATCACAGGAAATAAATGTTACAGTCAAGTCAATCTAAAATATTTTTAAAGAAAGCGTTTGTATCCGAAAGAAATAACTTTTAGATTCGCCTATTTTTGTTTTCAAATTTTGAGGGCGTCGCCATCTTGAATAATTGTGACGTGTAATGGTTGCCCTATTGTTATTAAACAAAAGCTCTTTGTGTCAGAACAACAGAGCAACCATTACACGTCACAATTAGTCAAGATGGCGGCGCCCGCGAAATTTGAAAGTGAAAATAAGCGATTTTAAAATTCACTTTTCCTGATATAAACACTTTTTTTAAGACAAATTTCGAACAAATTTGTTTATCGACATAATTTTATTCGATTTAAACTTATTCTGTAGTAAGAGTGGAGGTTCCCTTTAAGCGGTTTTCAAGCCTGTAAAAGTGTTTTTTCGGCCTTCTGATGAAAGATCGTGTAAAAGAGGTTGAAAGAACAGCCTAAGTGACCGCGACAAAAGACAGCTGATACGATACATTACAGTTTTGAGGAAAAGAGAGGGGAACTTAACCTGTAAAGCACTGATGGAGGAAGCCGGAATTCAACAAAAGGACGTATCTGTAAGAACAGTTTCCCGTTTACTCAATTCACAAAATTACTGCTATTTGCAGACTCGCAGAAAGGGACTCAGAAAACGGAAAACCACATCAAAAGGGTTAAGTTTGCAAAGTACATGAAAGCCAACTACAGCCAGGACATTTGCACAGAGGGAATCGCCTTTTATCTGGATGGAACAGGATTTGCGTACACCGAAATCCACCACATCAGGCTCGAGCACCAAAAGCTCGTGTCTGGAGAAAAAAATCTGAGGGTTTGGCTTCGGGATGCATAGCAAAGAGCCGCAAAGAGGGGACTTGGGGCAAAGTATTGCGACCATTGCAATTTCTTGCAATAAAGGAAATATCTGCTGTGAACCATACGAGAAAATGAATGGACATTATTTCACTGCGTTTATAGATAAACATTTTGATCGCCTATTCGAAGCTGCTGACAAAGGATGTGGTCGAAACTTCTTACAAGATGGGGATCCCTCTCGACATTCAGCTTTAGTGCGGACAGCAATGCAACGCACGAACAGTACATTAATCAAACTGTGTCCAAGATCTCCGGATATGGCGATCATTGAAAATGTGTTTCCCATAGTGAGTAGGATGTTAAAAAGACAAGAATTGCAGCAACAACGTCGCCGAGAAACATTTGAGCAGTTTAAGAATCGTGTTATCAATACATTCTACTCTATACCTGTTGAGACTGTGAACAATTTAATACGCTCTAAGCCGAAAGGTATTGATACGGTGATTAGAAATATGGGGAAGCGTATAAAATATTAAAGAAATATCACTAATTGCATTCAGTGTATAATTACGAGAGATTTCTTCTCGCAAAATGTAAACTTTTAGAGACAATATAACTATCGCACTATTCGCAAAAAATAAGGGGGGGAGGGGTAGTGTTGCATATTTCAAAACAGAAGGAGATGAAAATTGCTCAGAGGGCCATGAAGACGACCAGGGTGCAAAGAAAATTATTTTTACAGCTTGCCATTCGGGCAAGCTGAAGCTAGCATTTACTAGCCCAGATGTCATTTCAACTAGCCCCAAAAACGTCTTGACTAGCAGAATTGATTTCATAGTTCTTCTGTCATTCGAATTGCTCAAAAAACATCACTTGCCTGGCGGGCAAGTTAAAAACAGAATTCACTAGCCCGATAGCAAAATCCACTAGCCCCGGGCTATCGGACACTACTTTCTTTGCACGCTGACGACGTTTAGCGATTTTTACATAGCAGAATGATTTTTCGCGGTCATTTTATCAAATTGATTCGCTATTCATTGTGACATGATTTGGATAGCGTCATCCACCGGATAAATCACTATACAATGGATAAGTGTTATGGAAACCAACTACACTATCCAGTGGATAGAGATTTATCCGGTGGATAGAGTTATCCACCTTTTGAATAACTGGGGCCAGGCCTCGGGGATCGGCATGTAACTTATGTAAGACCTCGTGGTCGCCGAGCCAGCAGCTGTAACAAAACATGCTCTGTTGTTAGTTGTCAAATATTCGAGCTTTATTCGCTTATGAAACGCGAAAAATACCACTTAAATTAGTAATATTTTAGACGTTTTTGTAAATGCATTGAAGCGTGGGCGAAATGCATCATAAGAACCGCTATTATGTATTACTATTACTTCTCATGGTGGTTTTTGCTAAACACCAGTTGGACTTTCTGGTGTCGGATGTTCAATTGTAGGTCTAGATGGCGCAAAGTTCGGCTTTTAACGATTTCAGTTTGTTTGTTCATTGTTGCCATGGTGATATCGATTTTATTTAAAACGGCAGTTTGACAAACTTCAATCCAAAGTCAGTCAGAGGTGAAGTTTTCATAGCGATCGGACAAGGTCCCCAAAATATGGTATCGAAACACCTTTCAAGTGTGTGCCATGAAATTTTTATCCCACGATTTTAAACCTTGGATCTGTAATCAGAATGTCCATGGAAATAAGTTTCATTTCTGTGCAGTTACGAGACAAACATGTTTAGCGTTGTAAGAGGACCAAACTAAGTTGTCGTCCATTCTCGACCAGAAATACATTGTGTTTGGTTTTTAGGTTCGTCGAGTCTGAGATTGGCTGCAAAAAAGGCGTGATGAAAATTTTGCCTTTGGTGGAAAACAATACTAAATTAAAAGTTATCGAAATCCACTGTTTGGAATATCTTTCCTTGAAGTATTATTAAGTTTGCTGTCCTAAACTCAAAAGCTACTTGGAGATACTTGGTTGAACTGACCTTTTTACCTATGTAGGTAAGATTTAAACGTCATTACCTTGAAAACCGTTCGGCCTTTCAGCCATCTGCATCACTGCCTGCAAAGCTATGGCAGTATTTTGCTGCTCTTGCTGTGCTTCCACCTTTTCCTGGTCAAATTCTACACAAAGGTTATCCACATTATCTTGTAGAAATTTCAGACCCTCTTGGACAATTTGTAGCAGTGTAGGATCTACTGGTGAGTTACTACATAACAGAATCCCTGTGAACAAAGCAGTGGAGAGTAAGCGTCAATCCACGCAGTATAATTGTCAACAAATGCTGAAGAAACAATCACAAGAAAATTAGCAGTTAGCCATTGCTTACAAGTTCCAAATTATTCTCTTGTTGGATTCAACCTACATACTGTGAAATTCAAAAAACCGTAAAAAGAAATATTTCGGGAATGTTATTGTGTTGCAAGAAAAGAGCCAGTCAGGCGTGAGAAAACTTGATCCATCAGCAACAACTCTACATGTAACTAGGCTTGTGGATTCATAGTTTGCTCATGTCCTGAGTTGCTGTCATGGCCATAACACAGTTAGCCAGGTCCCAATATAATTATTATGATTTGAAGAATTACGTAGATCGAGGAACTAGGGTGTGACATTCTACGAGATCTGCATACCGGTAATTCCTCACATTTACATACAGCTGTTTCGAGAACGGTTGTCGGAAAAAGTGCACGCGCAATCCCGAAAGGTATTGTGGGTGGTTTTTAGTTCACTGTTTTTCACATAAATTTCAAAGAATGGCACGAGAGGTCATGGACGTGTGTTTGCGAGGGCTAAAGGAAAGCAACAAAAGTAGGTTCGAGAGCTACAGTGTCAAGAACAAGTGTATTGATCATATCCCATATTACCTTTCGGGATTGTCGCGTGCACGCTTTTGGCGACAACCTTTCTCGAAATAGCTGTATACAAAAGCCATATTCAATGATTATTTTATTATTCATTCATAGTGATTCCTTAGTTTAAAAACAAGGTTAAACATGCTTACACTCTAACTTGATCAATGTTTCGGTCTTGTCTTCATTTGACTGTTACTTGGCAACTTCATGATATAAAAATATGTCTTGCTGTTGTTACTATTTTTTTAGAGGGTATTTCAGCTATTTCTTCTTTAATAAACACGTGAATTTTTCCTCCGTTTTCTACAGCCTTGCCAAACCAATGCAACCTTGTCCCCAGGACTTCTCGGTTGCCGTCTCTTTTTCTGGCAATTAGCAGATACTGTTTACGTCATCTTACGGATATCGTTAACCTCTTCCAACATTGGTCAGCGATAGCTGGTTATGAAAATTAGCCAGCTGATTTGAGCCAATTAGAAATGGAGGAATTCGTTGAATGAATAATAATAAACATTCCTGAAATGTGTCAGGTGTTCACAGTTCTCTTAGTTTAACAATTCATGTAAATGCCTATGAACCCCCAGGGAATTTGTCCTTATAACCCAATTGTGAAAGATCAACCAAACCATAGCCCCTCTAGTAACTATAACCAAACCTTCTGACCTTTTTCGGTGGAAAAAGAAAATCAACTTTCACTTTCTGGCAAACTTTGTGGCATTTAAGGTTGCCGAGTAAAACAATCACCTCCTCTAATCATTAGTTGCGAATGCTTACTGTTTCTTTGGGAGACCAGGGCTGTCATTAGGGGCCGTAACCCGTAAAACCTGTTACGGCTTGGCTCAGTCGGTGTTACGGGTGATGGTTGCTGCGGAATGAATATTCACGGGTCAAAACAAATTGAAATTTATTTACATACATTTACCTTCTAAAAAAATTTAATTGTTGCCTTGTGTTGTCTGTGTTACTGATTCTAAGACGTGTTTAAGTTTTTACCCAAAACACGTCTTAGAATCAATAACACAAACAACACAAGGCAACAATTATATTTCTTTTAGGAGGTAAATGTATATAAATAAATTTCAATTTGTTTTGCCCCGTGAATATTCATTACGCATCAACCATCATCCGTAACACGGACTGAGCCTAGCCGTAACAGGTGTTACGGGTTACCGCCCCTAATGACAGCCCTGAGCAATTTGCATAAAATTCTTTACAAAAAGCTCAAGAAATACAAGATACACCGTAGACGACGTTTGTTCTCGATTAGCTTAAGTTTTTATCAGACTATACCCTGAGTATCAGGCCTTCCTAAGGGGTTAGGGGAGAGGAGATTTTAGATGGGGGAGGGGGGAGGGGGAGAAGAGAAAGGAAGGCCTGACACAAAACCATTCAGCAAATCGTGTGACACATCCAAAATCTGGATGTGGTAGTGATTGGATAACACACAATACCCCCTGACGTCACCGACCGCAAGTAAATACTAGCAGAGCGATCGGCAAGGCGAAGAAATTTTTCATTGATGTTTTGATTTCATGTATGTGATACTTTTATGGACAGAGCGACGGAGACAGGAATTCAAAAAGGCTCTAGAGGGCGCTCTCAAGTTCTTTCCTGGAATAAAAATAAAACCCGAGCAAGAATTGTGTTTTCAAGCCCTCGTAGTTGAAAGGAAAGATGTACTCGGAGTATGGAAAAGCCTCATATACCAGCTTCTGCCGAAACTATGTCCGAGTATTGGTTTCACAAGACCGGGACAAAGAAGACCATATCAGTGTTTCAGATATCTAAGTTCTGATTTACAACATCCTGCCGTTAAAAGGGTATTGTTACACTGTAAATGAAAATAGAGCGAGGTAACTCTGTAAACAAAAGCAGTTTGCAATCTTCCGGGCACACATTTATTTACAGAGAGTTGGCGATCTTACGCTAGCACAATTCCTAACACATGATATAATTCCTCAAAAACGGCAGGTTTTACATTACAAGTATTCGAAAACTCCTCATTGGAGGTTTCAGAAAAAAGCGAAATCGTAGCAACACAAGCACCGGAGCTCGGCCGGACCGTAAGTGAGATTTATTTTAGACGAGCTTTTTGACACGTGAAACTGACAACCCAATGACGGGAAGTGATTTTGATTGGATGGTGTCGAATCATGCTGTGTGCGGGTGGAAGGCTCCAGTAAAAGCATCTGTGTCAGGCGTTTCTCTCCTTCAGCTCTCTCCCCTTTTCGCTTCCATCTTTCCCCTTTTCCCCAGAAACGCCTGATACTCAGGCTAATCAGACTACATCTTCATCTACATCTACATAATTTATTTGCAAAATCCCATAAGGGTATCTAGCAAATTCCAGTGCAAAGTGCAAGAATAAAAATGAATAAATAAATATGTGCAAATAAGGTAATAAATAATTGTGGTATAGTAATGGTGAAATAAATAACAATCAGTTAATAATTAAGAGCGGCCGTCCGTAAATATCGCCTGGGGGTGCGCAAAATGAAAAAATCGAAAATCCCCAAACTTTGTCAGAATATAGGTCTAGGTAAACTATTTCTAGAAAAATAACTTTTAGTTCCATTGGATTTTTATTTTACGCGTACGGCGACCGAGGCGGTTCGGAGACTCTCAGATCAGTTTTCAAAGGCTCAAGACCACATATTACATAAAAATGGTTTAAAAATTAAAGAGGACACAAACTCTGCCTCTAAAAATCTTAATAGAAAGAGCACAACTTAACAAATAGTTTCGATGTGAATTTTTCCTTTTCGACAGGAAATCTAATATTTTTCGGATTTTTAATAATTTTACTTATTTTACCGATTTTTGACACACATAAAATTGGCAAATGGCAGACACAAAAATTACTACTTGATATACGGCTTTGAGCCATAACTTACCTACCGATGGAAAGAGCAAGGTGTCTTCCTCAAATAAATGCAATAAAATTCTTGGGCAATCCTGCAGGGAAAATGTTTGAACGCCAAACAAAGGCGACCCTTGAGGTCAAAACACGCCATTTTGTCACGACATTTGAAGGCCAAAAACAACGATACTCCCGGTTAACAAGAAACTTATGCGTTTCTTCGCATGGAACTTTTTCCATTTGCCGAGACAATTTGTTTTTAAGCAGCTATATGCCTTGTTCTGTGCATTTTGTTGAGGACCGTTTGCTAACAAATGACATTTTGCGTCTTGTAATATCTATACACTTCGTAAGTTGTCGCGATCGAAAGCGCATTGAAACGTCATAGCTTTTTAGAACTCAAAATAATTCACGCAATTCAACGTGGAATTGTACTTTCTTAACATGATACTAAGAAACCCTAGTTATAAACCTACCATTTTTTAAAAGCCTATCAAAGATATGCAACAGCATACTGTCTTCCAATCCTGTGCCAAATACTTGTATATCACTGAGCCGGAACGTCACGTTTGCGTGACATAGAGCAGGAAGTGCAATGCTAATGCACTTCAAACCGGAAGCTGACTGTACGATTTAAGTAGGCCTAGACAGTCATTCAAAACTATCCCAGCCTGAAACTATCCCGTCTAAGGACGTCTCGTTTTCTTTTCTTTATATTTTAGCTGATTAGATCTTTTTTTTCTATAGGTCCAACGTTGAGAACCAGCAGGACCTTCGTCTACGGCTTCTGGAGTTTATTTCGTAGTTTCGTAGTGTGCAACAAATTCAATAGAAAAGTTTATAACTGTAAACAACAATCTTTAAAAAGGCTCTAACTTATGACTAGTTAAATCATGAGAGAAAATAAACTAAATTGACTGACTGAACACACTATGACAACCTTCAACTTCCGGTTTAAGGAATAAACTGCAGAAGCCGTGGACGAAGATCCTGCGTGCTGGTTGTCATCGTTTAATCTCTACAAAAAAAGATCTAATCAGCTAAAATATTGAGAAAATAAAACTGAGACATCCTAAGACTACTTCATCGTGTATCACTCGAGTACACAACGCCGTCAGCAGTTGCAAGATTGGCAGGAAGCTTTGTCGCGTCGCTAAGTTTGCTATGACGTTGTCATCCCGCGGCACAGAGAGAACATCTCAAGCTCTTCCAGTGAGACAGCATTTGGCCTTAATCCTTAACACTGAAACGGACAGCAGAGGCGTGCAGCGTGTTGCCTTTAACGTACGTACTGTTGTACCATATTTGGAATATTATCACAGGATACCCATCCATTATGGAAATGGCATCACATCTGGGACATCCATGTTAAATATGGAATCTATCAACATATGATACCCAACCGATCAACACGCAAGAAATTTTCTGGTGAAATTCCTTGTGAATTGCAAAAGAAAATGTGTTGAAATATCAATTATTTATGAATGTAATTTAAAAATAGTGAAAATATGCCAAAAATGTGCTAACTTTGAGAGTGGCTTACTCTCCGAAAAGCTGCTCAGAATCGAAAAAGTAGCTCAAAATCGTACAAGTTGCTAAAAAGGTACTGAGCAGAATCTGTCTAGGCCTAGAATTAAATTTAACCGAAACTTTCTTTTCTTTCGGTTGTCTCTTACGCTTAGCTTCAGTAACATCCATAACCCCAATTCCACACCGCGACAACCTGCCCCACCCTATCTCCGCACGCGCACAAGCCGTGAGACACAGTCTCTCGTTAGCTTGGATGCCAGGAGATCTAGCAGTTAGGCCATTCAACTATTAAGTCCCAAAAAGGTAAATTTGCTTATCAGCTTACCAGATTTTCTGTTATTACGCAATGACATTGGAAGAATACTGTGCTGAGGAATGTTAGAAGAGAGTAGGTGGACATGCTTAAAATCTTAGTAGTTAGTTACAAGAGCACGATTTTACACGTTCATCGATCAGTCTAACTGAAATATCTTCGTTTTCCAGACCAACATATCAAACGCAACATTGACACGCTCAACGACACGGGGTACCTAACAAAGTTTTATACGGGGAGTCCTGCCCCAGCTGGAATGAACCCATTACCTATTTATACACCATTTTTGACTGAAAAGGTGTCCTCTTTCGTGTACTTTCCATTAAAAAATGGTGTCCCTTAAAAAGTCACTTTTCTTTGCATCCCTTCAAACTGCTTTGAATGCACTGTCCCTCTCTTTCTCCTTTTTTAAAACTGTATGTAATTGAATAAATAAAAAAACTAAGATATTCTCTCTGCACTTTGTTTTTTAACCCTTCCCTTTGGGTCCTTTTCTCAACCTTTCACATATACTTTTAATATTAAAATCGCTACCCTCCAATATCCCTGAAACCTTAGCTACCCCTTTCTGGCAGAGCCAGTTGCCGTATACGCTATTTTCATAGAGATTTCTCCGGGCGCTCAGCTGGGGTAAACTTCCCAGAAGGCTGTGCTTCTCCTCGAGAAACTGATATTTTCTCTAATGTAAGTCCGGGCGCTGAAAGGTGCCTATGTACGCATCCTTGAACTGGACAAAAAAAAAGAGCTGGCTTTCGAGGGCTTTGCGTTGGGCACACCCCCGGGGGGCCGGGGGCATGCCGATAAAGCCGATCGCTCGCTGTGCGTAAGTCTTTCAACTGATAAAGTCCAGTTTTCTATGCATTTGGAGGTTAGGGAATTTTGATCATCGAAACCATGAATAATATTTGCCCAATACTTCGGTCTGCAACACAAACCTTCAACGGGAATAAAAACAGAACAAAACACACCTGAAAAATGAATACAGATGCAAGATGAATATTCGAACGTTACGATGCACATGCGAGATTTGAATACACTGTAGTAAACAGAAAATGATTCGCTACTAAAAAGATAAATGCCATTTACTGAGTTCAACACGTTGATTTATACCACGGGGTGCTAATGACATTTTATTTTTGTTTTCTTTCTTCCATTTTCTGTCACTCTTCTTGCCGTAAGGATCAGTTTACTATTTCAATTTTATAATTTGGTCAGTACTGAAGATGTTACTGACCCAGGTCTCCTAAAGATCCCGCTGACCCTCATTGTGGTTTTGGCTTCACAAGTGTCCGTGGTACTGAGCTGCCAGGGGCGAAGTCTTGAGTGATTAGTATTAAGTCTTTCGCCAGATTATCTTCGATGTTTGTACCTGATATAGATGGGAAATTTTTACCTCCTCCCCTCCAAACAAGGATGGGAAAATGGTGCATTTTGGCGTTTGCGCGGTGTCATCCATGATTTGGGGGAGAGGGTGGGTGGGTTTCAGCGTGCAAAGAAAGTCGTGTCCGACAGCCCGGGGCCCCGGGGGGGGGCAGTTTACTCTAGGATAGGGTATGTGAATCGGAGCGTTTGAGTCTAGAATAGGGTATCATTTTTCAGGAAACTGATCAGTTGGTTGAAGATTTTATCTAGACTAGGGAAACAGCTACTCTAGGATAGGGGGGTCTGGGGAGTTTACTCTAGTATAGGGTAGCAAAATTCAGTTGAACTAGCTCTGGTATAGGTTAAGGGTTCCAGGGTCTCAACGGCACATCCCCACCCAGAAATTCCTAAAGTACCCCCCCCCCCGGGGGGCCCCGGGGCCCGGGGCTAGTGCATTTTGCGATCGGGCTAGTGAATTCTGTGCTTAACTTGCCCGACGGGCAAGTGAAGATTTACAGATATATTGAATATATATAATATATTGAAGAGAAGAGAACAACTGTAAGACAAAATGTTTTAAATTCCTAATAAATTCCTGCGGACTAAAAGTCGCTCCAACGAAGTGAAATCTGCATAAACAAGACGAAGTATCGTATTACATGTCAGACAAGACATATTGAAATCCCGCGCATAAAGTAAAAGTAGATATTGAAAAACCTTTGGAGGTAAATGTTGCCCGTGACTAATTCTTACTGATTCAGAGAAAGCTGTTTGTTAAAATTTTGCTTCACAATCATTTGTGAGGAACGTAAACAAAAGGTTTTGATCCTGAACTCCAGTGAGAAATTTATTATGTTTTGAGCAAATATTGGTCACGTGCGTTTCAATATGGTAAATTCGAAACACCGATACTGTAGGTGTTTATTGATTAAAATATATAGACCACATCGTATTGTTTTCACTTTTCACGAAAATCTTTCAGATGAAAAGTTGCCAGAAATGAAACGAACATTTTTGTTCTTTTGAAACCTAAAACGTTTGGTTACTTGTTACAAGATGAACCACACCTGGTTTTCGTGATATTTGCTCATTGATGCGTGACTCGGCCCTCGCACTTTCTTGATTTGGAAAACCGACTCCCAAACAAACCTTCTTCAGAAAAATGATCTTCTGAATGCACTACTTTTGAATGAGACGTAAACTGATGAAAGCTATCAAATTTTTATACCCTTTAATAATATAAACATCTCCCCTGTCAGCGGCCAAGGAATACTCCCGCGGGAAATTTTTTTGGGCTTTGCATTGTCGACGTTGTCGTTTAGTGTGTCCATTGAGAACTTTGGTTTCACGGTTTCAACGCCATTTTTTTCTTGAAAAATGTTTTTCTAAATTGTAAAATCTGTAAAATGCATGTTAATCACTCACGTGTTAAGGTGGAGTTAGAAAAAACTCGACAGTGTGAAGACATCGGGAGTGAATATTGCGTTGAACTCAAAGCGTTACAGAAGATTGAGTATTTGGACATTTTCACAAGAGGTTAACCAGTAATATGTAGTTTTTAGCATTGTGTTCAAAGAAAAACGTTTGTCTGCTATTTGGACATTAATTCCATTAGCTTCACTTAAATTTCTTATTTCATCATTGTGAGTTGACCATTTATAATCAAAAGGTGAACACTGAATTATTGTACTAGTGTACTGTGTCAAGAGTATCTTACCAGGTCTACTTCTAGTTCACACTTTTACGGTTATAAATAACTAAATAAAGCCAGTAATATATTAACTTACAGTGTAATTAAGAAAGGAATAATTAATTTTGTTTTTTCATTCTGCTCGTGAAAAATTTTTTTCGGGCTAGTAGATGTTAGTTAGTTAGTAAAATTGACTTTCTTTGCACCCTGGGTTTGCTGTTTCATTTTTCATGATTCTGTCCAAGATTGTAGCTCAATGGGGTATTCCTATAATCTAATGATCTTTTGGCTTAAAATAAGCATGCCAGGATCAGCAGACGAGATATCCCAAAATAATAGATAACGCATGTGGCATAATTTTTTGTTTCTCAAAAGTTTCGTAATCAGTTCGTCGTACTTTCAACCAGCTAACTGACATATCTTTTTACTTTTACATTTTAGTTTTAGGAAGGATTTAGTGCATTATGCAGCACAAGTCTTACTTTAATACTCCAGAACTTTTCAGACACAGTGCTGCTGACATTCCTCTCCCCTTCGTCTCGAGCATCACCCTACCCTAGGACAAAAGTGAGTAACGCGTTCTCCTTCCCACTCCAAGCAGTTACCGTGATGTGAGGAGGCCGCAATAGCCGGTTATATGTTTCCAAAACATCTTAAGAGATAAGTACTATATATAGTCTTTATACATCGTTATATAAGCCAACGTCGGTAAATTTGTTCTTTTATGTGCATGAATCCAATTGGTAGTAAGTTTTGAAACATGTGATCCGAATGCTATCAAACATTGACCGCCGGTTAAAATTAGGCTTTCGACTGCTAACGGGCGCATTGTAAGTGAAATAATTAGGCAAAAGAAATGCAAATAAGCCGAGTCTAATCAATATTACTCAATGGCATAGAGCTTTCGAGAAATCTGGCCAATAGAGCATTTTTATTGATTTAACCGCCTTCGAATGTCGTGACAAAATGGCGTGTTTTGACCTCAAGGGTCGCTTTTGTTTGCCGTTCAAAAATTTTCTCTGCAGGATTGCCCAAGAATTTTATTGCATTTACTTGAGGAAGACACCTTGCTCTTTCCATCGGTGGGTAAGATATGGCTCAAAGCCGTATACCAAGTAGTGATTTTTGTGTCTGAAATTTGCCAATTTTATGTGTGTCAAAAATCGGTAAAATAAGTAAAATTGTTAAAAATCCGAAAAATATTAGATTTCCTGTCGAATAGGAAAATTTCATATCGAAACTATTGGTTAAGTTGTGTTCTTTCTATTAAGATTTTCAGGGGCACAGTTTGTTTCTTCTTTAATTTTTAACGATTTTTAAGTAATATATGGTCTTGAGCCTTTGAAAACTGATCTGAGAGCCTCCGAACCGACTCGGTAGCCGTATGTGTGAAATAAAAAACCAATGGAACTAAAAGTTATTTTTCTAGAAATAGTTTACCTAGACCTATATTCTGATAAAGTTTGGGGATTTTCGATTTTTTCATTTTGCACACCCCAAGGCGATATTTACGGACGGCCGCTCTTAAGTTGATAAAACTAAAACTTAAGCAGACTGAGAGATATAATTATTTACAGCAGCTTTAAAATTACTTATTGAAGTCATGTTTATGATATTTGGCGGTAAACTGTTCCAGTCATTAATTGTTCCAGGCCAGAAACTCTATTTATGCTCATCACATGATGTTTGTACTGGAATAAACTTCATTGGGTCAGAGTTTCTAGTTTTCATTACAGTTTCAATCTCCAATCTAGTCCGCAATCGAGATACATGTTCAACATACAGAAATTATCACTAGTTGTAGCTTTCGCTATGTGCCAACGAAAGAATAAGAATTTGTCTACATCACCGGTTTTAGTTCCAATGTTTATAAAACCATTTCAGATGCTGAGGCGAGAATTTCCACTACAAGCACTCCTCCTTCCTACATTTCTGCCATGCTCTTGGCCCTAAAATCGCTCTTATTCTTCTGCTTAGACATTTTTGAACCTTAAACTTGTCGAGTTTCAAACAGCGAAAGGGAAATAACATTTATTAGAACGAACTTTGAAATAGCGAGTTGTAGTTCGTACAAGTACAGTAGTGTGCCAGAGAACAACGTCCGAACTTTGAAGGTTTGTTTACAACAAAGGTCGTCAAAAGTCGCGTGAAACTACACGTGAAATCTAACGCTACTAAAATCCCCAGGGAATCTACACCTTACATTACGCTTTTCACAGCATGATCGAGAATTTTTCTGCCTGCTGCAATACTTCGCGTGACATTAAAGGCACTAGATCACGGTTATGCGCATGCGCGCCTTTGTCTCTTCAGAATAAATTTGTCGGGTCAACACTAGCCTGCGCGTAGACGAAATTAAACTCTGGTCAGAGTTTAGTTATCGTCTGCACGCAGGCTAGGTCAACAATAAATTCGAAATCGCCATTACTGGTACAATCATTGAAAATCCTTCGCTCTATTCCGACATCCGTCGCTTTGGCTGGCCTAGTTATACTTCGGTAGTGATGATTAACGTGTGGTTGTGTTGTTTGACCGGTTAAGTTTTAAGAAGACGCAAAAAATAATGTTTGATCATGGAGGTTCAGAAGAGCATCGTGGCCGTCCGGCAACAGGACGTTCTCAAGAGTCTTTGGAGACAGAGAAGCTTAGCCGATCGATCTGGTATGGTTCTAGGAGTAGTGTGTGGCTTACGAAAAGAATACACGACACTTGGAAAGTGGTTAAAGGCATGAGTTCGTTCAACTTTGATTTGATTTGTGACTCCGACCTGTAGTTATACCGCAAAAGGCCGCGCGATCTTCACTGATCTGGTACACTTGAAATGTTCCTTGTATCTTTGCTTTACGATCGTATATGTTTAAGAATTGATGTTTTTAACATAAATTATTGCCTGAATATTCTGTTTATAATCTAGTTTCTTTATGTGTTCTACTCGATAGCATTTGTTTTGCGGAACACTGACCCGATGCAACGCGAATTAATTAGTTCATTTGTTAAGCAATTGAAATTTATGCTCAAAACGAAGGATAATCTTTATACTCATACGTTGTGTGTTTTTGTCACCGGTCAGGAGCTATTTGTAGGTATTTCTGGGTTTATATAAGGCGAACTGAGAGAACCGTAATAAAATGTTTGTTTACAAATTTTGTTTGCCAATCGGTGACTGCTTTGTTAGCGTGGGTACGACCTCGTAAAAATACACGTTGGTAAATGTTTGTTTCAAAGCAGGACAGGGCTTTAAGTCTTATTCTTATCGGCTGCAACATATATCTGAAGAGTCGCAAACAATAAACTTGAATTATGGGGATATATAAAATCAAACCAAATGCCCGGAAATACTCTCGAGTCGCGAACAATGAATTTGAATTTTGTAAATTTCCTTGCGTGAATCTAACTCGCTTCCGATTGGTTTAAAAACAATCAGCTAGTGTCAGAACTCACACATGTGCATTATCGTGAACCAGTCCCTTTTTAACCTGGCCGCCTCGCAAGCCGACCGTCTTCGCTCGGCTTGCTCGTTGGCAATTAAGGGCCTGTTTACATGGAAGAGGGGGACCCCAGGTATGTGAGGTAATCCGCTTTGGTGGGTAACCCGCCTGTCCACATAATCTCTCATTTTTATTTGATCACGTTTACATGATAGCTGGGGTGACCCGCCGCATGTTACCTCAACTATCTGGGGTCCCCCACCTCCATGTAAACAGGCCCTAAGTAATGGTCCATGTAAGAACTACGCAAAAGAACAACAGGCCAGTGCAATAGCAGCAGTTATTTTTTGTATAGGTAATAGCATGATTTGTAGTGATATTTGGCATAAATACCACGATTGATATTTCGAAGTTGTTATACGTAATTTCACGAGCCGTTAAGCGAGTGAAATTTGAGACAATTTTGAAATATCACAAGTGGTATTTATGCGTACAAATCCTGCTATTATTTGTTTGTACTACTAACCACAAAAGGTTTGTAATTTTCACATGTAAGTATTTCAAATTAAGCTGAAATACCACTGCTCTAAGCACATCAAATTGCAGAAATTTCTCATGTAGTAGTATAAAGGTGCTAATTTCTCTGATCAAATTAAATTTGAATGCTCTGATTGGTCAATAGGGCGAAAAGCGCGAAATTTGAATTTTAGATATGAATTAAGATTAGCAAAAGAGTCATTCAAACAACTTTTTATTTTGTCTACTGCTTTGATATGTTGAAAAATATAACATATCTAAAATTTAGAGGATTTCTATGCGCCAAACCCGAGCAAAGTTAAACTGATATAAAATTACATGAAAATGGTACAGGAATACATCAATCGGCGACCTTGTGAAAGACAGCTACTTCGGCTTTCACAAAGGAAATGTCAAAACCGTGATCGGAAGCAGCAGTAATAGCGCATTTTACAGTTACAGGTGCAAACGAGGCTGGAGTTGACCTTCTTTTAAGACAACCCTTCCTGCTTTATTATGTAAATCATGTTGTTGTTATGCTAACTATTATTTTTTCAGCAAAATTTCCATAAGAAAAAGAAAGAGGTTTGTATCAAAACAAGGTCAACCTCAGCCTCACGTTCACTCCGAGGCTAGGATACTACGCCCACAACTGTAAAATGGTCTATTCAAGCTCACATGGCGAACGCGCCAAAGACGCGCGTTTTGCCACCATAAAGAACAACAATTTCATAAAATCATGTCGGAGGGTTATCCTAATGGCCCGCATTTGAATAAAAAGCCGATTGCCATACAGAAAAAATTCACGGATGTTCGTAGAATTCGGTTTCAGAAGAAGCTCTCTTCGCAGTCTTAGATGTTAAATATATTATTAGTCTAAATATCTCCGCACAACCTGCTTTCATTCTTAGAAAAAGTAAAGGCAACAGTTACAATTAAACTTTCGCACCCCGTAACACTTAAAACTAGTGAGAGCTACATTTGTCTTATATATGATAACTAAGCGGCTGCCGTCGTACAACTGTTGCGAAATTACAATCAACAAGACGCCTAAAGTCGTTTCCGTGGGATGCGTTGGTCTATGGAAGCATAATAGCGTTCTATCTGAATTTGAAAAAATTAGGGAAACCGGAAAGATGTGTCATGTTATGAGCATCGATGAGTAGGTTACCTGTATGGGTTGGTTTAATGTGCTTATGACTAAATTTAGAGTAGCCTGCGTGACAGGCTACTATTTCTCCCCAATCCACATCCCCTTTTTGCTTCCTCCCTATCCCCTACCCCTTTCGACACCTGCTACGCAAGCTAAATTTATAGTTGTCAGTGGTTGCAAGGATGGAGTTGATCTTGTTTTGATCTATCGCTATGTAGTTATTTTCATAGCACGATTTGGATAAGAAAGAGAAGTTATTTTGCATCAAAACAAGGTTTACCCGTGCAACTTAAATTGGAATGTTAACGGAAACAAGTAATGGAGAACATGCGCATAATGCTCTCTGATTAACCTGAACAGGAACTATATGTATAAAGATACGTCATATCTTGGTAGTAAGTAGCCACAGGTAACTTTTTCAAAGAGAAATAAACATTGTAGTTTTAGGTTAATGGAACAAAACAAAACAAAACATCCGCTTCCTTTATCCAGGGTGGAACCCAGGGTTACAAAGTTCGATAAAGTTCCAATGTTTCAATCCAAGATGAAAGTTTAATATTCCAAGATGCTCTTGATACGGTTAAAAATTAATTGCAATGTGTTTCCAAGGTCTCAAAGTTAACATAGTTCCAATGATTATCCCTGATTCCAAGGTATAATAAGTTTTTTAAGGTCCTGATCCGTGTCCCATCCAGAAGTCCAATCCATGCCAAAAGCGAGTCGTCGATCGAAGAAGACAACATTTTCGCGATTTCACCGCCAATCGTCAAGGGTACGAGTTGAAATTTACGCGATTTAACCTCCCATCGTCAAGGTGTTTTCGGTGAGAAAAGAAAAAAACTGAATTCTAGCTGTGCTCGGCAAAAACTGGCGAACTCCGAATAGAAAAATCTATCGGAAATCATGGCCCGCAACCAGACGCTACTAAAACCTTATGAAAAAGCTAGACCTAAACAAAAAAAAAATCATGAAGGGAAGAAATAATTTGGCTTAGGTCGCCTTTCGTGACTTACCAGTATCCCGGAGGATTTCGCTGGTTATCAAGCCATCCTAAACCACGAGTGGCAAAACGCAAGGGCGACAAATTTGGCAAGGAACGTTCTGATTTCAACGTTCTTCAGAGGAAGCAAATCGATTAAAAATCTATACAGATTTTGTACAATCTGATTGGTCGGCTTGGAAGAAGAGATAATCGATAAAGATTTTAGGCAATCCTATTGGCTGGCTTAGCAATTTTGGGTACAACCGAACCGGATTTTTACCGTGGGAGTGCCACAGGCATCCCACGGAAAAATTTCAATTTGTTCCTCTTAAGTTGCACTTAGCTCGACGAAACAGTCTAGAAAGAAAGCAAATCGAATCAAAGAGTAACGATACACAGAATACTGACGTTTCGAAAAGGACCAAATAACTACACAGTCACATCATACGGAGGTGTTACGAAAACTAAGACCCTCGAAAACTAAGACCTAAGACCCGTCTTAGTTTTCGAGATTACGAAAACTAAGACTCCCTAAAATCGAATCCGTCGAAATATAAAGTCAAATTGTAAGCGAAATAGGTCTAATCTGTCAAATTATCTTCTGTCCGATCCTTTCCACCGAGGTTTTGATCAAATTTAACGGGAAATTCAGGAGTCTTAGTTATCGTAATTTCGAAAACTAAGACCCCTCTTAGTTTTCGTTATTACGAAACTAAGACCTTCAAAAAAATCAATCCGTAAAAAATATATGAAGTGGAATTACCACCGTTGAAAGACTATAACCCGTAAAACAATCAAAAACTATCATCACGACCCGCTTCTTCTCAAAATTGCAGACATATCAGTATTGAGGCTTTAAAAACAGGATGAAAGCCACAGACTACCTGTGTATAATTGTACACTAAAAAAATGTCTTACCCTGGCGATTGGTCTATAATTTTAATAGTTTATCTTTAAAAATCGTAAAATTGGCTTTCAACTGGAGATGGATTCGTTTCCGGCTGACATGCTCCCAATCAAACTCAAATAAGCGCTCACCCCCACCCCCACCCCACCCACTTGAGTGAATAAATTCTAATAAGAGACTTCCCCGAGGACGGAGTTTTCTTCACAGCATTTTACAGAAACCTTGCTTTGTTACTTCTTCGCGTTTTGTTATTAGCATTTATTGTTTTGTTGCAAAATAAACATACTTCACTTGCTTAAATGGTGAAAATTTAATAAGCGTCCAGCCTCGAATAAGCGCCCGCCTCGAACAAGCGCCCACTCTCAAGGTCCAAAAATGTAATAAGCGCCCAGGGCGGTTAATAAGCGTTACAGACAAGCATGTGTATATGGGGTACAGAAAGTCGTCGTATAAGAGGCACCGAATTATACCGTCGGCAAAAAACTCCTTAATGTACGATGGAGCTGAAAAGTAACTTTAGTTTGAATCAAGCATGGCTGTAATGGCCGCGTTAATTTCGAGCAAGGTTTGGTTCTTATTCATTGCCCTTACAGTAGTGGTGGTTGTTGGCTCCCCAACAACGGATTTGTTGGAATCCGTGGATTGTCTCTTGAGAGACTGTGTACGCTATTTCACAAATGCTGACCGAAAAAACGATCGATTCAGCTAGAAATTAGCGTCCGACAGGCAAAATACGACTCATAAGCTCGTGAAACATGACCTTGAGAGTCTGCTTGAACAGATCAGTTTTTCATCTTTTCTCTCTCGTGCGCGAACTATGACCTTTTCGCCTCCTCAAACACGTTCTAAGCCTCCTAGACTCGAAGCTTTGACCTCAGTTGTAAAGTGTTTTAATTTTCTTTGACCTCTGTTTAAGCCTAAAGCTTCAATTTAGTATTACGGCTAAACAAAAGGCAAAACACGACTCATAAGCTCGTGAAACATGACCTTGAGAGTCTGCTTGAACAGTTCAGTTTTTCATCTTTTCTCTCTCGTGCGCGAACTATCACCTTTTCTCCTCCACGAACACGTTCTAAGCCTCCTAGTCTCGAAGCTTTGTATTCTTTCCCTCAATTCACCCGATAAATCCATGTTTCTTGTTTTGTATTCTCACACTTTAATAGCCTTCCTCCACTTTAATTGTGATTTTCATGGTTATCTAGCTTGTTCTCGTTCAACTTGTATCAATTTGCTATTACTTCTCAAGCCCTGATTATTTGGCCAAGGATTTCCCACTGATATCCCCTTGACTGTAAACTAACACTTTACTTTTTAAGCCTGAATTGAATTAGCGCAGGTTATCATAGTTTATCATAGTTTATTGTTAGTTTATTTGTCACTAGTACTTCTAGTTTTATCTCTGCTATAGGACTGCTTGCATTACTTAATTTAAGTTTTGTATCTTTTTTTAGTTTTGTAATTTTTTAAAAAAACGATTTGGAGGTAGCACATCCACATAGTGGTTCTTCGTCTACCTGATTCCTGGTTGAATTGGAGTTGGAAATGTTAGTTTAGGGGAAAACCGGAGTACCCAGAGAAAAACATCTCGGAGCAAGGGAGAGAATCAACAACAAACTCAACCCACAAATGGAGTGGCCGGGATATGAACCCAGGCCACATTGGTGGGAGGCGAGTGCTCTCACCACTGCACTACCCTTGGCCCCCAACCTTAGCCTTCAGTCTTCATTTCTACATAAAATAATTTCTGTCATTTTGACCACAGGTCGTATAAACCCCTGGAATAATTAAGTTAAAGTTAAAGTTACTAGCACTACAAAGAATTACATGCATACCGAGTAATCATTTCCTGTGGTTTATGGTTCTTTAGTCCCCCTTCTTCAATTTAGTATTACGGCTAAATAAAGATTTTAGTTTCTATGGTTTTCTCCATAAATCCTGGATCTGCGGAATAACTACATGCATGCAAGTTTCTTTGTCCGCGAATGTGATTATTTCCTGCTATGCCTGGGGGGAGGGTACTCCCTATGATGGCCTATATGGCAAGGCTCTGCCCGAAATCCCGGAGAGGTACTCAACAAATATTTGTACGGGGAGGCTCTGCCCTGAGGTCCAACCCCTTAAACGTTGAGAAAGCGTTCTATATTTGCGACTGATTCCTATTTTATGACAGTGCGGGTTTCCAGCAGGTAAAAGGGATACAAAGTTCTAAGCAAGGTATGTGAAAGGAGTACCATTTGTCAATAGAAGGTATACGAAATCGTGAAAAATGGTATATAAAAGGTTAAGGGGTGGGCCTCCACCGTACAAAAATTTGTTCAGTACCCCCCAACCCCCTCCCACCCCTACTGGGCTGCTATGTCAGTATGACGCTGTGCCCAGCTCATAAGTGTTGTTTCAAGGATTTTGAATTTTCACGGATAGTGAGATCTTCAGATTTGAGTAGTACACGGTAGCTTAAACTTAAGCTACCGGCCAAGTATGGAGAATTATTCTCTGCATGAGTCAAGATCATTCTCTAACAGCTGATAGCCTGATGCAGTCCATTTCATTTTTTTTAGATCAGAAGTGAGTCTTTAAACAAAAGCGCGATGTCTTGCTGTTCCTTTGTAGGAATTTACTTTTGTGTCTATGCAAATGTTATGTATTCTGCAAGAATGCACTTCCTCGTTGGTTGCTACTATGGTAGTCTTTGGTGCAGAGAGCGAGACTACCTGACAAATACTAGTGGCTATAATCAAAAATACTGATTTGCCATTGGCTGCAAAAAAACGTCAAACTGAAGTTATAAATAAAGTATCCTTCCAAATAAACTGGGCTCGAGAACTAATAGCAAATTGACACCTAAGGGACATTTTATGCAAGTTGAACGAGAATGAGTTAGATAATCACGAAAATCATGATTAAAGTGGAGGAGCACGGAAAGAGAGGCAGGTGGAAGGCTATTAAAGTGTGAGAATAAAAACAAGACACATGGAATTTATAGAGTGAATGGAGGGAAAGAATAAAAAGCTTTGAGACTAGGAGGCTTAGAACATGTTCATGGAGGAGAAAAGGTGATAATTCACACGAGAGAGAGAAAAGAAGAAAAACCGATCTGTTCAAGCAGACTCTCAAGGTCATGTTTCACATTATCACGAGCTTATGAGTCATGTTTTGCCTGTCGGACGCTAATTTCTAACTGAATCGATCGTTGTTTCGGTCAGCATTCATAAAATAGCGTATAATCTCTCAACAGACAATCCACAGATTCCAACAAATCCGTTGTCAGGGAGCCAACAACCACCACTGCTGTAAGGGCAATGAATAAGAACCAAACCTTGCTCGAAATTATCACGGCCACGCTTGATTCAAACTGAAGTTACTTTTCAGCTCCATCGTACATGAAGGAGTTTTTTGCTGTGGTATAATTTGGTGCCTCTTATACGACGACTTTCTGTGACCCCATATACACATCCTTGTTTGTAACCCATATATATGGGCTTTTTTTGTGCGCACATATATGCGCTTTTGTAAGAAAATGGTCATATACTTGAGAATAAAAACCCCACAAAGCAGGAAAGAGCGCAAGTATATGTGGCAAAAAAACGCACGTATATCGTGTAACAGGAATGATTGCAAGTATATGTGGGAAAAAAACGCATGTATATCGTGTCATAATTTTGAAACAGATGGCCGACCATAGTTTCTCGCCATTTTTCCGGCAACTTTTGGATTTCAGCCAATCAGAACCCTTGATTTAATTGAAATTAACGATTAAAAGTTATGCTGTGGCTATATGGCTGGTAACCGGTTGAGGTGTTAACAACACTAAATGACCAACAGTCCCATATTCTCGGTAAATTTCACTAAATCGAAAGATTGTAGCTAATCTAAACAATGATATGTCAATTAAGACAAGTCAAACGATTCTGAAATGCCTCATAGATCTCAAGTCTAGTGTTTGGTTTACGCTAGGCTCAGAAGGTGAAACCGTGTTTTGTGACACTTCCAACTTTTTTCAGCTAGACTGCTGGTCAAGGTTTTCAAAACACTAAATGGCCATATTCTCAGTCCCATACTCTCAGTAAATTTCACAAAATCGAAAGATTCTAGCTAATGTAAACTATCATATGTTGATTAAGACAAGTCGAGTGATCCTGAAATGCTTAGATCTCAAGTCTAATGTTTGGTTTACTCTGGGCTCAGAAGAGGAAACCATGTTTTGTGACACTTAGAACTTTTTTCAGCTCGACTGCCAGTCAAGGTTTTCAAAACACTAAATGGCCGGCAGCTAGTCCAATATTCTCAGTATCAAAAGATTCTAGCTAATCTAAACTATCATACATCGATTAAGACAAGTCAAGCGATCCTGAAATGCTTTATAGATGTCAAGTCTAGTGTTTTCCAGAAGCAGCAGACCCAACTAACGCATGGAGACTTTTCCCGCCGGTTTTCCGTGGAGGCCATATGAAAGGTCAAGATGTTATGACGTCAAACGTTGCCTGTTACGCCATTCTTTGGACAGAAAATAGTAACGAATATCCAAAGACTCGAGACCAACAAAAACATGATATAGAAATCCCACAAAACCGGCTGGTTTGATCAGGATCACGACTTATGATAGTTCAGAACGGCTGAAGTTTTTCAATTTGTGAAATTTACTGAAAATATGGGACTGCCGGCCATTTAGTGTTTTGAAAACCTTGACCGGCAGTCGAGATGAAAAAAGTTCAAGTGTCACAAACCAAACACTAGGCTTGAGATCTATAAAGCATTTCAGGGTCGCTTGACTTGCCTTAATCGACATATGATAGTTAAGATTAGCTAGAATCTTTCCATTTTGTGAAATTTACTGAGAATATAGGACTGCCGGCCATTTAGTGTTTTGAAAACCTTGACCGGTTACCGGCCATATAGCCACAGCGTAAACGTTAACACCTTTTAATCGATTTTGCGTTTTGCCTGCCTAGTTTTTACACGGACCATTACTTAATTGATGCACTAAAATTTATTCCTGGAGAAACACAGGACCTGTTGAGAATGGCGATTGATTTGCCCGAAGGCCGATAAGACTTCCGTCGAATTCATCACTGATTCCACAATCCTCTCACTAGCTAGTAAAAGTTAAACGTTGGAGGGACCAACCGTTGGCTGTTTAGAATCAACCGTTAGATCGTACGAGCAATTTATTAGGGCATTATTTTCCCATCATTTTGGACAATAAAGTTATTTTACCTTTCCGTACACGCGGTCCACATATATAGTAGGATGTCGTAAAAGAACGCATACATCTGCAAATGGCAGGCGAGCAAACGACCATCGACGACGCTTTTAACGTTTTCATGCATTTTCACAACAACGAGCTACTTTCATTAAAATAGCCACAATTACCAAATACCTGTATCATTTAAGGTCATGCTTTATGTGGGATATAAAAGTGTTTGTAAGCTTAAGTATTCTCTCCTCTTGTTATACATGTGAGCACTAAGTTTGCGCTTATGTGTATTTGAACGCAAAAGGATTAAATGCCAGATTCTTTGTAGTCTTTGCATCGCTGTCTGGTTTCTATATTAATAGAATTGTACCTTAATAAAGTTATTTTACCTTTCCGTACACACGGTCCACATAGGATGTCGTAAGACCAAACGCATACATCCACGGACAAGATCTGGTTATTCGACGATCGCCATGCTAAATTGCTAAAACAGCTTTCTTGCACTTTCTTAATGTACTGCGCATGACCCTGACATAACTTGTTTACCACAGTACATTCTCGTCCCCAGAGTGGAATTGCCTGATGCATTATCGGTCAGTATAAAAGATGGACTGCGGACTGCGGACTGCGGACTGAGTATAAAATACGGTTTTCACTCACGTGGGCAACATCTATGCAAATTTATTGGAACAAAAGAAAGCGTTTGCATAAGAAAAGAGTTCAACTCCCAAAGGACTAGTTTGGGACACCAACATGGCCGCCGTTTCATTGTTTTGGGACACCAATATGGCCGCCGTGACGTCATGTGAAAACACTCTATAAAATGAGGACTGGAAAATATGGACTGGGTATAAAACATGGACTAGGTATAAAACGTGGACTGCGGACTGCGGACTGGGTATAAAATACGGGCTACGGACTACTTTGGTAAAAACGGTGCTAATTGGTTCTAGGTAAGGAAAAATAAGATCAAAAGATCGCTAAATAGCAAGACACGTGAGTTAAAGTTGTAAATACTCCTATAAATTCTTGGTGGAGGTGTGCCGCCCGGTTCCCTGAATCATGAGCCAGATCAACATGCTATTTTCTTCACCAATTTTTAGACCTTGTCTCGGTCTCTAACAATCATGAAAGGGTCAGGATCACGGGTGGTACTCCCTTACGTAAGGGAAGGGTAGGGGTTTTGGGCCTTTTTTGGTCTGAAAACACTTTGCCCATTTTGGTCTGGAATCGGGTATGGTTTTTCGAGGGAACTACGGGAGCATACACGAATGGACGTATTTATCGTTTCAATTCCAAATGAATAAGAACGAAATAGAAATGTGCGAATTCGAAATGCATTTGGAGAATTTTTTGTTTTGTTTCCGCTCTAACTTGGTAATGATGACATAATTTCTGCCTAGTTATACCTAACCTGTTCCAGGCTCCGAGATAGCTGGGTCCGCTGAATTGAGAAAGCGCGAACACGAAAATAAAACGGGAAAAAACTGGGGAGTCTCCCCAACTATCTGAGAACCTGGAACAGGCTAAATTAGGCCAGGTCCGAAAATGGGTATGGATTTTAGAGATCTGGTCTGAAAATGGGTGTGGAAAATAACATATTTTGGTCTGCAATAAGGTCAGGATTCGGAGAACCGGGCACCACCCCCCACCAAGAATTCCCAGTACTACCCTCATCCGGGGATCAGGAGCAGGGTGTAAATCATGTCATCATAATCATCGCTTGGAATATAACGTTGGATGACTCATTTCGGTTATTTATTCACGTATGTGAGTAATCCCTCCCCCCTTGCCCTCCCCCCTAAATACCGCTTTTGTACATCGCGGAATGCCCTACATTGACCTTCTCGTCTGAGTTCTTCATTCAGTCCTCATACGGAATTGTGGTAAGAATTTTACTGATCTGACTAACACCAATACCATTTTTTTAAGTCGGTGCTTCTTATTGGTTTAAAACTGCAAACTGAAATCTCTTGTAACTGCTTCTTTTTATAAAATTCAGAGTTTAATTTCACAGCGCCGTAGCTAGTATGAGGCAAACCGAGGCACTCGCCTCGGTAAAATTTTGACGAATTTCGCCGATCATTTTTATTTTACATAAGCGATCATCGGATATTTTTAACGCATCATGATATTACAAAGAATTCAGCAATTCAGTCAATATACTATGAAAAAATTACCATATCATCGATCTCAAGGGGTTACGTACGTTAACTCAAATTTTTTTTGAACAAATACTGATCAAAACCATTGGCGAGGTTAACGGTCACCCAGATTATGTAGCTTGTTTCTGATTATTGCTTTTTAAATTCCACTTAAATTAACTCGAAAAAAAGTTACCGAAAGGCCCAGAAAACGCTGCAAATCGCATTTCCGAGAGACTAAAGTTCAAAATTTCTCGGGGGGGGGGGGGGCATGCCCCCGAACCCCCCTAGCAACTCCCGCCTGCCTCGGTTGGCCGTTTGGTCTGGCTACGGCACTGTTTCAGTTGCCTTGAGTACCGGCATAACCTTCCTTCTCCGTGGGAAGAATAGACTACGTGAACAGCCAAGAGAATGTTAAAGCTGGGACTACTGTTTTTGCTAGTCCGCTTTCCATTTCTCTCAGTTTTACCTTTCTAAAGCTGTGTTTATTTACATAGTCCGTAGTCCGCGTTTTATACCCAGTCCGTGTTTTATACTCAGTCCGGAGTCCGCGTCTTATACCTAGTCCGTATTTTATACCTAGTCTGTATTTTATACCAAGTCCGCAGTCCGTGGTCCGCAGTCCATCTTTTATACTGACCGGATGCATTATAGAGCTTTTAAACATACACACATTTTAGTGCGATCAAAGAAGCCTTTTCTTACACTAAGCTTCAGCACTTAATTTTGTGTGTGTACTGGCTTGTCCTAGAACAAAAAGGTACTGGCCAAGCTGCAGAATTTATTTATTTAGTTAAGCTTGATCATTTGTTTAATTTTTGCACTTTTAAAGTTTAAAGCTTGTGAAGTTTTGAGGAAAGAAAACACAAATTGACTGAGTTCCATGTTCAGAGTTTTCGTATTAACTATAAGTTTACCATTTATAACAGGTTTGACTGAAGCAGAAGAATCAGGGAATGAAGATCTAGACCTCAAAGAGAAAAATTAACAAAGAGTAAAGAATAAAAAGAATATAAAAAAGGAATAAAGAGAGTTTACAAAGAGTCAGATTGTGCTTCTCCTAGTAATCAGCTTTGAGAAAACTTCAAGTCATTGATACTTTTTTACCAGCAGCCATCAATTGTGTTACTCACCTATTTTCTCTTTTCACATTAATTCTGATTGTTGTTGGATACTGGTAAATGCAATAAAATAGCTCTTGTGAGCTGAGTAATGGGTCAAGCTTTGAAAGGTCCATAATGATAAAGACTGCCTTTTATTAGAGAGTGAAGAGGGTTTAATGGACCTCTGATAAGACTCTGTATTGCACTCTCTTCACTGTCTGGGATTTTTCTTTGGCTCTTTGGTAAAGGGTCTTATTGATCAATCCCCATCTAACAGCTTCCAAGTCTTGCCATCACTTGATAGTAAAATTGCTGCCCCTTTAATTTAGTTCTCACTTATTTCAGTTTGAAGACAGTTTGTAATTTGAGATGAACAGTAATTTCTCTCTTTGGCAAGGCGAGACATGTACATTAGTTACATTATTTCTAATATTAAGAGAAACAAATGAATAATTATTATGGTTCTCATAAAGGAAAAAATACCAAACAACCACTTCACTTTTTAAGCCCAATGTGTAAAATGTACTCAAAATCAGCTTATTATTTTAATGATATTACATTGAGCTGAATTTGGAAGATTTTTTTCTTGGATTAGCCTGCGTAGCACACGCTTGGAAGTAGCTAGTGGGCACAAGAAAAAACGGGCGCGCAAGAAGGAGACACGCGAGGGCGGAGGGAGCACCTGCCTGTAAGGCCCCCAAAAATCGTCTCCTGCCCCTAACCTAATTACCTGGCAGCCGTTGCGTGATCTGTCAAAAGTTTTGACAGAAAACGACTGACCTCGCACAAACAAAGCGTGCTGTCAAAAAGCGTTGTACACTTTATCCTCGGTCTAAATATATCTGTTATAAAGATCAGCTGGGTTATCTGATTACGGAGCGATGGAGTAATGGAGCAATAAACTGATGGTTAACAGACAGCTTTAAATCGTTTTTAACCACGGGCACAATAAATAGGAAATAACAAAGTCAAAACTGGGTAGTTTTTAAAGATTGCATGCTGTGTATTATAAAAAAACTAAAAATATTTTTCTCTGAGCTTACTTAGCCACAACTGTACAGACACCACTGATCACAGCATATGTGGAAAATGACCATTGCTTTTACTGCGCTAAGTGGCAGCCGTTTTTGGAGGAGACATGTCTTACTAAGCGGACGTAAACTTCAGAACACAAATTGTACCGACACGTTTTCTACTGCAGTAACGAGACATAAACAACAGACCTCAGGTCGCCTCCGAATGGCGAATAATACAATAGTGAAAACTTTTTTCAAATGCGTGCCCCTGGTAAGTGTTTCATTTCATAAATCATGTCCAAGTTTTGATGGTATACGTTCTATCAACAACACAAGCCACCAAGTTCTCCTGAGCAAAGAATATTTCCTCTGATCTTCAATGCAATGACTCGACAAATCTATTGTCTCTCGCCACTCCTGCTAATGCGTATCTGATGTCAATTCTTTCCGTCGTGAATACCGTTTGAACACTCCAACTCTTCTTTGAGATTACAGCCACATTGTCCCATTAAACCAGAATGAAGTGACCTCCGAGACCTGAACTTCAATTGTATACAAAATTTAATGGTTTCAGGAGCTAGTGATGTAATATAAGATCTTCACTATGTTGTCCATGTACTATTGATTGACAGTACAGTTTGACGATACCTTTTTCCCTCAGGAGACTCTCGACCAATTGGAAATATCCGCACTCACAGAATGCGCGTTGAAACAATTTTCGGGGGCCTTCCGTGCAGGCACTCCCTCACCCCACGCATGTCTCCCTCGCACGTGCCCGTTCTCTCTTTCACCCACTACTTCCAATCGTCTGCTACGCAGGCTATCTTGAATAAGACCCACTTACGTTGGTTCAGTGATTATATATTATTCTTGTTAACCGTGTACAAATAGTATAAATACAGTATAAATTCTTGATCAGTTGGGCAACAGTTGGGTAACAATTTTAACAAACATAAAAAAGGTTTTACTTTCAGAGACATTATCAGTTGGCTGCTGAAAGAGGAGGATATCAGCAGGCAGCCAAACTCAAGAACACAATAAAACAAAGTGAAGTGCCCCACTACATGTTCATCCTATAAGAAACCTTGAAAAGAAAATTAGCTGTTGATCATTGGCAGTCGCAATTGTCAACTATTTGCATCTTTTTCATGAATTATTTCTTAACTACTCAAATTCGATGAGTCACATTTCTGCTTAAGATCAGAGGAAACCTTAGAGTTTTCCTTCTAATCAAAATTTGGTGACTATAGATATTTATTTTACTTTAACAATTTGTTTAACTTGCACCAAATGTAACAGGGAAAGACAGAGGAAAGTAAAAATTTAGCATGAGGATCGACGCAGCTGAGCGTTTCGCATTTTCATTTATGTACGGCAAATACCCAATTTTGCACAAAAACCCAGTCTACATTTAAGACGAAAAAGGTAGATTCATCACTCTTGGTAAGGTTACACTGAAGCATTCAAAATAGCTCTTGCATGTTTAACGCGTTTATGTTTTATATCCCTGTCATGAGCTGTTACCATATTCTGTCCTCTATTGTTAAAAAATGACTCATCTTTACAGCTTCAACAGTTGTTTTTATTATAACTGTGATAAAAAAATAATAATAATAATAAAAGAAACAGAACGAAAAGGACAAGGAAAAAAATGCAGGTCTGACAAGACTAGAACCTTGGACCTTTATTCCAACAACACGGTTTTACCACAATGCCACGAAAGCTCTCTCACCTTGACCCTACAAAAAGCTTTCATTTGAATAAAACTGACGTCATCATAACCGTAAACACTTCCAAAGTGGTTTAAAACATGCAAAATATTTTCAAAGAAACCTGAAGGAAAGGTAAGTGATAGACTTGATTATCACAACTAAATACTGCCGAGGAAATTCCACAACATTCGAGCAAGGTGGCACTCGTTTAGATTTTGTGAGCAAATCGAGCAAAGGCAAAATTTTGTGAGCAGTTAAAAATTTTAATGGCACATTCATCACCCCTAAATAATCTACCTAACT
>OZ037779.1:7559542-7564542 GCA_964035525.1 Porites cylindrica | reverse complement strand
TGTTAAGGATATACTCACTTCTCTTACTCTACTTGTTGTTGGATGCTGCTGTACAAATTTCTCAACATCTGAATCATTGTAGAACACAGCTGTACCAAACAAGGGACTCCTAACACTTCTACCAGCTGACTTTTTTCACCCAATAAACAAGGCATCCATGGATTCCAGTAGACATCCTTGATTCTGTTATTATCAGCAAAGTAATATGTCAATATGATGGATTCATTGAATATGAAACGACCATAATACGACTAGATAGTCCCTATTCTCTTCCTGAATTTAATGAAACTTAGGTCTCATAGAGCGCAAATCTGCAGATGCAAGGTATGAAACGATTATTACTGTATAAAAGACCCGGCGGGAATTCAACACCTGCACTGCCTTATCATAACACAACCTAATACCTTCGGACAAGCGGGGCAATCCATACAATCCAGTTCATTTGTCTCTGATGTTGCAAACTTCATGGAAGAAAGTCGGTGCGAATATATTCTAAAAATAAAACATCTCACAGTTATTAGCATGCACTTAATATACCAATCAGCTCTAATTCAGTTATTAAAAGCCATGTTAGTACACATATATATCTATATAAGCAGGTCAAAATTGAATGTAGGTGAAATTTTTTTAAGCTTCAAATGATATAGAACCTTGTATAGGAGACAACAGAAAACTGAGAATTAACGTTAAATAGTTTAAAAAGAAAATTAAACTGAAAAAATTATTTAATTTTGACCAGCTGTGACATAAAAATATCAGCTACAGTAAGTATCATTATACACTAAAAAAGTGGATATAATAGTGCTTCTTGCTCTTTGTTTGGCTATTCAAACTTGGTATACCCAGTGCTTATTCACATCGGTTATTCTGCTACCATATTTATAATGAAGAAGCCGTGATCCTCATGTTCACAAAGACGGCGATTAAATTCTCTTTGAAAGGCAGTTAAGTTTTCCAGGATTACCTTTGTTTGTTTGAACTGAATTTACTGATGAGACACGAGTAAGGAAAGTGTTTGTTTAAAAATAATGCAAATACAATTGCCTGCATGTTACTCAGTTAATGGCTGTGGGGCTGTGGTCCTAAACAGAATGAATTCAAATGTACAGAAAGAATTAATTCACAACTCCTTTTCAAGAAAGTATGCTACTTAATGACTTCAAAAGTTTTATTTATAAGTAATATAAGCTAGATTATTAAACATGTAAAACATTGGCTGAGCAATAAATGAGTTGAAAATCATCATTTGTGAGCTCTGTTACATATCATCTAATTGTTTTAGTACAGTGTGTACATACTAAAACAATACTATTCACCTAATTACCTAGCACTTCAAATGCAGCTCGCTAAATATCCACAAGCCACCTCCACTTCATCGAATAATAATTATAGGGAAACAATTAGTGTATTGCTATAATAATATATTAAATAAGTCTTATTACCACCCTGAACTCTTCAAGACCGTCAATAATAACTGGATATAGTTTCCTCTGGTTCTAAAGTAGTAAATAAAAAAAACCTTATTGCTAAATATTATTCATTAACTAGCTAAAAGAAAGTAAAGTATACTGGCTGACACAGGATAGACAATATGACAGTTTTTAAAAGCGAAGGAGAAAAGAATTTCATAATTTTTAAACTGTCTTAATACTTTACTGGAAAGGATATAATATCATCAACAAGGGTCTGAATATATTAGCAGAACAGAAGTCTTTTACAGCCACTTGGCATTCAAGATTAAGGGTGTGCAGTAACTTCATCAAATCCATTGTGAATGCCAACTCTGGCTTTGTTGGTGTGGCACCCCAAAAACTGAACCTAGTAAGTAGACGTAAAAAATCAGGTTCAAAACTGCAAAACTGAACAGCTACAACCACTTGAAATCCTGAAAGCAAGAAAAAACAAAAGCGATATACCGATGTTCATGATATATGAGAAATAATTCTCGTGAAGCGAGCGGTGGAAGGCCGCGAGCCTATAATCTCGTAGCGTGCGAAGTGTGCGTGCATCATGTGAACCGTGCGTGGTCTTAGCCAGATGCAAAATTCGATGTGCCACAAATATATCAATCTTTCTGTCAATACATGCTTGGTGTCCACCAATGATGTCATATGTAGCCCTATGTCATGGAGCATTTTGCGTTTACAGGCAACATAGATTTTGCCGCTGATGACCGGTGCATTTTTATGTATTATTCATGAAAGGCTGATGCGTTTTGTAATATTCATCTATGAATCAAATCAATGTTTACAATCGGTGAATCACGAGCAATTTCCCATTCAGATGACACAGAACAACAAACACAACAAGTGGCTGGAAATCCCTGATTTTTAACCGAAACTCCTCTGGAGAACGCCGACTAAAATTCATCGCGAGTGGAGAAGACGACGACAAGAGGCCTCGTGCAAAGCACAGAGAACATCGCGTAGATCAGCGAAGGCAACGTCGTCAACAGAGCCACCAGAAACATGTACAGAGGCAGCAACAAAATGTTACAATTACACTGAAAATGGAGCCAATGAAGAGAGGGAACACCGACTACTGATGCTTCAAAAAGCGATGGGGAGATCAGGCAATGCTTACAGTTTACAGTAAAATTATCTTCTTCAAAGCAATGATAAGCGGCAGCAACAGTTACACAATCAGTACAATTTACGTCAAGAATATCTTTCTAATGGACTGAGGAGAGCCTATCAGTCTTTACACCATGAGCAACATTGGGTTTTAAAGTAAGCTTTATTTTGCAATGAACAGTTCATAACACCGATAATGTGTGACATGTAGGGAAGCGTTACATTTGTAAACAGGAAGTCCTTACTGAACAAAATTTTCTTTTACAATTTTTATTACATTTACTTCTCCAAAACCATCCCACGTAAAAATATATATTTATGTTTAGTATACCTGCCAACTTTTTCTGAGATATAAGCGTGAGATTTTTATCCTGGGAGTGCTAGGATTTTTGAAGACGACACGATCATTTCCGTAGATTCCCAAAGAATTCCGAAGTCTTCCGAAGTCTTCTGAAGACGTCCGAAGTCTGCCAAAGGCGAAGTTATCGAGTCCCAGTCTTACGAAGCGTATAAACGCGAGCTCGCTCTCAGTGCTTTTCACTTCAAAAATCAGAGATCACGAGGAAGGTATTGTCATTTATTCATTTTACACATGGTTTTCGTTCCTTACATGGGTCTGAGTTAACAAATTTTTGGAAATTGTGTCAAGCAAGACAGCAACAACTCACAATTTTCAATCAGGCATGAGAAATTGGCCCGCAAGCGGGAGCCAGCGTGAGATCGAAGTTTTCAACCTGCAAGCGTGAGAGTTGGCAGGTATAGTTTAGCAGCCTTATACATAAACACAGCTGTGTCTTTTAAGTCAAACATAACAAAAATGTATCATTGTTAGCCTCCTATTTTAGATCCTATTTATTCGAAAAGAACATCTGTATTTCAGATCTCCTCACAATATTAGCGTGTGACATCTGTTACAATGCCAGGAAAATTAATTATTTTACCCGTAAGGGACAATTTATCAAGTCAGGGAATTTCAGTTTAAGTCAGGGAAAATTGGACTCTTTCAAAGAAGTCAGAGGGAGGTGACATATTTCTGCATATTCACCAAAGTTGAACATATTCCATCAGCATGCAGGATAATATTGTTTCCAGAAATAAATTGAGAAGCATATGGGGTTTCCTATAAGATCAATCCATTCTGTGCTTTACATTCACGATAAATTCATGTAATAAATGGGTGGCGAGGATGGTTGTGATGGGTTTTTGGCCATTTATTTTGTGTACCAGACACAGATGACGTAAAACAAAAGAACAACAGCCTTGAAACAACAAGCAGTTTTTCCCTGAACAGAAAACAAAGAAGTCTTTTGCTTTACGTCATCTGTGTCCAGTACACGAAGTTTAGAGTGGAATTGGGAATCCATTAATATCTGGACAAATTGTCAATTCATTTGGTCAGGGAAAGTGTACAGGGCTTGAAATAACGGCCGGTCAACAGACAATGTCCGGTCAGAATCGAGCATTGTCCAAGCAAATCCGTGGATAACTGGACATGTTGTCCGGTCATTTGGGCTTTCAAAGAAAATTCAATTTTGAGACAATCATGATGGAAATTTATTCAATCTTATCATGTTCCCAAAAAAGATATTAACTAGAGGGACTTTTGTTTGTGAAATTGATGACATTTCCTGTTGTCAGTCACAACCGCAAATTGGCTACTGCTGTGCGCGTTGTAAAGTGCTCAAGATTGCACGCCCCGCTGCGCCGAAAGTAACCCGCATAGCATCTGGTGCCAACAAGAGCGAAAAAAAGAAAGACCCAGAGTGACAGTATAATGAATTAGGCCACCCTCTTGCTCCAATAAAACTTCACAAACGTAACATTAAAATAAAAGGCTTTGAGTGTTAATGAAGTAAACATAAAAATAGAGTTTCTCTTTATTTCGCCCTGTCCGTAAATTTGTTGCGTGTTTATCACTAAACGACTAATTCACAAGGTTAACTCAACATTCATCATCCTGTTCTCTTTGAAATACATTATGTATAAGTTTTAACGCATTCAAATGCCAATGAATGCCCACTACCACGATTTTTTGTGCGAATGGCGATGTTACTTCGGCCAGCAGGTCATGCTGAAGGATACGATTATTTTCATTGCGCAACGTGTAAGAGATGTAACGGAGAATTTACAAAAATGTATATGACACTCAAAAGAAATGTTAACCAACAAAAAGTCAGGATTATATTACATACCGGTAGTTGTATATTAATTTACATTCCGTTTAATAGCGTTTATTATCGTGTTAATTGAGAGATTGATTTATTGAACCAAACGATTTCACAAGTTTATTGGCCCGTTTGAATTATTTGTAGAAACAAAGCAGCATTTGCTAAAATGTAAATGTTGTACTATAAAGTTGAAGGTTACGTTTTGTTAGTGATTTGGTCAGGTTTCAACCAAACGTGAACGATGAGGTTGTGTCTTGCA
>OZ037779.1:7529542-7552042 GCA_964035525.1 Porites cylindrica | reverse complement strand
GAAAATTGATGATCCGATCCACAATCCGAACTTCTAGACTGACAGAATCCGGAAACCGGGCCAAAACTTTCAGCTGACCCGCGATCCACGGTATTTTTCAAATCCGCGAATCCGCTTGATTTATCGCCGAAATCCACAATCCGTGAGCTTTTTAAGGCCAAATCCGCCGATCCGCGGACCTATCCACCCCCCTCTTTAAAGCAGCCGGTAAAGCAGGTTAATTAAGAGTCTGGCAGCTACGAATTTAATGTGGAAACCTTCAGACCAACTTACGTACCTTACGAATTTCCACACGATGGAGAATATTTACTTTGGTGTGCATTGCTGTAGCACAAAGATTTCCTCAGGTTTTACGATGTACCTGACATCGGCGTAGAGACTATAGTGTCGGCTATAAAAGATGTGTTATTAAAACTACAGTTATCATTAGTTAATTGTAGGAGACAATGCTATGATGGAGCCAGCAACATGATGGGACATAAAACTGGTGTGGCGAAAAGAATCCAGGACCTCCAACCAAAGGCTTATCCTACTCACTGTCATGGACACTCACTCAGCTTAAGTGTAAAGGACACCACGAAAAACTGTAAGTTGTTATCAGGCACTATGGACACAACAAAAGAAATCGTTTCCCTCATAAAGTTTTCACCAAAACGAGAAAATCTTCTGGGGGAAATAAAAGAAAACCTAGAAGGCCCTGAATCTGAAGCCAAGGGCATACTTGGCCTTTGCCCCACTAGATGGACAGTACGCGCAAGCTGTTTTAAGCGAATCCTAGACAATTATGCAGCTCTTCTTCAGGAGTGGACAATTTCCCTTGATGAGAAACTCCAGTCCGATATACGTGGAAGGATCACTGGATGCCAAGCGCAAATGAACACTTTTGACTTCTTTTTCGGGTTGAATTTAGGACAGCGGCTGTTTTCTCACACAGATAACTTATCAAGAACCTTACAGCAAACAAAGATGTCAGCTCAAGTGGCAAACGAGTAGCTTGTCTTACAAAAGACGTTCTGCAGAAGATGCGAAACGATACGAGCTTCAGATCATTTTATGACGTGGTTTTACTGAAAAGTAAAAGCTATCCCTCCATGAGTGGACCGATGTTACAAAAGAGAACTCGCGCGCTAAGAAGAATTGAAATTGGCACTGGAGAGCCAACATATCCTGTGACCGCACAAGACTATTACAGGCGAATAGGCAGGCGAATATACTTTGAAGCTATTGGCTTGATGATGAACGCTATTGACCAGCGGTTTGACCAGCCAAGCTTTGATACGTATGCAAAGATGGAGTCTCTCTTAATTAAGACCCTCAATTCGCAGGACAAATCCGAAGAGCTAAAGTTTATGGGAAAACTGTACAACGATGATGTTAATATTTCAGTGTTAACCGCCCAGATGGAAATTTTACAAGTGCTCCTGAAGGATGGTGATTATTTTTGTTTTGATGACATCATAGTAAAAATTAAAGAGCTACCCAACCCAGAACGGGAAATGATAAAAGAAGTTATCACGTTTATGTAAGCTGATTGTCGTAAATCCAGCAACCAGTGCAGCCGGTGAAAGATCCTTTTCGACTGCCCAGAGGCTAAAAACATGGCTCCGTTCAAGAATGAACCAGGAACGATTTAGTAACCTGACAGTTTTAAACATACACAAAGAAAGAACGGACAGGCTTTCCACCATTGACATAGCAAACGAATTTACCGACCGCAACACAACAGAAAGCGTGATTTTGGCACTTTTCGAGTAAATGATGTACAGTAACTTTAATATCATTCACTAAATTATTTTCAGTTACCGTTTTGTTTTGCCGTGTAAATATTTTGAATGAATAATTAAACAATTATTGAACTCGGCTTTCGTATGATATGAAGATATACAGATCTCGGAGGGCGTTATCCACCGGGCTCAAGCCTTCGGCTTTGGCGGATAACCCCCTCGATCTGTATAACTCTTCATATCATACTCAGCCTCGTGCAATAATTGCTCAGTAATTATACAGCCTTGAGTTCAAGACAGCTCAAGCAAAATCGTTGGATTTCTGGCTTATTTATAGTAATTAAAGGTTGATATCAGTAGTATAACATAACAGTCTATGATATTTCAATTTAGTGATGGTGAATTTTCAGACCCGATAGCAACATCACTGAAGATGTGGAAAAAAATCAATAGTTTTATCGTTATTCGCATTCTCCGTCACTTTAGAGGAATTGAATAGAAATCCACAAGCATTCCCCCCCCCGCCCCCCCCCCCCAAATTTTCCTTCACGCATTCTTCTTTAGCCCCCCCCCCCCCACTCGAAAACTTGCTGTGCGGTCCCTAACAGCTGTTGTACATTTAGGCTTGCAATGGTACAATTGACGGATGGACGTTTAGATTACTTTGCTCATAAATTTGGCTTGGGATTATCTACAACGAGGTCCTTGTTACTTTCCGCGTTAGGAACTGCACTTACGGACATGATTTCCCCTGTATACAGGGGCACCCAACGAGAAGATAGTTCAAAACCACTTAAACATAGCATTGTTAAACGTATTTTAGTGTTTAAACGGTAGATATAGGCATATTTTTATCCCCTAGAAATTTTTCATCTGTTCGGATTTCCTAGCTGAAAGTCTAGTGATCCGAAAATTATAGGGATCAAAATTTCGAAAATTTCAGCCACAAAAAAGGTTCACGAAAATTCTAGGTGACCTTTTAAGAGTAAAAATCCGTTAGAAATGGGCAATTATACCATTTTTTAGATGTTCGAAAATCCTAGGAGGGGCAGGCAAGCAAGAAATTTTACAACAAATGTTCCGAAAATTCTAGATCGCAAATCGTCTTCCGAACACATATTTTCCGAAAATTGTCGTTGGGTGCCCCTGTTTATATAATTTTTTAGTACTAAAAGGCTTTCTGTGGGGGGTGCCTCTTTGCTTGAAAATTGGATCCTGGAAGGAGATGAACAATTTTCCTGTGAATGCTTTTGTTTTTCTGTCCATTGTTTTTGGCTTAAATTTTTTTGGAGCAAAGTTATGAATGAATGACAGAGTTAACATGCTACTAAGTATTCAAAAGTTCTTTCCAAAAAAAAATTATAATCAGGAGTTTAAAGTTTGGAGTAAACTTTGAGTCTTAATGAAATTTTAGTTGGATCATGTTGATGAATCCAGTGGTGTAGGATGTGCAGTTTCCAATTTTGATCTTCTGTCAGAATTATGAAAGAACACTCACAGATCTCATTCAAACATTATAGTTTCATTGTTATTATTGTTTGTTTCTATTCCTATAAACTTCTCATCAGGTCTCCATTTTGTATGAATTTAATGTGGTAGATGTTTTAAGGGGTTGCTGTTTCACCGTGAAGTAGTTTCCACTTTGTTTTTTGCTATGACGTTCAGTGGTTCTTCTTAGTTGTTGGCTAAGGCAGTATTGAAGTATCTGATATGTTAACATACTTTACTTTTCATTTCTCTTCAGAAAAGATTGATTGATCCTGAATCAAACAAAGTGCAGCCTCACAAGCAAGATTTTTTTTGAGGAACAAATGAGTACTCAAGGAAAGCATATGTCCCTGACAGTGTGAATAAAATTTATTAAACTTTAGACCATATGCATCACTTTTTTAACCTTTATGTACTAAAAAAATGTGTAATCGGTATTTTTCCCAACTAACACTTGAATCAAAGTTCTCTTCTTTTAAATATAGTATTTCCCTAATTTTAAACATTTCATTATCTTATTCAGATCAAGCACTGTAACCATTGAAAAGAAAAAAGAAAAAAAACCTTGCTTGGTCAAAGACGGCTTTAAAGTTTTGATTTTAAAATTGCCCCCGTTCTCAACGGAAAAGACTGAATGCAGACACTTAAGTTCATTTAGCTCATGTTCAAGCTTTTTTTATAAATCAGAAAGTGTTGCTGGAGAAAAAATATTTTTGCTTTACCTTTTCGGTAAAAAAAAAAATAATAATAAAATAACTACCAGGTGTCTAAGCAATTTCAAAGGACCCATAGTGTCTTTTTTATCTTTCTTTCTAGTGACCTTGCTTTTTTCAGAAACATTGTTGTCCTTCGTGATCCAAAGTTGAATCCTGTAAACCGGCGAAATCGCGAGCATCGCAGGAAACGAATCCCACAGGAATAGGTGAAAAAGGATAATGAAAAGTCTAGGCTATTCTAATAATATCCGATATGGATTTGCAACTCATATTAAGCCGCAATTAGCCTTCTTTCCACTGGAATAAACAAACTATGTAGGTATTGCCGCCTCTTTGAACTTGGCAAAGACACGTGGTCGCGCGTTGACCAATCAAACATTTTTCGCCCCGTTACATAGCCCTTTACTTACGCCCAACGCCCCAACCTCGTGCTCAGGGGTCCCTTTTGTCATGCGCTGGAAAAATCGGGACCCCTGGCCAATCGGATTTCAGGACCAATTCCTATTGGCTGTTGAAAGACAAAAGCGTAACAACCAGAAGTCTAGAAAACCCACAACATGGCAGAACCTCCGAAAATACCAAGTAAAGCAGCAGCCCGGGTTTGTCGAACCTGCAACGAAAACATAGTTGTGAAGAATCATCCTTTAGATTTATTTGGTGCAAAGGCATCACAAGAAAACATTCTTTCGGTACTGGAAAGGTTCTTTGAGTTAAAAGTTGCGTTAAACGATGGTCTCCCGTCATATATCTGTAGATGTTGTCACCATAAAGTGGTGAAGTTCCAGGAATTTTTTAGAAAAATAGTGTTTCGAGGCAACAACAAGAGGCAGTTTTACGTGTCAAAAGAGGGAAAACAACGGCAGAGAGTCCATCGGGAAGATCCCCGCAAACGAGACGTGACCTAAAGAAGAGCAGAACTTACGAAGAGGCACCTGCTAATGAGCCCCACAGCAGATCGCTTTTTCAGATGCACATGGACAAACCTTCGAAAACTCGACCACGGCCAATACTTCCCGCACCTTCATCAGAACGCGACGGGGAAAAACGAAAGCTTGCAAAGACACTTAAATCCTCAGCAGAGCCCTCAACGCTATCAAAACAAGAAGAAATCCTCTCGGAGTCTGGTTTGCTGAACCCCGGCATTAATATTTTATTTTCGCTAAATTTTATACCTGTACACCATTACATATAAAGTTAGATAAGTACTTGGCTGCTAGGCCCTTCAAGCTGTGATATCAAAATTGACATTTTCCTTACTGTTCTTCCAACGAGTTTAATATTCTCAAGCTGAAAAGCAATATTTGCCATGGTATATATAATTTTTTTTCTCACATGCATGATACATGGTACATGATCTGATACATGCAAGGTGAGGAGAAATTGCATCCTGATCTCTGTACGAGACTACAAAATAATATACCCTAATTTTTAATCAAGCTTATGTCATGCTAAGTGGCTTACATTAGCAATCAAAGAGATACTTATCTGTATTTATAAAACAAATATAATATAGATTATAAGAAAAATGCTTGTTGGGTTACTTATAATAAATGTTTTTTTTTTCTCTCTTTTATAATCTAATTGTATAATGGTTGAGTTTCAGATGACCTTAATTATGAGACCATCCTGTTGTGTTTGAAGTAAACATTCAAGCCAAAAATGTAAGTAACCAGTAAGCTCTACTTTTCTTTTTTAATCAACTAAAAAGTGGTATCAAATTATGTGTAATACATTCCTTATAGATAAAGACAATAAATAGTTACTGAATGTCTGTAATTTTATGGAACTCAATTTTGACTGCCCTTCACCCAAAAAGAAACTAACCAAATAAATAAATAATAAAACTAATAGTGAAATTAACTTTAATATATTTTTCTTTCTGGCTTTTTAAAATTTATATCAGCTCAAAGATGAGCCACTTTTGGAGGAAGGAACCAAAACTGTTGACACGTTGGCCACACTGATGTTGACTGGATGCACAACCCATCAGATTGCTGAGATAATCATGCAATGCCTACCTTTAAGAAATGCAGTTAAGTGTTTGTTCTTGAACAATGTGAATGAACAGTGTCAGAAACTTTGCAACAGGAGTACTGAGAATCCATCTGTACTTCGTACTCCACCTTCCAAGCACAAGGTAATTACTAACAACCTTATGGTTAAGGGCTAGTGTAGAAAGTAAAATGCAGCATATGGTCTGCTGCAGCATATGGTCTTAAAGAATGTTGCACCCAGTATGACCCAGAGTCAACTAAGCACACTCATGCTTGTACCACGCAAGATGTTAAAGCAGTGTTAACTATCGTGCAACAGGCTAAACCTTTTCAGTACCAAAAAGGTAGAACACTTCATTCATTTCCAAAATTTGGAACAAAGAGTCCTCTTGACCAGTTGGATGTAGCACTGCTTAACACCTGGCTGACAAACCACAAGCACAAGCTTTTTTCTGGTATCCATGACTGCAATGAGGAAGACAATGATGAGGAGAATGAATTGAGTAATGGTGATGAAAACACACCAGAAGAAGATGATTTGGATGATTAATGTATCAAAGTGCTTTGCCTCAGTTATTTCATAAGGACAATAGTGGCCCTTTTAAGTGAATAGTCATATGATATAAATGTGAAAATGCTCAGGCTATTAGTATGCAACAAACAGAAATTACAATATGCCTGACTTCCTATTAGCTTGGCAATCAACCAACCAATAAGAAAATGGATGCTTACCGAAAGAAAGAAGTTATTGGTGGTTTAAGACAATCATGGTGAAGTTTGTATTGTTTTTATTTATTACCGGTTTATGTTTCACCACTTTGCAAAATCTAGTATGTCCACTATACTCAGGAGTGCGCTGAGACAAACTCAGATCAATCACAATCTGCATAGATTTGTTGCTCTTTCATAACAGTAAACAAATGTAGGTCTGGTCTCCTGTAGCTACATTTGAAATAATATATTTCTCTTGTTCAATCAACAGTTGAATTTATAATTGGCTAGCAGAGTCCATGAAACATGACAGAAGCAAGAAAAGTTAGTGATCACCCATCAGATACCACTTGTTTGCCCAGTTATTGTAATTCTTTTCTAAGAATAAAATTTCACAAAAAGATTTCTCTTCAAATCATTGTAAAACCTTAGGTCTTCCTTTGGAATCCATAATCCTGTGTCAAAAATGGTTAACAAAGGTAGTCATTGTCCTGCAATCACTGTTTCTCTTAACAGTGTACATGCACTCAGTTAGGGAAAAAAAAGGGTTTGCTCCACCACAATAGAAAATAAGCTTAATGGATATGTCATTTTCAAACAAATGAAAGGGATTACTTTCACAAGAACCATGGTAGTGTGTTGGTGGGAAATCAAACCCAAATAATATTTGATAACTTGCTTGATCAGTATCATATGATCACTCTTTTAAGTCTAATAAAGAAGTGTACAAACACATGAATCTGTGGTAAGAAATACAAAAAATGTACTCAATTCTCTTACCGAACAGATAAGCTTCAACTTACACAAAGTTAATTAGAGTACACATTTTACTGGTCATATTATAGCCTGTCTGCAAATTAAATGGTCAGTACATTTTTGTTACCGGGTATAAACACAACAGATAGAAGCCACGCTTTATGCCGAACAGCATGGGAAATTGACTCACGTAATACTACACTCGGCTATCTGATTATTTTAAACCAATGATTCAAATTGAGACATTGTTTTTCACACTTTCTGAAGGAATTGTTTAACAATATTCCAGATTGAAATGGCATGACTTTGGCTAAAGATAGGAAGTCTTTTTTCAATGTCTTCAGCTGAAGAGAATGTATATGCATTTTCAGCCACTTCATAAACTTTATAGTAACACCACTGCTTAGGCTTATACTCCCTACTGATGCCCTACCATGTCCAGGTAATGAGAGTCTAAATTTAACACGTTCTTCATTCAGCTGGGCTATTTGCTCCATGTTTAGTTTGGAATAGGGATAAACATCTTCATTAGATAATGGAGGGGCTTCATCTGTCAAGGTGGGAGCCATTAAAGATGCAACATCAGAGAGCACACAGTCATCACAGCTACAAAGTTTCTCATGATAATCACAACATGCATGAGCTGTGTCAAGTGGCAGAGGGGAAAACCCAAAATACCCCATAATAATTTCTCTTTTACACTTCTTTGATTGCACATAATCCCTCATTACTGAAGACAAATGTTTTCTTGCCTTTGATGTACATGGCAGCCCTATATGAATTATTTGTCTAATATCTTTTAAGTCCAGACCAACACCAAATGCGACTCTTGCAAAGACAATCCTGAGTTTAGATTTCCCCAAGGTAAGGCCATCAATTATTCTTTCCTTTTCTTGAAGTGGGTATTGGGCATGCAATTGAGTAAATAACCTATTCTCAGCCTTGGGCAGGGCATCTGTAGGTTCATACTGCTCTTTACCCATTGCTCGGCTGAAAAAGGCATAACATGATGAAATGGTCTCTAACGTGCCAAAAACAACAGTAAAAAGAAACTTTGTTCTCTCCTTCTTTAAGCTTTCCACCAAGAGGACCAATATTTCATTTAGTTTATCCTCTCCTCTGTCTGGTCTAGAGGATGATGAGAAATACATATTTGGTCGGTCAGGGTTTCCAAGGATTTCAACTGGATTAACCATGCCCAGGGACTCAATGATGTCAGACCAAGCAATGGTACTTGTGGAAGAATGCTTCCTATTGTTGCCAGCTTCCCATAGGATGGTCTAAAATCCTTCCTAAAAAAAAGTACCCATACCAGTCTCTTAAAAAGCCATAACTTTTTTAGATATCTTTCAGACTGGATACCTTTGAATATACTGGTAATGAGTTTTTCAAGAAAATATCTTTATTCCCCTCTGCCTGTAGGTTTCATTTGGGTTGAAACACAGGAATAGGTATAGACCTTCTCCTTAACCGTTGGAAAATTATTTCCCTCCATGGGGTTCAGATTGGTAGTGTTATTTCCTAGAACCACACAATGAAACATTTTAGAATAATCCAAACAGGTTTTTTTCTTTATTGCACAAATTCTGCCTTTATTATTACTACTGCTTTAAACTACACTATCTGGAGTGGATATATGTTGCAGGTCAAATCTGATTTCAGGTTAATTCTTTTTAACACGGGTTGATTCTCAATTTTTTTTGTTTTGTTGAATTAGGGCCAGGGGACAAAGAAAACTGAGAAGCAACTTAGGTTAAAAAATTTAACCTGAAATCAAATTTGACCTGTAACGTCATAAGCTTTTATATTTATATACATGTTGTAGTTAATTTTTTATTTCAAAACATTGGAATACAATACCATACCCAACAACAAAAGAAAAAGAAAAATTACCTGAGATAAAAAAATAAACCACAACAAATACATGCATGTAGCACTCACCAGTAACAACGAGATGTGCTTCATCTACAACGATGGTTTTCATACGATTTTTAAACTCTGCAGTCTTCAGGGGCTTAATGACATTTTTGTTGCCTTCAAGGGCTTCCGGGTGAGCAAAAATTAACTGAAACTCCTTCAGGTTTTCTATTGCGCTGAATGCCAATCCTTCTTGTTCTTCTTTTCTTTCTTCTTCTTCTCCTTCCACGTGATCACCTTTCAAAATACACGCTTTCAGACCACTCTGCTTTAACTTCGTTACCTGATCCCTTATCAAGGCATTGAGCGGTGACACCACGAAGACAGTAGACTTCTTTTGGCTTGGTCTCTATCTAGCCAGAATCCATATCATGATAATAATCCATCAAGGGTGGCATTATTTGATATATTAACGATTTTCCGTAACCAGTTTACGTCAAAGCGATTATTTTCAGGATCTCTTCTTGTTTCTGTTTGAGCGTAATATTTGCTTTTCCAACTCTTTCTAATCCATATTTCACGCCTTCCAGAAATGTATCTGCACTTCGGTAAATGCTAGTTTCTCCGCCATCTTGGGTTTTACTTTTGATTCTGCGCAGTGTAACCGGAAGTCCGCGATTTGCGGACTCAAAATCCCATCTGGCCAGAGGTCCCGATCCCAGTCGCTGACCAAAAGGATCGCGGCCTCTGGGAACGAGATTGCCAACGCCCAACCTCGTCCCCAGGGTCTTCTCGTTTTCCAATATGGCGGCGGCAGGAGAGAAGAGCACACAGCAGAAATCACGTGACTGATTTGTCCACGGAGAGTGGAAATTTATTCAAAATGGCGGCCAAGATAAAGACTGATAGGATCTGGGTACGAGGTCTTGAGACTGAAGAAAAACAAACAAAATGGCGGCAAAGGCAAACGCAAGAGAAGCTAAAAATATGAAAGAATGCAGTTAAAAGCCACAGGAATACGGTAGAATGATATAGCGATCTTATTTTCTGTTCAATGACCTTCATTTATTTTAAGCCTGAACGTTCTAGCGTACACGGCACTTAACAACTGTCTACAACTTTAATAATTTCTCGATAGCGGTCTTTTTTCACTGTTTTCTTTTTTTGCTTACCCTGAGTGCCAGAGGTTCAGTTTTCTTCTTTCGTGAAAGGGGGAGCTTTTTCTAACCGTGAGGTTAATTTATTTCATCTTAGGAATTTCGAGAACACACCTCTGAAGCCAGGAAATTTTTTGTCATGACGCCCTAAAACCTCTTCCGCTCCGAAATTCAACAAGGCATTAAATTGAGTCGCAGACACTTTACCGAATACTACGATAAGTTATGTCAGTTTTGTTACAGATCTTCGTGATGTTTTTGACTATTGTTTTTCTATCTGTACACATTTTAACTGAACTCTGATATGCAAAAAACATTTTTTTTTTCTGAAAACAAGAACCAGAGAACACTATTTTGTTAATATAATTTGAGGAAACTTTCATGGTTGAAAATTAAACAGTTCCTTGTTCAGTTTGGATATTTTGTCTCTTGATCTGGTACAGGTAATAAAATTATTGTCATCCTTCATCTACTTTACAGTTTCTAGACTTTCTTATTGGCTTTTGATATCTAACCCTGTTCACAATGCTTCCGGGCAATATTTATTTAATCTAGCAAAGACGCTGTCATTAGTTCCCCACAAAAAAAAATGCCAAGTGAAAAAGCCCAAGTACAAGAAGGTTGGAGGTCAAGCAGCTGAGGATCAAAAACAAATCCGAACTTCCAGCTGGTGAATAAACCATCCTGGATCAGTCCTTACAAAGTCTTACATTTGTCATTGATTGATAGTCTTTTATTTATTAGTGAAGAATAAGAAAAGGGGGGGGGGGGGGAGGTGGAATGGGGGTTAAAAGAGAGGGGGACTTATTGTTAAAACTTTCATCCACTGAAAAGGAGGGCTTATTTGAGAGAGGGAGCCTTCATAGAGGATTTAAGATGCTGTTATTATTGTTTTTTTTTCCTCTCAGATGTAAAAAAAAAGCATTAACCCCGCTTCAATAGCTAGCAAAAGGTGAAGAGTGTTTCCATTGTTTTTAATATAGCAATCCAAAATGTATTTTCCACTTTGAAGTAGATTTGATTTTTAGAGCAAAAACTTTCTTAATCCCTCATGACTTTGGTTTATTTTACATATTACTTGGGGCTGCACTTTGCCATTGCAATGTGCAAATTGACTAAAGGCTAGACTCCAGGGCCGGGTTGTTCAAAGCTGGGTTAAGATAACCCAGGGTTAGTGCAAAATTTGAATTCAAATATGAAAGCTTATAAAGTAAATTCAGTTTAATTCTTTTTGTCTACGAGTTGATGATTTGATTCTCTATGAATATCAGAGAAAACTGTCCGAGAAAATGCTTTTGAACAAAAGAAAAAGAAACCTGGATTAAATTTAACCCTGGGTTAAGCGCTAATCAGCCTTCGAACAACTGGGCCCAGTTGTTCAAAAATTTGATTGTCCTATCTGAGTCATGTGCACTGTAAAAGTTCCTATCTGATTTGGAGATAATAGCTCCTTTAAGTCAAACATGCTTTGCTCGTTAGATGGGCCATTTTGACTCTAATTGAGACGTGACTTGGTAGTGGTGTGCTGATTATCGCTCATAATCTATCATTGATCAGAAACCTAAAGCAAAGTGAGTATTGCTTATACAAATGCTCAATTGATTGTTGTGGAAAATTCACAAAAACATTGTTGACAAATAAGGACATTAATACACCTGTGTTGTCTTTTTGATGGGCTCTTAATGTAGTTTATATGATGTTTAGTTGGTTTTTTAAACTATGTGACAGATAAGCATCGGCTTGCAGGGTAGGTTTTTTGTTTTGTTCACTTACAAAATTATTTTCAGTGTTGAAAGTGGCACACAGGGGTCACAAATCTATAATCTACTATAATTGATTATCAGTTTAATAGTTGGGTTAATCTGATTATTTCTGATGATATGATTATGATACAGACACATGACTAAGACTAACCAACACCTTAAAGTAGACTTTGGAAGTATTTAAGCCAGCACATCTAACAGCTGCCACCTCACAGCCCAACACCTAAACAAGCTAAAAGCCTTGCCTTGCCCTGTGTGGCATTTCTCAGGCCTTCTTGGTCAATTCAATTTCAGTGATGTATCTTAGGCAAACTGGAGGGAAACTGTTTCACTGTTTCACTTGGGACCACGTGACGTGAAACTCATTGGCTGTGACTAGGCAACTAAAAGCTCACTATGCTACTGGGGACTCTGGCGCACAACACTTCAAAAGCCTTACATCCCTACATGAAAAATCCCATGATCAAGATGCTGCAGGCCCCTTCCGCTCTTGTTTATTCAGTGGATAGTGATATATGCACCTTTTGAAGCAGTTTATTTTTTTAAATCCAAATTTTAGGACTGAATTATAGCTGCTTCATAATCATACCCAGCTGGTTTTGGAATACTATAATGCCAGCCACTATTTCACCTGGTCCACAAACCCCCTTTTCAAGCATATAGTGACAAGAACAACATGTACACTTAGCCTACAGTAATTAGAAGCTCAATTAACAGGTTTTGGTTTGACAGAAAACGTATTTATCTTAGGATCACTGTCACCCTATGTAAGGGAATCCGGAATCTGGGAAATTTTTCTCTTGGAATCTGGAATAAAGGTCAAGTACTCTAGATCCCACTTATAATTGGAATCCGGAATCCAAGTTCCACTGACAAAGAATCCAGAATGCAGTATCCATGGTGTAGAATTGAGAATCCAAGACTGTCAGATTTCCTTGCATGGGCTGATCACTGTTTTCAACTCGATAAAATGAAAAGACATCATGTGCTTTCATTATTTTATTTTTGCAACTAGAAAGAAATCCCACAAGCTTCAAACATTAATATGAAAGTTTTTCATTTCTGAGAAAAGGAAACAGTTTATTTTCCCAATGTCTCTGTATTTAGCTGTATTTTACTGCCAATGAAATGAGCAAATAATAATAAATTATCATCATTGTGACACTGAAAACTGAATAAATGAAAAGTCAGGATTAAAAATATCAAAGAATATCGACACTATGTTTGGCTTCAATTTTTAGTTTTGTTTCGACATCTGCATCTCTCACTCCTCATCCCCCTTCAAAATCACCGTGGAAAACATTAAAAGAAGGCCAGGTTAGGCCCATGCATGTTACGATCAAATGAAAAAAAATGTTTCACTCGACAAAAAACTGCTGAGACAAAGCACAGATTATGCAAGATTTCCGTATAACCCCATACATTAATAATATTATGCATACAGCTATTGTTCAAAGAAAACAAAAGGCTGAACAATACTAGACCTTTGCAAACGGACAGCTAAATTTATTGATAAGCTGAAGCCTTGCAAGTTTTCTTTCACATATCGGGAATCAAAGAAACAAATCTTTAGTAATTTAGAATCGAACACACAAACCAAATAGCACGAGCAATATCTCTACGCCTTATAATATTCCCAGCGATTACCATTTCAGATATCACTATCTTCGAATCTTTGCCTTCCAACGGTACAGTCACAGTTTTCCGAACAATCAGACCTGAATTCTGTCCACCATTTCGGTCTCAAACACCGAAGAAAGCACTTCGCAGCCTCTACGAAGCCCTCAAAGGATAACCATCTTTGTTTTGGAATGAATAAACCAATGAGAGCGCACGTATGAACGCGCAATAGAATGCACCAATCAGCGATCGTTTTAGTTCGCTGTGTGCCAGGGTCTTCTCTTATGCCGCCGCCATATTGGAAAGCGAGAAGACCCTGGGGACGAGGTTGGCCAACGCCCTTTTTCTTAACGTTTGCGCAGACGCAGTTACGCAAAACTGGCCAAATACGTCATATATCCACTAGCCACGTAAAACTAAGAAAAAGGAAGTTAAGATTTGTGGGACAAGGCTTCGTTGCACGCTTGAAACACAGGTTTCCGTGCCGCAAATCTGCAGCAAAAGTGCATGGAAACAAACTTTAAGGGAAAGGGAAAGGGAAAGGGAAACTTCAGCATCGAAGGTAAGGGAAAGCTAAGGAAGAATGCAAACAAAAAGCGAAACACGGAACAAATTAACCTACTGTAAAAGAGAAAATGAAGTTAGCGCCAACAAAACCTAGATGGGACTGGATCGGATCAACCACTGCAAGACTGAGTTGTATTTGCTATTCATAGGAGATTAAGTATCTTCTTTAAATTTCTGCTCAACAATTAAGAGGAAGGCTAGCTAAGAAGGCAATAATGCGCAAGCCTCGTGGTCTGGTGCCACAGAGGGTCCTTTTTGCGAATTTTTTACGTTAACAACCAGCATTTGCAGCCTGTTTTCTGGAGCTGAATGTCCTGTATTGGGAGCTACGTTCAAGGTATAGAGGGTATTTCTACGATGACAGTGAGTTCATTGTAGCCTCCCTGTTACCCTTCAGAGGACAGTCTTTCCATTCGTTAACCCTTTCACTGCCGGAGTCCTTGATGGAGTTTTGTAAGGTGACGCTAACTTTTGAGTCTGCGGACAAAATCCTATGATGTGACCATTCAAATGAAAGCTCTCTGCCTGTACTTTCACATGGTGCTATTTGTGTTCAAAAATAAAATAAAATTTGGAAATTTGGTCGAAATTTGCTTTTGGCTAAACTTGGCAGTGAAAGGGTTAAACAGTTCATCGAAGACAAGATGGCGGCTGAATGTTGATGAGACCCAACACTTCTCGCACATTTTTGGAACAGCAGAAAAAGGTCAGTACAATAATTTTTCGTCAAACAATTAATTATCCTATAGATATATTTACAATGTAATTCTTCTGAACATTGTAACTCTAAAATCGAACTGAATCGTTTCAGGAGTACAGTGATTAATTAGTGTCCACTTTGCTGTGAACCTATATTTTCACCCTTTTGCTGGCTTTTAAAAGTACCATAACTGTACACAAGTTTTCAATTTCTCGCCATCATACCATGTACATCTACATTCGTAATTTGCAAGATCCGGAAAAAGGACATTTTGCAAGTGACATAAAAAGTAAAAATAAATTAACAGTATGAAATATTATAACAGTATATAAATTAATTTTAAGCCAGTTTACTCATTCATTAGGGCGGAGCTCAGAGCTCTTTTGAAACAGTATGAATTGAGTTTGATTGTATAATGTCCACATGCAAACTGTTCCAATCTTTAATCATTCTCCTCCAAAAGCTAAACTTATATGCATCAAATGTTGCTTGGAGTGGAGACCAGGAGGGCATTTTGCATGGGCATGCTTGCGTCCGCTGAACAACAATAGCATGGCGGGCGCATCAAATCTGATGGCGGGAGATCGAAAACCTGGTGTTAAGTTACAGTCCTTTTAAAAGCCATTTCGTTGGTGCTTTGAATACTGTACTTTCCTACAAAAATATTCACCATGTCAAAAATCGGACATTTTCTATGCACGCAGGTTTTCCGTTTTGCATTTTTCGTCAGTAGGTTTCGCTGACCTTGTAAAGACTTCGTAGACTCTGATAAACACCAAAAACCACTGTTCCTGTATACGTCTGATTTTTACTGGTAGGGCAATGTATTTCAAAGGAAGAAATGCATGCTAGCAATGTTCATTTCAGCTGCTTTAAGAGGGGTGAAAAAAGGTTGTACTACGCAAAGTTTATTTATTAGTGTGATGTCTCAAGTTAAACCGATCGCGGAGACACTCATTAATGTAAGGCAAAGAATGAAATGAAATCTTTGGATTTTTTTTACAGGTTTTGGAAAGTTTTTGCGAAAAAATATATAGAGAATACTTCATGGAAAGTGCTGGCGTACGGTATTTATGCACGAGTTATTGACGTATCAGAAATCGAACGAGTGGGCGCAGCGAACGAGTAAGATTTCTGATACAAAAACAACGAGTGCGTAAATACCGTACAAAGCACTTTCCATGTTGTATTGTGTTTATTATATGCATACTGAGACATTCATCATTTGGGGGGCCTTTTTATTTAAAATCTTTCAAAAGTGCTAAAATTTGCCGCTACACACTTACCGCAAAATGACAACGAAAACGAAGTATCAGCATTTTAGTAAAAACGTTTGTTAAAAACATAAATGACGGTGAGGATATGAGGTAATCCAAGAACTATGAGTAATCTTAACTGTTTGTTCTCAACGTACAATTGAAAATGAGTGAATTTAAGTAAAATGGCCAGTTTCAATTTTAAGCTTAAAAGAAAGGCAAAGTAGCTCCGACAAAAACAACAACAAAAGCTTACGTCTCGTTCTGTTTATCCCTCTCTGCTGTCGTTTCGCCGGTTCTCTACCGTTTTCTTCATCGACAGCGAAACAAACAAAACTATTCTACTCCATTTCCGAAATGTTTTTCACTTTTTTAGCGAGAAATGCTCTTTGAGTACTAAAAAAACTTTTCTCGTTGAATGTGTTCGAAGCAGCGCTGCAAGCTGCAATAAAAGGCGGGAATTTTGGCGCGAAACTCTGTGGCTTCTGATTGGACGTATCATTTTTCTCACACGTGAAAAAACATCATTCGCGATTCTGATTGGACGTATCATTTTTTTCACATGTGAAAACCATCGTTCGCTCCTCTGATTGGCTAGAACTAATTTGCGTACGAAAATTTACGACATAGCTTTTTGGTGAGTATTTCTCAGTATGTATATAGTTAATAACATAATTCTACGGTGGATTCAGTCAGAGACAGCAACAATTACAAATGATCATGTATTATGCACTTTCAAGATTTCATAAGCTCACTTGGAGACAATGCAAATGCACCCTGAAGAAACAAACGATACTTTTATTTTTCTTCAATTCTAAAAGATACAGAGATTCTTTCTAAGCTATTATTTTGAAGCGACTCTTGAGTAACACCTCTGTGTTCCACAATCAATCTCTTATTGTTAATTTATGTATTTTGATGACAGAGATGCATTCAAAACAGAGAGTGGCCATGCGTTACTCCATAAATCTAACTGACAATGTTTGTTCACTTTCAAAGCCTGTTAAAACATAAGACAGGAAGTTTGTCAGAAGGGTGCATATAATGCTGTAAAACTGCTACAAGACCCCAATGAGTTGGGATGTGATACAACTGTAACAAACATGACACAAATGGATGGGTGAATTTGTCTATTATTTTAATAATATTAAAATGTTTCTTTTGAAAGCCTTTTACTGTATTCAGATGAACCCTCTTTGTAAGCTGTACATAGAACCCAGTGGGAAGGACTATCAAGCAGATACTGATGCAAATAAACAGAATGTGATTCAATACAGAGGAGAAGCTGTGTCAGTAAACATCCTTTGTGAATGAAATGGTTCAGAAATTAGCATATCAACAAATGTAGTATATGCAAAATTGTATCAGGAATAAATGCAATTTTTTCCATGAACAGAAGCCAGAATTATTTAAAAGGTGTATTCATTTTTTTTGGGGGGGGGGGGGGTTGGTTTTGCCTAAATGTTTTATTTATTTGCGTAATAAAATGAAAACAAACAGTGTACCATCAAAATAAGGTGGAAAAAATCCGAATTCAAACCGATTGCTGTAATTCTTTTCCTTTGTAAAACTATAGGATAGAGTTTTCTTATTTTCAAAACGCAATCTTACTGGCATCATTATATTAAATAATGAAATGTATAGTTGGAGTGCATGTACGTCATTTCTCGACAAGAATGTACCAGTGAAGAAAGCTAAAATTACCGCAGAAGGCAGTTTTTCACAGCCTTCATCAAAGAACCATTCATTCGTGGAAGTGCTCTTCATTAATCATTAACTTAATGTGAGGAGAAAGGCGACATTTTGAAATAAACAAGCTAGCAAAAGGGTGAAAATGCAGTTTCACCTTGAAACAGGCACATAATTACCGGTAACTATTGTATCCCTGAAACGATTAAGTTCGATTTTAGAGTTATACTCTTGACAAGAATTACATATCTATAGGATAATAAGTTCATCGAAAAATTATTGTACTGACCTTTTCCCGCTGCTCAAAACATGTGCGCAAGACGTTGGGTCATAACAACAATCAGCCGCCATCTTGTCCTTGATGTACTGTTTTACGAAAGGAAAGACTGTCCTCTCAAGGGCTACAGCAAGACTACAATAAACTCACTTTCATCGCAGAAATATCTGGATACCTGAAAGAACACGGTTGTTGAATGTACCTCCCAATATATGTCATTCAGCTCCAGAAAACAGGCGACAAATGCTGGTAGTAAACGTAAACATTCCGCAGAAAATGCCACTGTGGCACAACTGTGACACTTTGATAGACCATATTGACAAATGCCCAGACAAAATGCCCTCCTGTTGGAGTGGAGTAAACTTAAGTGGATGGAAATGGCGGTTGCTGGACATAGGTCGGAACAGTAATTTCTGCTTCATTGTTAAGTGTTTTTTGTAGAGCATGCATAGCCTTGCTATTTGCCTCCTGTGCTGTAATGTTCGCCATTGTAAATACTTTAATGCTTGGGAGACATATACCTCCTTTCTTGTGTAAGTCTTGGTCACAAAACGGGCAACGCATCTCTGAACTTGCTCAAGCAGGTCTGTTTGGTATTTTCTGTACTATGATGCACAAGCATAATCTAATTGGGTCTAACCAGTGATGTATGTCTGAGCCTTGATTCTCTCTGTGCAAGAGTGAAGATTTCTTTTGATGAATCCTAGTGTCTTATTGGCTTTGCTCTTCATATTTAAAATTTGCGTTTTCCAATTGAGCATTTCAGTGATGGTGATCCCTATAAGGTATGCCTGGCGGTCCACCACTTCTAGAATCTGGTTGAGCATGGTATATTGTTGGGCAATGGAATTTTGATCAATGAATACGCAACAACTGGCACTTAGAGGGATGGAAATTCATTTGCAAGGTTTGAGACCAAGCTACGAGTTGATCCAGGTCACTCTGTAAACTTAGTGCATCGGCTTGACTGTGTATTACTACATACAGGAGGGTGTCATCAGCAAATAATTTTAAGTGTGATGATATCTTGTTGCCGATATCATTTACTAGCAAGCATGTCTTTCATGCTGTAGTGTCCATAAAATGCTGTACTGCGACTTACATTTTGAATCTTACTGACTGAAACCTAGACTAAAATTTTTTTTCTGTATTTTCATCTGTGCCTTAACTCATTTTTGTAAGAAAAATTGTAGGCTTTTTCATAGGTTCTTATGAAAAGGGGCTTTAAAATAAGAATATTAGCCTAACAGGTTCTTAAATTTTAGGTTCTTATATGCGGGTTTTTACTTGTACTGTATTATCATTATGCGCTTCAGAATTTTGCAATAAATTAAGGGATTGATGTTAATGACACTGGGTGTTAGTTTGCTGCATCTGGCTTCGATCCCTTCTTGTATATTGCTGTTAGGTTTGCAGTTACCCAGTCTCTGGGGACATTGCTGTAGTATCAATTGATTCATTTGTTGGAATATAAATGTCAAAAATGGAGCTATAGCCGGTGCAGCCTCTTTCAGTATGTGCGCAGGGATGAGATCAGGGCCATGGCCAGTTGCTTTGGATGGGTTGATTTTGTCAAGGAGTTTCATGATGACACCAATATGGATGATAGCAATGTATTTGCTGCGCCCATGCTATTGTCGTTCATTGGACGCACACATGCACACTCAGATTGCCCTCCTGTTCCGCTTAACAAAAGTCCATGAAAGCGTACACAATGTATGTCTCTCAATTTTTAAAGAAAAAAAATTCAATATGGAATGATGGAGATGCGAACCCGGGGCCTAGCGACTGCTGACAATTACCTAAACCACTACACTATAACCAAAATAAGCTAACCATTTCCAGTCATTGCTGGACCTGCTTTTTAATAGCCCTAATCAGTATTGTCAGTGATTATATAACCCTAATCAGTATAGTGAGAATCTTCAATGAGTAGCAAATAAAAGTTGGTGTATAGGTCCCGTACGAATACATGTAGCCACTAGGAATAACAAAAGGTAAGGGATAGGGTCTAAGGAAATGATCCAATCTGGTCTGATCCAGGTTTTGTCAATGGCTAACTGAAACAGCTAAGATTTCTGCTCAGCCCCATACATTTAATTATTATGCATACATGTTTCAACTCTGTTGCTGGTTTGCACATGATGTCATGGTGGCCATTAAATTGGTGGTGAAGACCAAAGGAATTTTTCTCCTCTGGGAACTAAACTCCATTTTCATGTAAAGTCTTTGAGAAAAGATTCTATTGTATTTGACCACCATTCACATGCAGTACTAGGAGTATGTATGTGAAACATCATGTGAAAAAACGTGTGAAGATTGTCCTATTTTCACACTCTTTTCACACACTTTTCACATGGTACCCGGAGGTTTTTCTCCGGTTACTCTGGTTTTCCCCTCTCCTCAAAAACCAACATTTCCAAATTCCAATTCGACCAGGAATCAGGTAGACGAAGAACCTCTATGTGGATGTGCTACCTGCAAATCGTTATTTATTTATTTATTTATCCATGTATTTCACACATATTTCACATGCATGTGAAATTTTGTATAGTGAAATATATGTGAAAAGGGTGTGAAACGATGTCAACCCTTTCACACATATTTTCACATATGCTTCACATGGGGTTTCACACAGGCTTTCACATGTAAATCCTCATTGAGTGGCAAAAGAATTTCACATGCTACTTAAGTTCACACATTTTCACATACACTTTCAAATGGGGTTTCATATGCTCACATGGGCTTTTTTAAATTCACAATTGAATGGTAAAAGAAATAGAATTTCACATGCTACTAATTCTCACATATTTTCACATACACTTCACTTGGGGTTTCACATGAGCTTTCACGTGTAAATATCAGTAATCATGAATAGCAGTAGAATTTCACATGTTACTTCACACAAATTGCATATGTTTCACGTGCAAATATTCAGTAAATCAACTACAGTCGAGTCCCGGTAACTCGAACCTCCCGCTAACTTGAGGTAATTTTCATTTCCCTTCTGATAACTCGAACTTTTTTCTGTTTCCCTTGAATGTTCCAATCAGGAGTCGACTGTAGATCGATTCACACACAAATTTACTCTTGCACTTTCCACCTGCAATAAAAATTGTCTGATGTACTGTCAACTGCGTGATGCACGCATGGTTGTGTATACATATAGGCACAAACAACTTCAGGTTTATAGCCTGATCTGTTGGTTTATTTATAGGGTATTTTCTGAAGAACTTGATTTATATAGAAACTGGCATGGTAAATAGTTAAAGCAAACTGGATAGAATTTTTTGGCAAAGGAAATTGGTTTCATAATATCAACACAGTGTAATGCAGTTCAACTGACTCACATGTCCCCAAATGAACTTAAATGTAAATTTAAGTTAGTCACCTAATGATCATGAGTGGAATTTCTTTAATTTGTTACTGCGGATCTCATTAAAAAGGCACATAAGGCTAATCGAAACATCTGTGTCTAATCCTGTTCATTTGCCTTTGTGTCGATATTTATTGTCTGGAGCATAATAATTATAAGTAAAACTTTCTGTCATGCTCAGTTTTTATTTATATTTCAACTAATAACATTAACTAATATACATGTGTTCAGCTTAAACTCAAATCTTAATGCCATCACTGTACATATGGGGCCTGTTATCAAAATGGAGTTTAGGCAATAGTTATAAACTGTGTTTTTTTGTCTCTTTTTGTTTGCAGTTATATCACATTGTATGCATACTGGAAACTTATGCTATTTCTTCTCCTATTTTTATTTAACATTGGTCTTGACAAGCTACGTCTGCTACAGCCTACTAGCGCCTAACCTGAGATCAGGCTCTATTTTCATTTCGCTTTGAAAATTACATTCCGGCGGTCATGGTGAAACGAAAAGAGCGGTAGCCGTTAGAGAGAAATGTTGTGTATGAGAACCGCTAAAGTTGGGCCTGATCTCAGGTTAACCAGGTCAGGTCAGGTTAACATACAATTTTCGGAGTATTCTGTTGACGATTTCCAACCAAGAGTACAGTTATTTCTGAAGTAAACAAAAAGGAATCAATCAATGGCATATCTGTGCATGGATCATAAATTTAAAGATTTATCTTTCAAGTTTATTAAGCTTCCGCCAAGTTGTTAGAACCCCAAACTAAGCTTATAAACGAACCACAGAAGAACATACCTTTCTGCGAAATTCAGCTGAGTTGCTGACTTGGAAACGTGCTTTATGTGA
>OZ037779.1:7514542-7524542 GCA_964035525.1 Porites cylindrica | reverse complement strand
ACAATTTTCACATGTATTACAAAATTTCACATGTATGTCAAAAAGTTTACATGCATGTGAAATGCTGATGTGGTGAACTTGTATTTTTGCCAACATTGATTTCACATGGTTACTTTTTTTCACACACTTTTTACACCCTTTTCACATTATTTTCACACACATAGCCCTAGTAGTGATGGCCGCCTTGTCACATGATTGCAAACCAAGAATTCAACCATTTGTGTGTGAAATAGTGTGTGATTTGCTACATGCATAATAGATGTATGGGTTTATATGGAAATCTAACCTGAAATGGAACAATGTACAGGGCCCAGGGGGGAGTTGGGGGAGGGGGGGTTTACTTAACAAAGTTTTATATGGGGAGGCTCCACCTGAGGTTTAACCCTTTACCCTTTCATAAAACATTTTTAACAGAAAAGGTACCCCTTTCATATAATTAACTTGCTGTAAATGCACTCTCCTAATAAATATGCATTGTAAGAATGTCATTTTCGACTTTGTTTGAATGCTCTCCAAAAATCACCCGAAGGCCTTTCTAATGTTTCCGACGTCGATAACAGCGTGCAAAAACCATGCCAACTTCTTTTCTACCATGTTTTGTGCAATTTGATTGCTTGATTTCTGACCACTACGATACTCGTTAAATATATATCAATTTGATTGCTCTGATATACGTTTTCCGATCGACAACAGCTGGAATAAGAGCACTAAAATCCACTTCTTGTTTTTTTTTCCTTTTTGACAGGGAGACTGGGAGGTTTGATGAAAAACTTGGAGACTGCCGGGAAAACCGGGAGAGTTGGCAGGTATGCGTTTGTTTTCAAATAACTAAGATAGTATGCGCGCTCTGATTGGCTGAGAGGCGTGTTTGCATGAGAGTATGTAAACAATCATGGTTGTGGCGTCAAAATGTTTTGCTTTTGGTACACTAAACATACAAGCACAAATTTGAAAAAGTTATTGAGGTGAAAACGTGACACATTGACTTTATTCACCCATTCCCACGTCGGCTGAAACTTGGAAAATCTTCGGAAATATGCTGTCAATTTTTTTTCCTTAAGCTGACATTTTAAGTGCGAAAAACCAGCATTATATTTACTCGTACAAGTTTCATATACAATTAGACGTCGCGAGTGGTAAGAATTTGTCTTTTAAGCAGTTCCCTAATCAAAGAGTTTTGCTTTTTTCTCGGGAAAGTTATTTTATAAAAGCAATAGCAAACTTTTTTCCTGTATTTGCATAGCCTGGTATAAACACGGGAGGGGTTGGGAGAATTCGAGACAGTTATGCAAACCCGAGACAATCACGAGAGGGGTTGAGAGAATTCGAGACAGTTATGCAATCAGGAGACTTTGTCAATAAGTAGAATCCCTACTCTTTTATACAACTGAAGCCTGTAAAGGGTGGATCCTCCCCACACACAGCCTTTAGGCGGTTATAGAGGGTACCCACCAGGGGTACAGGGTGGTACTTCTGGTACAGGCAATAACGAAGCAAACCAAAAATGTAATACACGTCTGGAAATACATGTACACTTAGCTGCGTCTGACTTGACACACATTGAAATTATGCATCTGCTTCAATAATATTTTGTGTCAGTGCACATTCAGACTCTTAAGTATCACAGGAAAAAATAACGGATTCCCCTTTTTTGATATTTTAGGGTATTTACAGAATACCCATAAAAATCCCAAATTTGGCAAAGTGAGACAAGTCCCAACTAGGGAATTCCCAACAAAGTTCCCTGATTGGGACTTGTCTCACTCTTCCAAATTTGGGATTTTTTGGGGTATTCTTTAAATACCCTAAAATATCCAAAAATGGGAATCCGTTATTTTTTCCTGTGATATATGTAAAGCAATAAATATGAGCTTTTTTCTAGATGTGTTAAGTGTTGGTAAATGTTCTACAAGCATAAAACTGCTAGATTGGTACATGCTAAACGTAACACATTGCGAAGTCTTATTTTTGCTTGCCGTTGAAACACTTCTCTGAATTCCTGAGGAAATAAACTAAAACCTTTAAATACCAGATGCAATGGCATATACATTGTGTTTACACCAGGGACAAGATTTGTATTGTGTGGTTCCAGAAAATATCCATACCCCTCCCCCCCCCCCCACGGAAGGGTTCGGATTTTCCAGGGGGGAGGGGGGGTCAATTTGCCCAATTTTCCAGTGGGGAGGGGGGTCACCATAGGGAAATATTTCCAGAGGGTTCTCGTGACGCGTAAGAGAGTAACAAAGAAAAAACACAAAAAATTACCACAACAACTTATTTGCGAAGACATGAAACACGACGAAAGTTAAAGAGCTACTAAATATGGAACGCCAACACTGTCTTATGTCAACCTCTTTCATTATATGCGGTGCATTTTATATTATATCCAGTGCTTTTCCAATTATATGTGGTGCTTTTGTTGTTATATGTGGTACATTTGTAATTATATGCGGTGCTTTCGTCATTATATGCGGTGCCTTCGTCATTATATACGGTCCTTTTGTAATCATATGCAGTCCTTTCATCTTTATATGCAGTGCTTTCGTCTTTATATGCGGTACTTTCGTCGTTGTATGTGGTCGTTTTTTCATTATGTAAAGTTACTTTTACATTATATGCAGTGCTTTGTTTGTCATCATTATACGAGGTGCTTTTGTCATTATATGCGGTGCTTTCTTCATTATGAGGTGAAGATTCCCCGGGGTCTGGGTAAGAGCTTCCAATACTCCACAATGCAATGGGCACCGATATTGAGCATCCGCCATTTTCAACACGTTTCCGAGCGCGCGAATTTTAACGCAGTGGCTCAGTCATGGATTCAATTTTACACCAGTTGAGTTTGGGAACCCTCTCAGAAAGCTTTTCAAATGAAAGGATAGACCCAGGGGTAGCATTGTCTATGTCAGATAGTGCTTTGACCGACCTAGGAGTGAACACGATTGGCGAGCGTATTCGACTCGGAGAACTTTGCACAAAGTATGTCTCTAATCAAGGGCCATCAGACGAGGATGATGGAAACGCAGCTGCCTCAGGCACTACTTTGAGTGGCAGAGATTCTGTTAGGCAAGAAAGGAGCCTTTTATTTCAAGTAAACAGCACTGCAGGGGTGAGAAGTGCTAGCTCTGGAAGGGGGAAAAAGAGGAAGAACTCATGTCCGCAAAGGACGTGGACTGTACAGTTTGTGTGTCTTTCATCTCGCTTCGCGAAGAGAACGCCGACTACAACCGAGAAAAGTATGCTACTTCAAGCAGGCTTGGGGTGTAAGAAAATCAAGCTTCTTGCAGATGATACAGAGGAAGATGTGTTGAATAAACTGACAAGTGATGCCAAAGATGAGTTTGGAAATACATTGGGCTTCCCTCAGTTGCGTACATGCGGCGGGTTTGAAATGTTGCAGTGCTTGGCGAACTGCAGAGACTTATCTGTCATTGGCACTTCGGGGTCTGTTCGCGATCTAAAATCTGCTTTGGGTGGGCAAGCAAAAATTTATTTGAGGCCCATACAGAAAAATCTCAGCACCAGATCTCAAGAGCCTAAACGAAGCGTGTCTTTGTTGAAGGAGAAATGCCATGTCACACTTGATCGCAACAGGAATGAGCATCCTTCAAAATGGAAAAATTCCAAGATTTTTGACGGAGGAAGTTCTCCAGGAGACCTTCTCAAGTGCAGCACCATCCCCTTGCATTGCTTATTTGAGGAAAGGACTGTCCCAATTGGGAATATACCAGGTAGAGAAAAAAAATATATATTTATTTAGTATATGAAAATTACTAAATTTGTATACAAAATACTAAATAAGGGGAAAGAACTTCAGTTACCTTGAGTCATTATCTTATAAAGTAGCTAAAATGTTTGTGTATATCTCAATTAGTATGGATGAATTCATGATTCTTGGTAGACTATTACAGATTTGAGCCAGGAAAAGGTGATGTTGCTGAGTGTTTTGAAAATAACTTACTGTTATCAGGGATAAAGTGTTAAGTGTAACTTTTACCTACAGGCACTGTGCAATCATCTTTGTTTTATGGCTGGTCAGGGAAATTTCAGCAGTCATGGAAACTGGTGATAATTTAACCTTTTACAGATTTTGGTTATTGTTGTAGCTGGGGAATTATTTTCTCAGAGGCAGAGTGTTGTGCTATGATTTTCATTGATCAGAAACCTAAGACAAAAAATGGACTGACTTTACCATATTACAATTTTTCTATTTTGTAGCTTGGAAGTGGTATGCCCACATTTCTTCACCTGTTCCGGCCAAACCCAGCTAGCATACTCACCTTAAGGAAACTAACAATGTTGTTGACACCATCGTTTTCTCCAGAGGGATCAAACAGAAAAAAATTTGAAACTGAAGTCTATTCATTATTTGTTAAATATCTCAGGGAAGCAGCAAGTAAGTCTGACAACTACACAAACAGCTATTTCAAGAAAAGCTGTTGGAAAATATACACTTAACATGCAACAATCCCAAAAGGTAATAGGAACATACTGGGTACTTATACACTGTTCCTGATCATGATGAGACTAACTGTGGAACGTACTTTTGTTGTCCTCCTTTAGCACTCACTCACAGACATATAGCCACGGCCTGTTATCCTGCCATCCATTTAAATTTCTTCAAAAAAACAGCAATAGACTTAAAACCACCCACAATACCTTTCAGGATTGTTGCATGCACTTTTTTCAACAACCTTTCTCAAAATAGCTGTATACCACATGCAGTCAGTTTAGAGTTCCATTAATATTGGCAACCTACACAATATTACCAAGAATGATTTTTCAGAAATGGCAGTTCACACCCAGCTTGTTTCCTCTGGAACACTCTTGTAATGTTTTATGAGATTTTGTGATCTTTTTAGTAACTCATACAATGCACATGAAAATATAAGTTACCAGCTACCCAAAACCCAGTTCCTCTATTTAAATGGCCAGATACATGCTTTTATACCTTCTGCACGCAACTACCATTTGTCCTTGATGGTGGTGTTCTCCTTGGATGGAACAGTGTACTAAAACAGTTTTCACGAACTTGCCTGATCTTTGTTCTTTAGCATTGTTCCATAATGCCTACCAGCAACAATGTGTCGTTCATTGCAGGTGGGAGAAGAGGAAGAGTGAGCCTTGGTCATGTGCTGAGGTTCGTAACAGGCACAGATGAAGAGCCAATCTTAGGCTTCAAGATGCAACCTTCAATAGAGTTTTGTGAGAACTCAATCTTTTTTGCAACATCCAACACTTGTGTAAATACTTTGAAGCTTGTACGTGGATCTCTGACCACATCTCTCCCCAGTGAAGCAGAGCTTTGTCAGACATTTGATGTTGCCTTTGGGTGTGCCTATTTTGGAAGTGTTTAGAGCTTCTAGATTGCTGCAAATATTTCTTGCTTGTTCATGTTTTACATAATGTTTTATCTTGTTAAATTGGTTTGACCCTTTCACCCATTGCTCTGATGTGATTTTAAAGCACTTACATCAATATTGATTCAAAGTTAACAGTAACATACAAGAATTATTTAGATACATGTAGATGTATGTGACTCCCATGCTTGAGACAAGATGATTACCACTATCAAGCTCAAAATTCACTATCTTTCTTTATTTATCACTCCAAATAAAATTTTGTTGTTATTGCTATTGTTGTCATTATTCTAATCCCTTTTGGGAAGTTCCCTAAGGGTCCGTTAAGGACTTAGTTTTGAAACTGGGGTCACTGGCTTTATTCCCAGAACAGGCTTCCTCAAAGCCTTGTTCCAAACAATGCTGGAGTCAATGTTGCTCTATGTTTTTTGTTTGTTTTTTTTTGGGGGGGGGGAGGGGGGGTAAGGTATTTACTATTAAGCTTGCACTGACAACATTGGCAAATAGCCAGATGTAACTCTACTGATCCCTACTAAGAGTACTAATTCCTCGCTGTGGCACAATTTTTGTTAAGAGTCAAATGAGTTAGGATAACTAACAAGATGTTGGGTCCATAATATCAAAAAAACGAGGACACAAATATCATCCTTCAAACACTGGAAGATTCAGACAGATGAGACCTGTTTAAAAAAGGCAAGGCTTAGCCCCTTCCTCAGGTCTCACCAGCCCCAATCTATGATGCAGCTTTAAGTTGAGGCAATGTTCCATGCAAGCATGACATAACAAACTGACACCCAAAGCTAGACCAACTATGTACTTGATCCTTGCTACAGATTAATGTCAGACGTTTTGTTTACAGGTGTAGGCTAGAGTTTGATAAAAGAAACACTACATAAAAGAAGTTAACAGTCTATTTCTTTGCCTCACAGGAAAGCAAATTATAACAGCAATGATTAATGGTGCTCATTAGAATTTTCAATAATGCTTAGTGCTTGTAAATACACATCTATCCCATAGTTGCTAGAGTTCCAACTTGATGGTACTTGGTTTCTAAGGGATTCTAAACAATGATCACTGAGCGTGTGGGGCATCTCAAAAATTGGCCTACTGTCCTCATCTCTTTCATCATGAAGGACTCCCTCCATGCCATAATGTTCCACATCAACAAAGTCGTCTTCAAGACCAACTGGATTTTGCAGCTGGCCAGCAAGCCATACACGCAGTGGAGAAGATTTCATTGTTCTTACACAGTGTCTGGACCAGGCATTTCTCCACAATTCCAACTTTTCATTAATTTTTGGAAGGAAAACATGATGAAGAGCAGCAATATGAAGGTCATTGAATGGGTCTTAAATACCTTTGTCCTCCATGAAATAAAATAACTGATAATATAAGCCCAAAACACCCTCAAAAACATCCCGCCACAACCTTTCAATGCGCTGATTGCGAGTGCTCTTACCAGTGATCATACTACCCCTATCTGCACGTCTTCTTGTTATCATGTAGTCAGCAACTAAGACATTCTCTCGTCCTTTATCCGATCGCACCCTACTTGGGAGACCGTACATTTCCACGCCTTTTAAAAAACAATGTAACACGGTTTCAGCCTTGTTGTTGTTTTGGCACTCTATTGTGACAGGCAGGCGGCTAAATCCATCGATAACACCAACAATAACAAAGTACCACCGTACAAGCTTGTGGTTGGTGTCAATATGCCAGAGGTGGTTTGGCGCCTTTACGTTGTAGACACGTCGATGTAATCGTCCTTTCTTTCTGGCATTGACCCCATCCTGGTCAACCCTATGTATGCTGTCTCTGATTCTCATCCTTTGCACCTTAACACCTTTTTGATAAAGAATTTGCTTGATAAAGTTTTCCCCACAATAAGGAAATTCTACAGTAACTTTTTCGACTTCCGCGTCGAGATCTTTGTCTGGAATGTCAGTGAACTCGAACTTGCTCAGTCGGTATTGCCTCATCCTCCGGTAAATTGTACTCTCTGATACAGCAAGGATCGAAGATATTTCCTTGATTGTAAATCCTTCTTGTAGTGAATTACCTATCACAGGCTTTGGAATAAAGAAAATAGGGGCACCACAAGTTCCCTCGAGTTTCTTCGGTGCTTCTCCCCCAAATTTGGTGCATTCTATTCGCAAAGACATCATATCACTGCGAGAATTTATGCCTAACATTTCCATTTCGTGTACCGACAACTTGCAAACAATGTCCGGAGTAATGTGTTCGGTTTCAAATTTCTTAGTCAGGCCTTCGAGTTGCAGTCTCTTTAAGACTGTGTCCATGTTAAGCTGAATTTGATGTGGCAAGAACGTGTTGAAAATGGCGGATGCTCAATATCGGTGCCCATTGCATTGTAGATTATTGGAAGCTGTTATCCAGACCCCGGGGAATCTTCACCTCATAATGAAGAAAGCACCGCATATAATGACAAAAGCACCTCGTATAATGATGACAAACAAAGCACCGCATATAATGTAAAAAATAACTTTACATAATGAAAAAACCACCACATACAACGACGAAAGTACCGCATATAAAGACGAAAGCACTGCATATAAAGATGAAAGGACTGCATATGATTACAAAAGGACCGCATATAATGACGAAGGCACCGCATATAATGACGAAAGCACCGCATATAATTACAAATGTACCACATATAACAACAAAAGCACCACATATAATTGGAAAAGCACTGGATATAATATAAAATGCACCGCATATAATGAAAGAGGTTGACATAAGACAGTGTTGGCGTTCCATAACTAAACCTATGAATTAATGAACATAACGAACATATTTTGTCAGTCCCTTGGCGTGACCTCTCACGCAAAAACTTTTCTTACGGTTTGCCGTTTTCGAACGGCTTGGGATATCCGTTTGAAAAAATTGTTATCCGTTCGAACGGCTCAGGCTATCCGTTCGGAAAAGAATTTGTCGACCGTTCGAGTGACTGAACCTATCTGTTCAAAGGTAAATTTTAGCCGAGTTTCCATCCCAAAACCATTTCGTCGCTAGCCACTTGCGTCGAACGATGTGTTATTCTCCAGGTCACGTACGTTACGAGTTTTGTTTACAAACGTATCATATATGAATAGTTACGCATCTCTGCTCCTTTGTAGCCATCTTCGCTTTCAAATTATCAATCGATTATCGACAGTATCGACATACGTTTTAGTCAATACTTAAGTTTTTTTTTTTTTTCAACAAGTTTCCCAAAAATAATATTTTTTACTTTACGCTATTGTAGTTTATAAGCCAGCGGAACCTTGCGTGTCGAGAACACAAAACACGAAAAATAAATTTTTTTAATTGGTTGCATTTCTTCTTCTCTTGACTGTTTCTTTATCAGAAAGAAGTTACAAGTCTTTTCCAGCACGTTAAACTTTTTATCAATGAAATCGGCGACGCGCAATTTTACCGCAAACTCAAATATGTAAATTTGGTAGAACGAAATTTGATACTCACACTGTCTTATCGCGCGACGAGGTCCTGATCTCAAGTGTTGCAACAGGTAACCCTGGGAAAGCTTCATTGGTTTCTATATCTGCTGCTATCTTATTTCTACGATCCTGGCATGTTTATTTTCCGTTGGAGTTCGAATTTCGTGGAAAAAGTTGTGTTGAATGAGAGCATGTCGGCGAAAATGGCACCTCGTGTTTCCTACCTTGTATATTTGCTGCGGAGCGACCGAAGGGAGCGAGCAGCAACATAATCAGGATTTAAAGGAAATATATAAGGGGCGACGAATTCTCGAATTCATCACTTTTTACCACAATGCATTGCATTTAACCACACTTTTTACCACAATGCATTGCATTTAACCAGAGTTATTGCGCCACGAACAACTCAAAGAAAAACACGGGGAAGTTCGGTGGGTGAGAGAGTGCATCGTTCGCTGCTCAGACTTAGAGTTTTCTTTGTGGCAAACTTTCTACAGCACGGTTAGAGGTCTTACCAAATTTTAAGACACGCAGGAGTCTTTCAGATGAGTACGATGGTTAACTTGGGGATTGGATTTCAATTCAAGAGCCTTTGACTCGTCCAGGTGTTAAACCTGACGAGAAGATGAGCATTTGCTCTTCGACTCCACAACACGGGGGATATACAAATTCCAGCTTGCTAGAAGGTGATGTGAAAGTGAGAAAATGTCATGCAGTGCTATTCTTAAGAAACTGTATGAGCCGTAAATGGATGTGAGTTTGACCATTCGCTTCAAAATAACAGCGGAAGTCGGGATAACAAAACATATGTTTTGTGTCCTACTTTGCAGACGAGGACGTGTATGGGCGTTTGAAAAGCATAATTATGTTCTTTCATTCATTCATTGCCATGGAATATGCGTTTACATTGTTTTTTCATTGTTCATAGCTCGGTTAATGCGGCTGGCGATCATCTTGCCGGCGGAAGTTTCATGGAAAAGGAATAAAATCAAGACTTTTCCCGAAAACTACGCAATCAGCCTCTGTGGTGTAGTGTTTAGGTGTAGTCGCGTCGAGCCGAAGGTGCAGGGTTCGAGTCCTACCGAATTCTTTATTCCTTCTTTCTTTTTTGTTTTCCGTTTTTGTGTTGTTGTTTTCTATAAATATATAGCTAAATAACCGTTACTTAATAAAGTGCAACAA
>OZ037779.1:7277042-7507042 GCA_964035525.1 Porites cylindrica | reverse complement strand
ATGCACTTTTTTTTAAGACTAACAACTTTATTTTTACTATTTGTTTTTCAACAGTTGAAAAAATATACCAGCAACAAAAAGATATGGAATTTACACGCGAAAAGATAAAGAAAGCTGAAGACTTTTACATGCGTCGAAACTACAATGAAAGTAAAAAGTATGCCAGTGAAGTGCTTATCGACTCCCAGAAAACAGACGATACAGAGGGAAAAGTTCAAGCGCTCCGTATTCTAGCCTGGTCATTTTATATGCTTGGAGAATATAAATCTGGCGTAGAAATCGGCAAGGAGCTTCAACAAGTTGCCGTGAAAGTCAAAGATCTTAAACTGACAGCAGAAACGTGTAAATTTCTAGCTTGTTCGTTTTGTAGGATGGGAGAATATGTAAAAAGTGAAGAAAACGCCAATAAATCTCTTAGTATTGCAAAGCAAATCGAAGATGTACAACTGGAAGGAAAAGTATTTCATGTTCTTTCAAAGTTAAAAAATGACAAAACCAGCAATGGCAATGAGTCACCTAATACAACCTTAACATTCGGAGACAGCTTTTTGGAAGGAGACGCCTGCATGGATGTTCTAACTACCTTGCATACTCTTAATCGAGAATTTCCCAAGATCTTAAAACAGGATGATCAGTTTTTGAATAATCCGATTGAAAGTGGACAACCGAAGGCGGAGGTGTATGAATTTCTTGGACAGTCTCATCACCCCAAGGGAGCGCCAGCAGTTAATCGGGGGTTAAGAGCAAGACGGCAGGAAGGTCAAGGCTTCAAGTATGACGATGATGACGACGATAATGACTTTAGACCTAGCAGTGTCCGCAATCAGCAATCACCGAGTGTTGCCGAAGAGGTTAAAGGTAGGGATTTTTTTTTAAGGATTGGAATCGTGCTGGGCATGTTTTAGCAAATTCACACAGATTATAGCTACAGAGAACTTTTATCGCCCCTTTGTATTTCATTTTACCCCTTCATCAAAGAGGGCAGTGTAAAACAGAAAATGGTTTTGATTTTTGTTATGGCTCAACCTGAATATGGTTCCTCGATCCCTATTTCTACTAGGCTATAGTTTAGACCGATGATCATTGAGATAAAGCAGACTGGAACTGGTCAACGGTGTTGAAAGAGACATTTTTGTTTGGGGTGAAAAAATGGTGTAGGGAAACTTCTCCTAATAAGAGCAATAACCAGACAATTAAAGAGTGTTCTTAAGTAGATATATTTCAAGATTTTGGTTGTGTTTCAGATGCTCATAAGAGGTGACTTAGCTCTTTCCTGAGATTTTTCTTACGGATACTTTCTATTTTTTATTTTTCGTTTTTCCTTCTCGGGTCAACTCACATTTGTGTGTAGGCTTTTTTACAGGCATGCTAAGATTTTCCATTTCAAGTGAACATAAGAATAACCGTTGAACGGTAGTCGATTAACGTCGTTCGTTCATGGTAATATTTTTTGTCAATGGTACATGATATGTGTCGTATTTTTTCAGTAACTGAATGTCAGATCAGAAGTAGACACAATATATTTACCTCATCTAGCTCTTCTTTTTGCACAGCCGTCCGTCCCGGTTATCACCCTGGTACAGAGGATAAATACAAGATGACAGCACACCCTAGAGGAAAAGCACTGTTGATTAATAACAAGATGTTTGAAGGCGGTTGGGAACCTCGTGAGGGGTCCGAGGGAGATGTTTGCCTACTTGAAGGCTTATTTCGCGATCTCGATTTCGTGGTACAAACGAGAGAGAACCTTACAAGGCAAGAGCTTGAGGATGAACTTAAGGGCGTTTCCTGTGAGGATCACAGTAGGTACGACTGTTTTGTGATGTTTATTATGAGCCATGGCCTGAGTGGTGCAGTGGTTTGTTCAGATGGAAACAGAATGCCAATTCAGGAACTTCGTGATACGATCTGCGAATGCAAGACCCTGCGTGACAAACCAAAGATCTTTTTTATCATGGCATGTAGAGGTACATTACAAGACGAGAGTATATCGGTTGCCTCTGCCGGGAAGGGCAGTCTATGCGACGTTGATTACCCCCCTGATTCAAGTAACCAGCAAGCAACCAATACACCCACGCAAGCAGATTGTCTGGTGGTGTTTTCCACAGTCGATAGGTATGTATCCTACAGGCTTACTAGAAGTGGAGGAAGCATCTTTGTCCGCTGTTTTGTTGAAGCCTTCCGTGAACGTGTTTCTTCCGATGACCTTGACGACATTTTGAAAAAAGTCAACTCCAAAGTCAGCAAATATGAAGTCACGAACACGAAAGGAAAGGATGACCCCAGACTCTTTAAACAAGTGCCTGAGGTAACATATACCTTGCTGAAAAAACTATATCTGTAGAAACGCCCTCGATATTACAGGGGCACCCAACGTCAATTTTCGGAAAACATCTGTTCGGAAGACGATTTGAGATCTAGAATTTTCGGAACATTTGTTGTAAAATTTCTTGCTTGCCTGCCTCTCCTAAGATTTTCGAACATCTAAAAATGGTATAATCGCCCATTTTTAATGGATTTTTTTATCCTACAAAGGTCACCTAGAATTTTCGGGAGCCTTTTTTCTGGCTTAAATTTTCGGAAAGGTAAGTTTTGATCCCTATAATTTTCGGATCACTAGACTTTCCGCTAGGAAATCCGAACAGATGAAAATTTTTAGGGGATACAAATATGCCTATATCTACCGTTTAAATACTGAAATACGCTTAACAATGCTATGTCTAAGTGGTTTTGAACTATATTCTCGTTGGGTACCCCTGATATTAGGTAATGAAACATCGAGTAGTCTCATATTTTTCTCTTGAGACAGTAAAGAAAGGGACGAACAGCGGAAAAGAAGGAACGAGTATCAAGTCAGATGTGAGAAAAAATACGTCTTTCGACTCGTCCAGCCGTTTATTCCGGTTGTCTCGTAGTTGCCCTCGCAGGGATTTCGCCCAGAAGGCGAAATTCCGAGGAGGCACTCTAGTAACTCGCGCCTATATTAAGGAAAGTACTTACAGTTCAAATAAACAGTCATTGCCCCAGCAGGGATTTCGCCCAGAAGGCGAAATCTCGAGGAGGCAGTGCTGTGCAGTCATACTTCGACACTCTTTTGCGTTACGTGTTATCAGTGACATTCTCTGGAGCAGTTTTTTCAGTGAAAGTTATGGACCAAAATTTTAACGACACTCGTTAAGCGCAAAAGTTATAAGGTGCGTATACCTGTGTATATATAAACACTTGGAGAGTTTGCCAGACACGAGTTCACAAATCTTTGATTGGAAACCTTGCCAGACACTCTTTCTCTCTCTTTGGCCGGAATAACACTCGGCCCAAAACAAGCAAGACGAGTGAATGATTCAACGGCTAGCTTATCACTAGCAGAACTATGGACGATTACAGAAATTCGCCGACCATCAAATTCTGTGCTGACTTATTCCCTGCTCACAGATGTCCTTCCGCTATAAAGTTTAAAATAAGACTAGAATGCGCGAGCGTGAATTGATCAAATCTTTTCTTATGGTTTAGAATAACCTATTCTCGAAACTGAGAATGTTTTGATCAAAGCTGTGTAAATCGACCTGAAACTGTGCATGGAACCTTTCGTTTCCTGTATTTATCTCACCTATTGTATGGAATATGTGTGAAAATCTTCCTTATGAATCGGTATATTTCAAAGAGCTACACAACGAGCAAGAATGCTATTGACCGACAATATACAAAGCGGGGGCAGCTGTACTGTCAACTATTACTAGTACAGTCAATATAGAAAAAATCTCGATTTCCTTGAACAGGGGCCGCAAGGAATCGGTAGGTAATGATGACGTTGCTATTGTCTGCGCCCGCAAGCACGAAATGGTTAGGATGACGTAAAACACACAAAATTCCGAAGGAACAGCTTACAATAGGTAGATTTTGTGACATTAATTGTGCAGTCATACTTCGATACTCTTTTACGTTACGTGTTATCAGTGACATTCTGTGGAGCAGTTGTTATGAAAGTTATGGACCAAAAGGCACTCGTTAAGCGCAGATGAAGTTATAATGCATCAGTCAATTCCACCTGCGCCCAGCCCCCCCCCCCCCCACCCGGGGGTGGGGACTCTTGAGCTGTCAAATCCCCAGGGGTGGGGACGAAAAAAGACGGCAAATGCCCCGTCCTCCGTCAACGCTGCAATATTTCATTGATCGCAAAGTCGAATAGTTCCATTTTAAGTATTTTAATGTTCGATTTTTTGTTTCAATCAACGTCTTCCTTTGTAATAGTTCTAGGATTCTAACGACGCGCTAGGATTCTAACGATTCTAAAGACGACATGCACTCATAAGCAATCAAGAAATGCATGCATAAAATCGAGAACATGCCTTTACAACCCTCTTCAATTTATTCCTGTCCTTGACAGATGAGTCAATCTGCGTTTTTTCCAGTAAAACCTTCTGTGTAGTTATATTCTGACAGGAAACCGCGTGCGTGTCAAAAGCTCGGGAATGGCCCCGGGGTTGGCAAATGCTCGGCCACCGGACAGTGCAAAATTTGCAAATGCCCCACCTCCGGGACTGACAAGGCGGGCAAATGCCCCGTAGTAGCCCGGGGGGGGATGGAGGCTGGGCACAGGTGGAATTGACTGATGCATAACAGTGCTCGAACTTAACTTTTAGCTCTGGTCTTCCACTGGACCAGTAGGCTAAGAATTTACTGGTCCCAGGAGCAAAGTTACTGGTCACCCTTTACATTTTTTTTTGCACGTATTTAATTTGTGTGTGTAGGTAAAAACATGTAAATGCCACACTATGATCAAATAAACACAACAATTTACATGTATCTTTTTAGTGATACATAGCAACAATGATAAGTGTATTACAATTATAATTCTTCCCAGTTACAGGCCATAGTTGCAACATAAATAGAATAGCAGCAGTTTTATCAACTTCATTGCTGTCTTAGGCTTAAGTTAGGTCATCAATCCTTTAAGCAAGGCCTTCGCATTCTTTGTGATGCCTGGTTCCAATGCAAAATTGCCCTTTCAGCTGTAAAGTCCTCGGGACTTGAACCATTGAGGCAGATGTTCATGAGCATGTCAACAGTTTCAACATCAAGTGAGTTTCGATACTCTGATTTGAGTCGCCCCATACAAGAGAATCCCCTTTCACAGCAAGATGAGGACACTGCCATTGCCAGACAAATCTCAACCACCATCAACATGTGAGAGAGTTCAAGTTCATCTGGATGCACCTGATTGAACACTTCTACCCAGAACTCAGCCTGACTTAAGTTTGCAATGCGTTTGTGGTCATAACAGTACAGTTTTAGAGATAGCCACTGATCCTTTGATACTTCCAAGTCGAAAGCATTGCTTCTGAGGACTGCCTGAAAGTGCTTAGCCACAGTAACCAATTCTTCTTCTCCATACAAACCTAGATCATTTCTCTCCTTTGGCCAAGACTTATTGTTAGTGATAACACCGCAAGCTTTTAGTACTGGGGAAGTGAAGTCTTCAAATCTTGAGGCTAGAAATTGCTTAGCATCAGTGATGATTGATGCTTTACTTTGCTCAAACAATCTGTCATCTGTGTTGTTCCTTGTAAGACTGACCCCCTTGAACACTGTTCCAGCTCCTACTTCTTCTTGAAAGGCAGCAAGATGTTTCCCAGGTCGTCTTCGCATGTTCTCTAAGGCTTGACTAGCTCGCTCAATCTCAGCCTTCACTTGCGAAATAGAGATAGAATCCTTCTGAAAAATAAGTGAGATCTTTGACACTTCCTCTAGAATGTCCCACATTAAATGAAGGTGAAGCTGGAATTTGTAAGCCTTGAGCTTCTTTGACAAGTTCCTACCCCGTCCTTGCATTTCTGCTGAAGAATCTCTAGCTTCTGCCGTGTGCTCAAAGTGAGAAACAATTGCTTGAAAGTTTTTTTGAAGTAGAACAGTTAAAGCACGGAGCAAATGAGGCACCCAACGAGTTCCACTGGCCTTTGTTGGTTTTCCCACTTTTATTTCCATTGCCTCTGCCATTTCTCTTAGTTCTCTTAAAGCCTTTGGGGAATACTTATAGTGTTTCCAGCAGCCATTTAAAAGTTCCTTGATGCTCATCGTTGTTTCATTGCACTTCAAAGTGTCACTAAATGCAAGTTCTAAATTGTGTGCTACACAATGAATTGGAATAACTTGAGGTGCTTGTTGTTTAATTAATGAAACCACACCACCAATCCTGCCCATCATAACTGATGCACCGTCTGTGCCAGTGCTGATCAGTTTTTGCATCCACTGAGGGTCGATCTTATCCATAACCGACTTGATTGCCTTTAGAATTCCTGGTGCCTTTGCACTTTCAACCTCAGCCAGCTCAACATAGCACGTTTTTGGAGCCCCACCTGATACAAATCTCACATACACTATTTCTTCTTCCAAACATGACACATCTGTTGCTCCATCTGCCATTATAGATATAAACTTAGCAGTGCTTAAAGAATCTATGAGATCTGCCCTCAAGGTATCAGATATATGTTTACAAAACTCTTTACAAGCATGATCATTCATGTACGTGTTTCCGAGGTTTAAGCCATTCTTTTTTTGCAATGAACACAACTGTGAGAATATAGAAAATGGAAGTTTCAAATAAGCTATATAATATGCTGTATTAAAAAGATACTCCATTTTCTTCAATGTTTCTTCATCAAGTCTGCTCAATGCAGCAGGCAAAGGTCTTTGCTCTCTTGGACGCTCGCTTGCACGTTTAGCTGCTAAACTCATAGCGTGTCCTTCACTGGCCTCGTGAGCCTTTAAGCTGTCAGTTTGAAAGTTATTTGTTCCGACCCTCAAGGAATAATGTGTGTTTTTCCCATTTGGAAATTCCCTGCAAAACTCGCAAAACATTTTGTTTTCTTTCTCATCAAAGTGGAGCCATCTGTACTTTTCTATCCACGATTCCTGAAACTTCCGTGTTTTCTTTATCGGAGTTGCAGCAGGCGGTGCTGGTGTTGTGTTGCTTTCTTGATTTTGCTTTCCTCCGAAGAAAGAACTCAGTGAGCATTGAACTTTTTTTCGTTTGGACATTTCAAGAAGTTGTGTTTTGAAAGAAAATAGAGATTCAATCAACATCGATCATTTGGCAAACGCGGGAAGCCGCCATATTGAATCCCACAATCCATTTAATCTCAGCGTAGAACCCAGACTCTTACCTGCCAGGCCAGAAACGCCTAGCGATTTTTGCTCGACGTTTTCGAAGCATTCGCTTTCAGAAATTCTTTATCTGCTTTGACACTTTTAGCCCCTTTCAGCAAGATACAAAAGCAATTATTTATCGGGGTACTGTAACTTTACTCGTCCACAGGACTAGTGGCAAAAAAACCTACTCGTTTTGGGCAATTTTTACTCGTTTTGGACGAGTGGACGACCGTTAAGTTCGAGCACTGGCATAAGGTGCGTAGAACAGTTTGTCTATTTTAACAGTAAGTGAGTTTGCCAGACACGAGTTCACAAATCTTTGATTGGAAACCTGCTGCTGAACCTTGGCGGACACTCTTTCTCTCTCTTTGACCGGAATAAGACTCGGCCCAAAACAAGCAAGACGAGAGAATGATTCAACGGCTAGCTTATCGCTAGCAGAACTATGGACGATTACAGAAATTCGCCGACCATCAAATTCTGTGCTGACTTATTCCCTTCTCACAGATGTCCTTCCGCTATAAAGTTTTAAAATAGGACTAGAATGCGCGAGCGTGAATTGATCAAACGTCCTTTTAATTTCTAAGGCTTACTTTCCGGCAAATAAAATGAACTAAATGTAAAAAGTGAAATAGAAATAGCGAAAAATTAAACCTCTTATTAAATCTTTTAGTAGTCTACTATGTTGGAAATTAACCCCGTTGGTGTCTAGCAAGGTTTAGCTAGGTCTAGTCAATGACGTAACCCATTGTTATAACCTGGGGAAAAAGTGCCTTCCTCCATACTAATTAAGTGCATAGTCACTGCCTTCCGGCATATTAATTATGTGCCTAGTCAGGCCCCGTCCACACGTATCCGGAGATTTTTGTATCCGCAAATTTTTTTATGCGGATACTCCTAGCGTCCACACGTGTCCGCCGTATACGCTCGGTGTAGCCGGAGATTTCTGTATACGCTCTCCAGAGTGGAAATTTCTGTATACGCTGTGTATCCGGATACGTGTGGACGCTCGTATCCGTATATTTTGTATACGCTGACGTCACAGTATCAGAACCAGTCTTTTTCCGCGCGAGATTTGACAAATCCTTTGAGATGTCCGGATACGAATTGGATACGTGTGGACGGTCGTATACAATTCGTGTACGCTAAGTGTGGACGCAGATATTTTTGTATCCGCATAAAAAAATTTGCGGATACAAAAATCTCCGGATACGTGTGGACGGGGCCTCAGTGTCTAGCTAGCTGGGTAAAAATGCGTTCCTCCATATATAATGAAGTGGATAGGTTTACTAATAAGCGTCACTCTACTTCAATAGGAACAATAGGCTTGCCTAGACTTGCCCGGTAAGTAACTTGAGCTCGGTTTTCAGACCGTCTATAAAAGGGAATAAGAGAAGCGATCACCTAGCAACGCGAGAAGCGGCTTCTTATATCTTTAGCGCTAAAACTCGGATATATAAACAAAACACACGCACATATACACAAATTGGAGCTGAAAACGCTTTATTTCAAGTTTGTCTGACTATTACAGAACCGTTTTCTCCCAACTATCTCGAGGAAATGAAAGTCTTGTCATTTTCACGCACGGTTAATCAATTATGCGAGTTCATAAGCCCAAAGTTGAATACAAATTAACTCTACAGGAAAAAATCCAAGGGAGCACCTTGACGTATTATGGTAAATTTAAAGCAATTTCAAATAACTTAAAAAGAGTCAATTAAAACACGCGACTAATAATTGCCCGCAATAGAACCGAGATACCGTTTTAAAAACTTTATTAAAAACAAAAAGAGTCAAATACACAGCGATTTGTAAGGTATGGAAATTAATTAATTCCTTCTTCTTCGCCCATGGAGTACTTGTAAGGTTTGAATTTCTTATGCCGACGTTTCTTCGGCTGTTTGCCATGAGAATTATGATCATCCAAATAATTTAGAAATTCAATCCGACGCCTTTTGCGCTTCGGACCTTGTTGTGATGGGTTTTCTACTGTGGGAGGAGGGGTCAGGAAAGCAGGATTGAAGGGTGGTGGAGGGTTGAGGTTTTCTTTGTCATGTTTTTGAGAGATAACCGCTTGTGTTAATTCAGGTGTTTCATTAAAGCGGTTGAGGGGAGTGGAGAATGCTGTCGTTGCTGTCGAAGAATCTTGTGTCCTTGATGTTAAGTCTGGAACAGTGCTGATTATTTCTTCCGGTCGTGTTCTTGTATTTAATTGTTCTTTAAAAGCCAGGTATCTGTTTTGCAATTGAAAGTATCGCTTAGCTTTTTCATCGTCCCGAAGATCGTTTCGAGAAAGCACGTCATCCATGTTGCCTTGTATTTCTTGCATAGCTGGAAGAAGCGGAACAGGCGAAAGAGTTTGCTGCTTCAGATATTTTAGAAGCTCTTGAGGAATATTTTCTTGAAACCCTGCTTGGTTAAAGCCTTGTTCAGTGGGCAGGACGTTTGTTCGCAACCGACAGTTATCTTGGGTAGTAGTTTTCAGATCAATCAGAAGATAACCAAAAGGTCTTTTTACAGCCTCTTCGTACTGATTTAAAAAGAAATCCGTCTGCCCGGGATACATTTGCTTCGCCAGAGTCAGGATTTGCAGTTTGTCTCGTGGATTCTTGAATAACACCAGATAATGGCTGTTTAGGCTTATGCTGCGGCTACCGTTCTCCTGATGAAATAGATTCTGCGCAATATAAACCACGCTGAGATTGCGATGATGAGAACCACGAGTAAAGAGGTTCACAATTCGCTTGTCTTTACTGGCGTCAATCATCTGATCATCAAACACGATCAAGTTCCGTTTGTTCACATCAAAATAGGAATCCTGCTCCAAAGCCGTGGGAATTCCCTTGACGAATTCCATGTTTGGCATGGCGAGTAACATTTATGTATACGCAGGCTGCCATTGTGAATAACACCAAACGATCCTCTCGGGGGAGGGTAAATGGCATCTGAAGCTTGTTGCAATAGCGATGGAACGCAGGCCGTTTTTCCGGACCCGGTCATTCCGGCAGTCATGGAGGTGAAAGGATGCTCGAAGCGAAACCGCTGACATTTCTGTGAAAATATTGGAACTGTTTGAAATGGGGTGAGACCAGCATTGCCGTGTTTAGACATCACGTGCTATCTTTTCTACTAAAGGATATTTGGCAGACAGAACAGAACCAACTCATGTCAACTCCTCAGGAGCAAAATGTAGACTGAGGAAGAGGTAGAATGTTGCGCATTTATATAGTTTTCAGGCCACAAAATTCTATTGTTTTCCTCCCCCAAGACCACCACTACCACCACCACCACATTTCTATTGTTTTCTTTCCTCCTCCACCACCACCACCACATTTCTATTGTTTTTCTTTCCACCACCACCACCACCACATTTCTATTGTTTTTCTTTCCACCACCACCACCACCACATTTCAATTGTTTTCCCTCCACCACCGCCACCACATTTCTATTGTTTTCCCACCACCACCACCACCACCGCCACCACATTTCTATTGTTTTTCCTCCACCATCACCGCCACCACATTTCTATTGTTTTCCCTCCACCACCACCACCACCACCACCGCCACCACATTTTACAATATACTCATGGGACACATTCCTATCTCCGAAGAAAATAAGCGGATATTGCTGGCACATAAGGATGCTTTACTTAACCTGGCCAGACCAAATGTCCCTTTCAAAACAAAGAAGCGAGTCCTTTTTCAAGAGGGTAGTGGTTTTATTTAAGATGTATTAGCCCCTGTTGTTTCAAGCTTAGGATTTTTTAATGCTATAAAAGAGGTGACGCATCGCTAGGTTGATCATTCGAAGCTGTCTGTCACTGGTACTCATCAAAATGAAGAGAAAGTTAAATTTGGTTGAAGAAGAAGATCACGAGAGTGAACATGAAGAAAGCGAAAGTTCTGGTGATGAAAGCGAGGATGAAGAACCAAGAATAAAAGATGTTTTGAGTCATCTTTCCCGAGCAGTGCCGGAAAAGCGTGCTTCTGATTTGCTGCATAGTATGGCCGCGTCCAAAGATATTCCTTTCTGGACCCCCAGCGGTCAATTACTTCGAAATAGACGCACTATTCCCGTAACAAACATCGCCGAGCTAGTTGAGTATGTGTTACTCCCTCATAACAATGAAGTTACCAAGCCTCGTGCGCTGAATACGTTTCTAGATGGACTTGCAGAGTTCGGGATAGATAAAGGTTTAATCAAGAACAAAAAGTTGTTAAGTGATTTAATAGAAGAGGAAAAAAGCTACCAAAATGTAGAAAGTACTTCCTATACCGAGAGTAATAATGAGGAGAGTTCATCCGATATTGAAAATCAGGGGGAAGAAGTGGCTTCTGAGAATGGCGTTGAAGCTGAAGGCACCCAAGAGAGCGACAACGACACTGAAAACGACAGTCAGGAAACAGAAAGTAGTAACCCTGAAACGTCCACCACCTTTCACTCTAAACGCCCCTGTGAACATTGCGAGAACTCTAATATGTACGGGACATTGATCATGTTCTAAATGCTTTTGGCACGATTACTACGAGATTTGTCTTATATGCGATCACCAGATTCCCGAGGGGAGAAATTACATGAAAGAGGGCTTTCTTCGGTGTCACGATTGCGGAGCAGTTACACACAAAAACGCGAAGACGTTGGAAACCAATTTCTATTCCCCTTCTACAAAGGAGAACGAAGATGAGGATTAATTAATTTCCATTATTTTCAAATCGCTGTGTATTTGACTCTTTTTGTCATTGTTTTTTTAAATAAAGTTTTTTAAAACGGTATCTCGTGTCTGGTTTTATTGCTAGAAATTATTAGTCGCGTGTTTTAATTGATCCTTGTTAAGTTATTTCAAATTGTTTATATACTAATACGTCAAGGTGCTCCCTTGGGTCTAGCTGTTGAGATGAACTAATTTGTATTCAACTCTGGGCTTGTGAACTCGCATAATTAACTAACTAACGGTGCGTGAAACGCTGAGACTGTAAGAGTTTTTCATGTCCTCGAGATAGAACGGAGAAAACGTCAAACAAAATTGAAATAGAGTTTTCAGCTCCCCTTTGTGTATGTTTTGGTTATATATATCCAAGTTTTAGAGCTAAATAAGAAGACATAAACTAAATTGAAATGAAGACTCTGTAACTCCACTTTGTGTATTTGTTTTGTTTATATATCCGAGTTTTAGCGCTAAGTAAGATATAGGAAGCCGTTTCTCGCGTTGCAACGCTTCTCTTATTCCTATTTTCTTTTCAATAGACGGTCCGAAAACCGGGCTCAAGTTACTTAACGGGCAAGTATAGGCAAGCCCATTGTGCCTATTGTAGTAGAGTGACGCCTATACCGAATTAGTATGCAGGAAGGCATTTTTACCCTGCTAGCTACAATCGGCGACAAAATGAGTTGAGACACTTCGCCCAAAACTGGGCTGTTTTACGTTTTATTAACTTCAAAAGGAGGAAATATAGCTTTCCTCCCCCATCCCCTCCGTGCAATGTTGTGCCCTTGCTCTAGCTGCCTATAGAAAACAACAAACACCCCAACTTTGAATGGAGGGGACAGGGGAGGGGTGCGGATTCTTTTGTTCTCCCGAAATTACCCTATTTAAGTACAATGTGTCAACAATTTTGTCGCCGATTGTAGACACTGACTAGACACAATTAATATGCGGGAAGGCAGTGACTAGGCACTTAATTAGTATGGAGGAAGGCACTTTTTCCCTAGGTTATAACAATGGGTGACGTCATTGACTGGACCTAGCCAGACCTTGCTAGACACCAACGAGGTTAATTTCCAACATAGTAGACTACTTCTTTTCTTATGGTTTAGAATAAACTATTCTCGAAACTGATATTGGCAACCAGAACGGTAGTCACTGTCTTAGCTCGTCCAATGTATGTTGTCTCGTCTACGATAATCCAGATGGTCTCTAGGGGTTCACATCACGTGAGTTTGCCGGCCGGTCCTCCTTTGGTATAAAGTTGGCAAATCCTTCTGACACCATGCTTGCATGAAGGGTGCACTCCTTTTTCTCTTCAAGGCTTTCCAACTTTTTTTGGTAACTTATCCCCATACCTTTGTGCTCGAAACTTTGATCGATTTTACCTTTCTGTTTTTTGGAATTATTACGCATATACTTCCAGCTTTTTCGATAATATTTCTCACACAGTTTGTGAAAAAACGGCCCGCATCCACTCCATGCTTTGTCTTCTAAGGTCTTTACTTTTGACCACTTTTTCGGTCATCGTTCAGATTTCTTCAACAATTTGGCGATTTTTTTTTCGACTGAATTGCCAGAAGACCATAAAAATAGATGCCTGAGCTCTAGCACAAACAGTGTAGGCCTTCATTTTCATGAAGGAGTAGAGAAAATAAAAGAAAACGATAAAAATACCAAAATAGAAAACTTACAAAATGGGCGGGAAAAAGCTCGTGTACGTGTACAGTTGGGGCAAAAGTTTAAAAAAAATTATAATTTCTTCAAATTTTAGTTCGAAATTGCTTTTAACGGTTATTTAGATAAATTTCGTACCTGAATCAGTCTGTTACCTTTGCCTAAAGAAGCATTAAATGCTTTGCGCAATATACAATTTACAATCGGAACGAACTTTTGAAACACCCTATATACAGCTATTTCGAGAAAGGTTGTCGGGAAAAGTGCACGCGACAACCCTGAAAGGCATTGTGGGTGGTTTTGAGTTCTCTGTTTTTCAAAGAAATTTGAAACAATTGGCACGGAAGGCCATGGAAATGTGTTTGCGAGTGCTAAAGGAAAGCAACAAAAGTATGTTCGACAGCTACAGTCGTCATTAACAGTGTATTGATCATATCCCATATTACCTTTTGGGATTGTCGAGTGCACATTTTTTCCGACAACCTTTCTCGAAATAGCTGTATACAGACAGTGTACAGAGCGGGGGCAGCTGTAGTGTCAACTATTAGTAGTGTACTGTGTTTGTGTCTCCAGTCTCCATGTCGACTTCGGTAGACAGGTACACCGCAAACAGTAAAGCACAGTGCCTCTAGCCGGTTGTTTATAAACATTGATAGATCGCAAACAATGTAAGGTGCATGTACGGTTTAGTGGTCGGGAATAATAAAACACATCGGCCAGCCAGACGACCAGAAACAACGTAAACACATCAGCTAACTGGATCACTCACCGTTTTGGGAACGGAGTCATCTTTCTACCGACGCTCAAAACTAAATAAATATACGAGAAGGCTCCTCAAGACTCGACGAGGACGTCTCGACTTCACTTTATGACCTTACGAGGATAACTCTATAACACAGGATGACTCGCCGAGGATGACTCGATGAGGCACGTTGACTCAACGAGGACGACTCAACGAGGACGACTCAACGAGGGTGACTCGACGAGGGTGACTCGACGAGGGGATGACTCGAAGAGGGCGACTAGGCGAGGATCACTCGACGAGGCAAGATGATTCGACGAGACTACTCTGAGTCATAACCAGAATCCCAAAAGTAGTCAGGGTTATTTTTTTTCAATCATTTGAAATGTTTAGTCTATTATTAATGACATTTATGGCCAATCCATTGTTCTTATTATTATAGACACATTTCATTTCATTTCATTTAGTATAATTATATTGTCAGCCTTCTTGCCTGCCAATTTTGTAACCTGAATGATAATGGTGTTGATGGTTTTCTCCATTTTATTTCAAGATCACGAGTTTAATGCAACTAACTGCAGGTATAAACATTCATGCGCTTTCTCTCCTTGCGTTCAAATTTATTTTTCCACCTTCTAATGTTTACAAAAGACTATTTATAAAGAGAGAGAGAGTACTAACGGTTATGGGAGTCCCGAAAATCTTGATAATGAGTTAGAGTCATCATTTAAAAGAGCTGTGTCGCCAAATTTACCGCCAAATTGAGTGAAACATAAAAAATTAACTGCTCAAAACATGAAAAAGCGGGTATAAATAACAAAGCAATAAAGTATGGAGTAGAGGAACGGATGGAGAAAGTTGAAAAACATTTAGACAGAAAGCAGGAAGGTTTTTATCTATTGCTTCTGCACCAGAGAATATCTGTGAGATAAGGGTCTGACATTGTACGCGGATTAGGATTACACTTTTTCTTCCTATAACAATACACTTTATACAGGTGTTTATAAGAATATGGAGATGAAGATTATGTTAAGACTAAACCCCCGGCGGAGACTTTGAGAAAGATAAAATTTTGTGGTTAAAAACCTGTAAATACAATACAATTATATATTAGTACTGTTAGTACTGTCTATTCCTGAACTATAAAAAGTCAAAAGGCTGATTAACTTATACATATAATAATTATGTAGATGAAAATGAAACGAAACTTTAGTATTCAGAACAATGGATTGATGAGTGAAATAAAACAGCCGAATAAAAATTGGATAAATGACCATAATTTCAATAAAGATTTAACATTTAAAATAATGGAAAAAAAGAAATATCGCAAAACAAATGTCTCTTTCAATTGTCAATAACCCTGACTATCAAGTATCCCTTGCCGTGACTCATCGAGTAGTCTTCGTCGACACAACTTGCCTCGTCGAGTCGTCCTCGTCGAGTCATCGTCTCGTTGAGTCGTGCTCGTCGAGTCAGTGTAGTTATGGTGCCTCATCGAGTCATCCTCGCAGAGTCATCGAGTCCTCGTCGAGTCCTGGAGTTAAAATCGAGTCGTCCTCGTCGAGTGTTGAAGCTTGAAAATTCGAGTGTCTATTTATTTATTTTTGAGTGTCGGTAGAAAGATGACTCCGTTCCCGGAAACGGTGAGTGATCCAGCTAACTTAGCCTCCCACGGAGGCGTTTTTAGGGGAGCTCGTTTTTCATCCCTTCCCACAGAGGGAGGAATGAAAAACGAACTCCTCTAAAAATGCCGGCGTGGGAGGCTACAGCTAACTGGGAATAAACGAACACGGGAATCCCGAAACATCGAGTTTGGATTCGATTTTGAGTTCGAGTTAGACTTGGAGTGGGTCTTCCGAGTTGGGAACAAGTTTATGCTCGACAGACCTTCAAGGCTTTCATTAATAAAATCGGGCCTCTTGAAGGACATTTGTTTGTGCTGAACTGGTAGTACTGTGCTGAGCTTTTCAGACGAAAAAATATGCACGTGTTCCGTCAAGTCTTGCCTTGCGGACATTCCAGTAATACGAACAGGGACTTAATCTCCGGAAAAATATAAGACATGCGTTTGACCATAATAAACCCCTCGTGTCACAGACTCTCGCTCCAACGTACGCTAACTGGCGATCCCGTTGTGTTAGCTAAAAAGGGGAATTGATTTTAGTTTAGTCTTGCGTACATAATGAAAGAGGCGACATATTTCTCAATAAAGTAAAAAACTGAAGCCTTCCAAATAATTGGAAGCGTGTTATTATTCATTCAAAATATTTCCCCGATTCTGATTGGCTAAAAGCAAACGTTTCATTCACCATAACCAGTTACTGATACCAAATTTGGAAGAGTTTTGTGTTTAGCGAGGAAATAACGTCAAAAATGCAGCGTTCTTGCAGGTTAATGCATCGTTAACCGAGAAGGCCTGGGGACGAGGTTGAGTTGTTTTGGTTGTGAACTTGAAAAATGGCGAACATTTCACTCGCTTCAAGAGTAAGAACTAGGCGAAAAAATAGCTAAAAACGTACCAAGAACAGCAAGATGAGAATTCGAAGGGCGACATCTGCTATTTGCAGAATATTTGCTTAGCTGAACAACCCTAAACGTGCACTATCGAAGATACAAACATTAACCACAAGGGACTGCAAAGGACCGGAAACGAATATGCCGAAGAACGTTGGACCTATAAAGACCTGATCAGCTAAAATAATAATGTCAGCGCCGTAGCTAGTATGAGGCAAACCGAGGCACTCGCCTCGGTAAAATTTTGACGAATTTCGCCGATCATTTTTATTTTACATAAGCGATCATCGGATATTTTTAACGCATCATGATATTACAAAGAATTCAGCAATTCAGTCAATATACTATGAAAAAATTACCATATCATCGATCTCAAGGGGTTACGTACGTTAACTCAAATTTTTTTTGAACAAATACTGATCAAAACCATTGGCGAGGTTAACGGTCACCCAGATTATGTAGCTTGTTTCTGATTATTGCTTTTTAAATTCCACTTAAATTAACTCGAAAAAAAGTTACCGAAAGGCCCAGAAAACGCTGCAAATCGCATTTCCGAGAGACTAAAGTTCAAAATTTCTCGGGGGGGGGCATGCCCCCGAACCCCCCTAGCAACTCCCGCCTGCCTCGGTTGGCCGTTTGGTCTGGCTACGGCACTGAATGTAGACATATTAAATTCTGCAAGCAGAATACTGCAATGCTGATCGTACTACGTGAAAATTAACTCTGCAAGACATCAACACGACACCGAAAGAACTCAAAACAGAGCGGGATTGTAGCCATAGACAGCTGTTTCACCCTTTTTGAGGCTCGTCAGTATGGCGCAACAACCAGAGAAAACTGATGAAAAATATCCGCCCACTCGGCTTATAAGCCCTGACCCAGAACTCTCAACACCCACAGAATCACGCCATGTCACGTGTCTTCTGGGGGGCAAGAGGCCAAGTGTCAAGTTGATGTCTCGCAGAGAAAATAAAAAAAATGGCCAAAACCAACCTTAAAACATGGACAAAACCATGCAAGAGTTAGTATTTTTAACAATTAGACTACGAGGCTCGGAGCGTCAAGATGACTGATTTTTAGAATAAGAGTAATTGTCTAGAAGAAAAGTTTTGATAAAAATATGCGAAAAAACCAAACAATAGAAAACAAACGGTTTGTTTGCACAACGTGCATTTTCTTTATTTACTTCTTCCTCGGTAAGCATCGTAAAAACAATTTGAAGAAGTTACCAAGTACTTTGTTTTTCTTCAAAACGCCGGTTGGCTACTGAGATAGTGAATGCTTAAGCCAACCAGATTGCAGAATTCGTGACAGAGTGTAGATGTATAGCCTGTATAGATGGTTTTTTGATAACACTTTGCAAACCAAAATTGAATTGTGCTATTAGATTATTTGGAAGAAAATTTAATTACTTAATAATATTGCTAGTAACGTAAAACTAATACATTTTAAAAATTTGAGTAAGTTCTAGAAACGCCATATATGTACAGTAGAACAAAATGTGACTTGATGCATGTATAGATATAGAATAAAAGGCAATCGAAAATTGTAAAACTCTAGTAACATTGTTTAGTACTTGAGAGCATTAAATGTAGTAAATCTATATGCTATTATGAATTTTTGCTTACGAATGATTTTATTTTTCTTTTAACCTAAGAATGAGGTGAGGCAGCTCTGAGGGCAAATTTGTCGTTATCTGTGGCCTTTGCATAGATATCTGTGTTGTTTGTTTTTTTTTTTTTTGAAGTAGTATCTCCGCCCTTACCGAGTAGTAGCCAGCGAAAAGCGAAACTAAGTCCACGGATTTTGGAGAAGAGAAAAACTTCTTTAATGAGGGAAGGACTTCACATCTCTCGATAATCTCCAAGTGGCTCTCAGATAAAATGAAAAAACAGTCAATCAAAATACAGAGATTTATAGGTTAAAATTTGAAGAGTAACTAACTAACGAATTGCTAAGATTTTCCATCACAAGCTGCCAACTTCGATTTGCTCTATTTTGTTTTCAGAGGAAGTGAACGAGCAGCTCTTTCAGCACTGCAGATAGTCTGCTACATGGTCTTGCCGTAAGCTGGCCGCACAAACGTAAACGAGTGCTGTCCGTATGATTGTTTTACTCTATGTGAAATCAAACTCCGAGTGCAGTTTCGTGTTTGCCTGGAATGGACCGCGCTGAAAAAGTTCTAGCGATATAGCAGGGCAGCATGTCGTTTAGTTTTTTTAAAAACCATCCTCGTTGTTATTCTAGCCATTCTATCTCGAAATAAGACGAGCAACGTATGAGAGACAAAGGCCATTAGTTTTGCATGGCGGGGGGGCGGGGGAGGGTTGAAGCTTGGCGAAGAAGTTAAAGAGAAATATACACTGATTACCAAAACTGCCACGGGAAGGAGAGGCAGCATGCATGGCCAAGTAGTCAGCGCGTCCGTCTCGCATATCCGGTCGTCCCGGGTTCGAGTCCCGCTCTGACCACCAGCTGGATTTTCGATCTTCCCTACTTTAGCTCCCCAAGTAGACGTTTTTAGGGCTTCGTCACACGTTCCAGTGTGCGTGGGAGGTTATCCCTGTTTGTAACTTATTTCCTACCGCCAAACATAAAAAAATGAACTCCCGACATAAAAAATCGACCCTCGAAATGGAACCCTCGACCAAAAGTCGAACTCCCGCCAGCTGGAGATTTTAATCCCATTATTTTCTATTGAGATTATTCTTTTGTAGTTATTTTAGTGAAGTACGGGTAAACAAGACTTGACAAGACAGAGAACGACTAAAAGCTCGCGCTACAGATAAGAAAGTTTATGGTCGACGTAAGTTCTAATACCTTCAAATGAGCGCAATAAAGCCAGCGTTAGGGTTGATTTCCAAAGTGTCGTGTAATTTTTACGTGCGTACGTGCCTAAAATTTACGTTCACAAATAAAATAGAGTCAATGCATGAAAAGGTCGCTTGTAACCGTAAAAGTTGAACCTCGCTCAACTTCTCGTTTAAGCTCAGCACTTTTTATCTTGCCTCTATTTTATTTACGTGATTAAAATTTACTTGCGTTAACGTGCGTACCCAAAAACGCGTCAGTGGAAATCAACCTTTAGGGTGGATTTCCACTGTCGGGTAATTCTTACGTGCATAAGCGCGTGATCTCCGGCGAACGTAAATGAAATAGAGGCAATGTATGGAAGGTCACGCAACCTCGCTCAACTTTTACGTTCACGCGCGGCCTTTCATTCATTGCCTCTATTTTATTTACGCGCGTAAATTTTACTTGCGTAGGCATGTAAAATTACGCGACAGTGGAAATCCACTTTTAGAAACCGCCCTTGAACATGACCTTTTGTGAAAAAATCAAGGAAAAAGAGTTGACGATCGACTGAAAGGTAGGTTTATTGGTGAGGTCATTATTTCTTTTTTTACGCGGCCATTTGAGATGTGAATTTTCATTATTATTCATTCAAATATTTCTCCGTTGCTGATTGTCTTAAATTTCATTCATAACCAGATAGTGTTTAGCCTGAGAAAATAGCCCACATTTCGTGATGCCTCTACTGGTTTTCCCACGAAATGACGTCTGAGAAACGGGCGTAGAAATTCTATAGTGATGACGCGATACCAACCAGATCTAAATAGTGCGTCTGATTGGCTGAAAATTTGCTTCAACAAAATCAGAAGCACTATCCAGATCTGGGTAGTCAGGCGTCATCAGTATCGATGAAATTTCTGCGCTCGTTTCTCAGACGTCATTTCGCGGGGAAACCAGTAGTGGTATCGCAAAATGTCGGCTGTTTCTCAGGCTAGCTAGTTTTGACCAAATTTGGAAGACGTTTGCGATATCCGAACAATGACGTTAATAGTAGAGGGTAATTCGGCACCCGAGATGCCCCAGGGACAAGTTTGTGTTGTTTTGGTAGAGCAGTTGTAAACGGGAGAACATTTGACACGTTTTGGGGAGAAGAAAGAGTCGACCTACCGCAAACAACATAGCAAGAACAGCAAAAAAACAACTTGACGGATGACATCTGCGATTTGAAGAATGCATGCCAGCCTAAACATTCCTTTATATCCTGAATTTTCCAAGAATTTGACGAGGGAGTAGCCTGCGTCGCGGACACTCTTAACCGCCTGGTCGAGACGATGCGTGGGTCGGCTGCAACGCAGCCTGCCGAGGAACTAATGATGACGTAAAATTGACATTGATGGAGGTAGACATGTTTTAGCTTGTTTTTAAAATACGAATTATTTTGAATGAATAATAAAACAATTGGATTCGACTTTAGTATCATCTAAAGAATTATGGAGATCTCGGAGGGTGTTATCCCCCTCGGATAACACGCCCACCTCGATCTCCATGATTCTTCAGATCGTACGAAAGCCGAATCCAGCTCCTGGTACGGTCGAACGACTCGAATACGCACACCGGACAAAGAAAAGTGTCCGTATTATAGAGCTCTTCGAAATGACGTCACTTTTAAGACTGATCTGACCGCAACTTTGTTCTCAGGTTCTCTCTACTCTTCCTCCCTTGTCGACAAAAGCGTTCAGTATCTAGAACAAGACGGTCTGTAAGCACTGAGGCTAGTATGCCTCCAACTCACAGTTGGCCTGCTCTCCAGTTCAGGTTCTTTTTCAACCCTGACTTAGGTTGATCTTTCAACTGCGAAAAAAGTTCCTAGCTGAAGCTTGTAACAGGCAATCGCAACCAACTTGTCTTGGGAAGTCGATCGTGTTCCTTTCTGGTGTTCCTTGCGTCGTCACCTATAACGAGAGCTACGGCTGCTTTACCACCAATCCTTTGCGAGACGGGATACAAGTCTCCAGAGCAAATGGCCAATCCTCAGTCTCGTGGATTTTTAACAGAATGTCAAAAACTGAAACAAAAAAGTACAAAATGGATAGAGGTAGTCAGACAATACACTAACTGTATAGTATATTGCCTGGATCGTCACGCTACGCATCTCGGGAGGAATGGAAAGGGCTTTTGCGTTACGATACAAATAAGGACTGTGCAGGACCAATCAATCAAATCCTTCTGTATCTTTAAGATCCTTTTGGGTTTCCATTACTTTACGGAATGTAGAATCTTTCTTCACAACACGCATCCATTGCATATACTCTGAGCTCATACCGTAGACAGCAAGAAGGACCCTCTCGGCCTTAACGAAAGCTACGTTTTCTGAATCTCTGTTCTCTTCCTACTTATTCATCAAAATGTTTTGTCATCTTGCTTGCTCCACACAACCCCAACCCTTTTTAGAAAAACCAGTGAGAGAATGGGTTCAAGCTTTCGTTGCAACGATTTTTGGGATCGCTTCGGTGGACAAGAGTTAGTTATGATTGGTTCATGGTTGCCTTTGTATACTATCAACCAATCACAACTTACCCTTGTCCACGCAAACGGCCCTCGTTCCACTGAGACAAAGAATAAAGTTGTTGTTGTTGTTGTCATACTGAGCTTGTAACCATTCTCTCAATAGTTTATGTTGGGCAAAGAAGACATACCTTGGTTTACTGTAAGCACTTTTGAAAAGGAGTGGTTTCCAGGTTTGCTCTTTCTTTCCATGTACTCGTCAATGGGTAGTCGTGCTGTGTTCAGATTCTTAGCTTCAGCTCGAGACTTGGTTCTGTCCTTAAACACGAAAGCGCAAACTAGTTATGCGAATATTATCGTATTTAATAGACCATTACAGTCCTCTATTATGTAAGATCGTTGAGCTCAAGCGCTTAACCTTACGAGCGGCTATCTCAATTGAAATGTACCGACGGGGTAGGCCCCGAGGTTTAGAGTTGTGGGATAGTAGGGGGGGGGGGGGGGGGGGGGAGTTAGAACAAAATGTTTCTCGCCTCCTCCTAAACCGTTCGAGATTAAACGGTACCGGCAAATGTTCAAGATTGATTTGAAGATAATATTATATCAAATGATCATTCCTATAATACATGCACGTTCTTCTTTTTCTATTGACTTTTATAAAAGACCTTCTAGGTTAACAGTCCAAGCTAAATCGTTTTTCCGAATAGGACTACGAGCTGAAGAAAGAATGTGAAACGAAATACATATAATTTTAAAAAACATGTTTCGAAAAACTCGTTTAAGAGACAGATTAAGCAAACTTCAATCACATCTAAGCTTTAGAAGAAGCTTATCTAGATTTTCTTGAAATTATGAAAAAAATAAAAATAAAAAAAATAAAATCTGCAGCGAGTCTCTTAAATTACCCTTGGCTAGCCCAAATTGTAGGTGTAATTAAACTTAGCATCGTCAATAAAGTTAGTCCTCCTCCCTTTTCTTCTTAATATGTTAATTTTTTCGGCTTGGTAATTTTTTTCTCCTCCTTTAATTTGCTCTGTAAGCATGTCCCGCCTAGATTAGCCTAAAACAATTGGCGGGTCAAACTCTGTAAAACCTTTTGTGAAAAGCAATAAAATAATTGTCTAAATAACAACATAAAATTACAAATATCATTTTATTTTCCATGCAACAATTCTAAAATTGAGACAAACACCACACATGAAATATTCGTTGAACACTTCAGTCAAAATAAGAGGAAACCAGATGTAGGTCACTGCAAGGGTTTGAAGAATAAACCCAAAAGTTGTCTTCGGTTAGGCTCGACTTTTGTCACTCTCTCAGCCCCAAAGAACGGCTGGTAATCGAGCCTAGTCTTAGGTCAGCGTAGTTAATAGTTACCTTGAGGACGTGATGATCTACAAGCCCGCCTATGATGTAAACTTTATCTTTGTTGAGTTTTTCAAGAACTGAAACAGAAAAGAAAAGCACCTCAAGTTTCATTTACTCCCGATATGAGGAAGCGGCATATGATATGTATCTGACTCCATGGTAAAGCTTGCAAAATTCCAATTGGAATTACCCTTGGCCAGCTGGGGAATTCTTTCTTGTTACTTTCTATTTGTTTGAACGTTTGTTTCTTATTTCACGACCACAATGTCTCGAGACAAAATAACTGTGTTACTCCCGTGGTATTGGTTTTGTTTTGCACTACCCTGCTATGGAGTAGGAAGGATGAAACAGAGTTACATATATGCATGTACTTTATTTCACGTCATAAAGAGGCTTGATAGCGAAATAATAAATTACACAAAAACAATAGTATCAATTTAAAGCTAAATGATAAAAGCAGTTAAAAATAGTTTTAAGACTAATGTTCCGTAAGGAGACTGCAGGGTACATCTACACCCTAAGTTGATAATATTAATTCAATAGGCCACTTCCGAGTTCCAAAACCCTCACTTTCAAAATGAGGCCAAAATCACAATCTTTCTTGTGAAAATGAGTTTTATTTGCATGAGAATGAAAAATCATTTCCATATCAAAGGCTGAGCTCTTAACCTCGTTTTGATACAGAGGTCTGGGGGAACACGGAAATGGCGTATTTTAATTCAATTTTTAATTTTTTTCATTTCACCGAAATATGAATTGAAACTGATAAAAACAAAACTAAGATGAATAGCTGAAGTTCCATTAAAAGTTTGCATCTGTCCTGACCCTTAAACGTGATTGCGTATTCAGCGGTCTTTATTTCTGGTGGCAGAGAGTTCCACAGTGATTCTTTCCTTTAATAAATCGACACTAAGAGGTTCTCTGGGTGATTGCCTTTTTAGAAAACAAGTATTTCCTTGTGCATTATTTTTTAGACGGTGTTGCAGATAAATACCATATTCATACCGTAAGGGGAGTCTGGTGTAAGATATACAATGTCTTCAGCGTCAAACATTTTAAAGTAGCTTTCGTCCGACCTGCAAACCTCAAATAGTAGAAAAGCAATCTTTTTTTAGCAGATCATAATTAACGAGAAAACCTTGCAAATGTCAAAAGCTACAGGCAAACGGACGCAACACCTTCCAACAATGTTACGTCCGTTTGCACAGGGCTAAAGGTTTGACCGCTTTCAAACTTCGCGCAACAACTCCCAACAACATGCAACAGGGTGTGACAAGCGGACGCAACATTTAACATTCAACATTATATTGCGTCCGTTTGCGCGGGGCTTCAGACAAGGATCTGATCCCACGTGACTCAACCGGCTCAACCAGTTAAAAGCTTCCCCAAGAAAAATTTGTATCACCTTAACCTGGGCAATTGCGCTAAATCATTCATTTTATCTTTACATAAGTGAATAAGTACAAAACTTAAAGTAAACTTTAGGTCTGAACAGAATCAGGCTTTTAATTTCATGTCTACCAAAAGACAGTCCGTTTTAATCTGTAATCTTTCCTGTAAACATTGTTATTTTGATATTTCGGTTAAATTCTATGGCAAACTGAATTGCAACTTATTTAAATGCTAAAATTGCCCGGGTGCTTTCCGTTTTGAAATACCGAGAATTCCATGTGGCAAATGGAATAGTACTTTCAGTTTACACTAGCCAATCAAACCTTGTTCACCTACCATAAGCTTGTTGAAATCTAGTGATTGTCTGACACACTCGCGGTACACTCTACCATTCGCGTCCAGTCCCGTTAGATGGAGTAAAACAGGGGATACTGACTTCATGTTAGAACCATACAGCTGTCGCACTTGAGCTGCAAGTTTGGTCACTTCCTGTGAATAAGGCCACAGAGTCATTTATAATGCTATACATGTAACACCAGTTCCTACTTGTCTCTGAAACTTTCAGTTCTACAAGAAAAATGTTATATTTGTGATGTATTGAGCGTTTTTCTGACGAGATTCCAACCCATGGCCACTCAGAATACTAGAGGGTGAATAGATGAAAAGGACGTTATAATAGTAGATGGAGAGTCTGATTTACTGAAAAATCAGTTTTTGTTCATCTTGGCAATTTTTTTCTCAAACCTCTCCTTTTTTAATCGAAGAAGGTGAGAAGTGAGCGCGTAAAACATTAGATTGTATTAAGAGTGCTGTCCCGTGTGTGCACTGCTGACAGGGTTAGCCACATCTAAGTTTTTAGATAAATGGAGCAGAAAAAACGAAGGGTCAAACCTCTATGCGAAATACTTTCACGTAAAAATAATGAGACTTCTTCACGCGCCACAAAAAATTCCATAAAATTCTTCACGCTCGCCCAAAAAACAAACAAACAAAACCAAAAAAAAAAGCAATTTAGGTTTCTTGCAAAATTGAAAGGAAAACGTGCTGACCTTGTTACTCATGTCTTCTGATAAAGTAAAATCGATGGCTATTCTCTGGCCGCCATTCTTCATTACGTTTTCCACTCTCTCTTTTTGAATTTTCTTCTTCAACAATTTTGGTATGTGGTCTTCTTCTAATGGGGGAATAAAAAGAATGCCTAAATCTCACATCGGTTCAGCTCGATCTATTTAAAGTTTAAATCAGCTTACAGGCACAAAAGAATAAATATTGAATGAGGTGCAATAACGTGCGTGAGAACTGATAAAAGTATGTTCGGAAATTATTTGGTAATTATTTATATATATTATAAAGATGTTCACACTCGGCCGAAAAGGAGAGAAAACGTTTCCTTGCTTGAAAATTCAATTGCACTCAAGCCACATGAGACAACCTCTGCTGAAAGACGATCCCCTTTTAGTGACATGAAAAACTCCCCTACCTCTTAGCATTTTTAGTAATTCGTCGCTGGGGGGATCCTTCTGGGAGATTTGAATATAATTAAAAAAATCAACCTATGCCCCAGGGCTCTCTCATTTGCCTTCCACTGTAGTCCGTCTCTTCGCCTATCCCTCCAGCTCCCTACCCCCCAATGAGAGGCCAGACTACATGTACGTCCATGGCTGCTACCTAAATAAATACTTTAGTACATGTATTACAGCAAAACATACCTTTTAGTATCACTGGTTCAACTTCACGTTTTCCATCCTCCAGTTTCTCCTTCTGCTTTCGTTTGAAGGTTTCCTGCAAAAATATAATAACAGATAGTCAAGACAAAAATGCTCAGTTGATACACACCTCATTTATTTACCACTATCTGCGAGTGGGCAAGATGAAGCAAATCCTGTGTTCTAATTGCTTACCGAAGTTGCCAAGATGGGTCCATCTTGCCCGCTCTCTATATGCCGTGTTGATCCCAAAAGAAAAAGTTCCCCTTTAGCCGTACAATAAATCCTTTACTTTGACCAAGCTCGTCTGGTTAAGATGGCTGGATATTGGCCCCATTCTTTTCGGCGTTTTCATTGAATTTGACGTAGTCTCTGCCAACTAAAATGTAAAAAAACCTGGCTAATATCCGCCATCTTGACCCAACTTACCTTCTTTCTTTTGAGTCTTACCAAGGACTTCAGCTCACTCTTCTGAAGACAGAAAAAAAAGGAAAGTTAAGAAATATTAGCTGATAATATGTAGATTACTATAGTATTTCTGGAAATCGGCCATGGCATGTGCTGTTCATGCAAAGACCAAAAGATACAAAAAATGAAAAGTGAACGTTAGGTTTCCATACAGCTCTACCCAAACGGTAGACTACGAGCAGTCTCTCTTTTTTCTTGGTCCGTCGAGCAAAACGTGCGAGACACGCAAATGACCACGCGCGTGACTAAAGGCGCGAGATTGGAGAGGCTAGCTGCCGCCCTCGTTTCTCGGCTCTCGCAGCTTCGCCGCCCAACGTTCACGTGTACTCCCCTCACTAAATCTGAAGAAAAAAAGAGACTGCTCGCAGTCTACCCAAACAGCAATTTGAGAATATTATGGTAATAATCGCAGTGGCCCGTTAACCCATCAGGGCAAACGAATTAAAGTGTAAAACAAGTGATTTGAATATTAAATCTAGTTACACTGTACATGTATATAAGTACATGTTCGTATTTGGGGTAAGTGATATCCGTGTGCATGACGGGGTTTAAAAGACCAGAAAAGTTAAAGGTTGGACAAGTCTGTAACAAAACGACTTTCAAAACTTATTGGCAGACTTACAGAAAGATGTGACATTGCTTTCTTTAATTCAGCAATCAGCATCCGAATTTCACCTAAGTTTTCCATATCCTCCATTCGCATTGTAACTCCATGAAACCTGGAAAGACTAAAACAACACAAAAATTCAAATAGGTTTGAACAATGAAAATCACAAAATGACAACAAAAGTAAATATTCAGGGGACAGAGTTTGATGTCATGCAAGTTAAAAATATGTTAAAGAAAATGAGTTGACAACTAGGTATCTGTCATTCTCTGCTGCATGGACTGTTTCTTGCAAAGTATGAAGCGTGATGAAATCCGAAACTATGTATCAAAGCTAAGGCTTGTGGTGAAACTCTGGCAACATAGGTCTAAAATATAGAATTTCATAACAGCGGAGAACAACAAAAAATCAAAGTTATATACCACCCTTTTTAAATAAATGCGCGAATCATGAATCCTATAATTTTAAATGCTAAATCCATTCAAAGTGAAGAAAATTCTTTTAATTTAAACTCTTTTAGATGCATTTTATAAAGAAACTCGCCTAAAAGCTGTGTGCTAATCTTTTCCCCAATAAATTTACCTGGCACCATATCCATGCAAACACAAAAACATCATACACTGTAGCAAGCGACTATGTTAGGTGCAGAGATTACATTTATCTCTACGATGAAGCAATCAATCAGTGGCATGGAAATGAAATTTCTCCCCCCGAAAGATGCGTTGCTTGCAGTGAGTACTACTAAATGAGACAAACTAGAATATAACAGTTACTGATTTGGGAATATTTTCCTCTTTAACTTCAATATGTGCAAATTAAATGAGAAATAACTGCTACCAACATCACACATTGTTCAGCTGAGTCTCGGGTGGAAGAATGTGGGAAAGGGCAAGAAAGGAGCAGCAGTCCAGTTCACTTTGTTTAGTTTTTCCAAATTTTTGTCCAAACTTGATTCCTCTGACACTAACCTGGTGTTAGTGACCAAATTACTGTACTTGTAAATGATTCTTTACAGAATCAAAGCTTTGTGAGGCATCATAAATGCCTTCTTTTGGATTTGCTATAATAACACTGATAATAAAACCTTTGCATAATTCTCCATTATTTGTATCTTTTTCTCAGTTGTACTTGCTCTGTTACTAAACACTTCTTTCAATATTGATTATTTTAGCTTATTTTAAGCTCTTACTTTAAATATTTCACTCAATTTCTTTGACAATTTCACTGGCTGAAATTATTTAGTTAATTATTGCATTCATGTAGCTCCTTTAAGTGAATTTTCTTATTACATATTGGAAATTAAGATCTCCTTACTAGTATCCACAGAAATTGATGAGATGTTGTTTGACATTAGCAATAGGTGTATCGTAAAATTCACATAACTCCAGATACTGATCAACCACATCCAAAACTGCTGGCTGTTTCTTACAAAACAGTGCTGGATTAGCATCTAAGGAGTCTTTGAAAAAGTAACACAACACAATGTTAAGGACATAAATTATTGTAGAAAACATACAGTAAGTTATGAATGGTTACAGGTACATTAAATGTACCTGTAACCATTCATAACTTAGCCACTGGAACAGTTAAAGTAACAATCTAAGAATGTATGGCAGCCATGCACAATACAAGTTGCTACAAGAAGACACAAGGCCCCTTACTCAGTGTCTGAGTGGCAACAACAGCATCACAGGTAAAACATCGACATACTTTTTTGCACTAGGAAACAGTCTTCATGCTCGAGCAACCAACACAGCTATTCTTATCGATTTAATATTTTTGCTTTGGCCATTTGTCAACAGTGTAGAGAAACCCTAACAAGTAACTTACACTGTACCTGCACAGACAAATGAATAACAATAATAAGATTGTTATTCATTTGTCGAAGGTCTGAGGAGTAGTGGTCTTCAAAACTAAAAGGTAAAATTGAAGTCTTGAACAATCTTCTGGGCTTTTCAAATTAACATTTATGGGAAGCTGTTAGTCTTGTATCTTGAAACAAAAGAAAAATGTTTTACAAGGTTGTCCCCTGAAATGTCTTATAGCTACATGCATTATATACCTGCTATGATGCATGTACATTGTACCTTCTTGGCAATATTAGTATAGGTAATAGCATGATTTGTAGTGATATTTGGCATAAATACCACGAGTGATCTTTCGAAATTGTTATACGTAATTTCACGAGCCGTCAGGTGAGTGAAATTTGAGACAATTTGGAAATATCACAAGTGGTATCTATGCCAAATATCACATACAACTCATGCTATTATTTGTTTATACTACTACCCACAAAAGGTTTGTAATTTTCACATGTAGGTATTTCAAATTAAGCTGAAATACCACTTATCTAAGCCAATCAAATTGCAGAAATTTCTCATGTAGTAGTATAAACACCAGAACACATGCCGAATGGCTGAAATAATCCTTACCTGAAGCAGCTATCCCTTGAACTCCAGTGTATTCTATGCATCTATCAATTTCCCACAAACTAGATGCGCCCACATCAAGGATGAATGGCAGAGAAACAGAGTCACTAGACAAGTATAAAATTAAATAGCAAGACATAAAAATGATATTGTTATTCATTCAAAATATTTCCCCAATTGTGATTGGCTAAAAGCGCACGCAAAATTCACCATTTATAACCAGTTACTGATGACCAAATTTGGAAGAATTTTGTGTTTAACGAGGAAATGATGTCAAAAATGCAGCCCGCTACAGGTTAAGGCACCATTACCAAGAGGACCTGGGGATGAGGTTGAGTTGTTTTGGTTGTGAAAACAAAAATGGCAGTCACTTTACTTGTTTTAAGAGTAAGAACTACAGCTGGAACTAGGTGAAATAATAGCTAAAAACATGGAAAAAAGAGCAAGAAGACAACTCGGAGGGAAACATCTGCTATTTGGAGAATATTTGCAGAGCTGGACAAACCTAAACGTACACTATTAAAGATGAACTTAACATCGATACAGGTAAGCATGTTTTAGCTATGTTTTTAAACTAGGAATTATTTTGAATGAATAATAAAGCAATTAATGAATTCGGCTTTTGTAGGATATGAAGAATTAAGCAGATCTTGGAGGGTGTTATCCACCGCGGCCTTCTACTTAGCCTCATTCATTAATTGCTAATAATAGCTTCTAACATTCCGTACAATAGTCAATGAGGTGTACCAAAAAAGAAATGAGAATGAAATAGTGACACCCATAGAATTAGGTTGGGTTGTTTCCACAAGTGAAAAGTTGCAGGCCATGGAAGGCAACATGCATTTAGTTTTTTTTATATCTGCAGTGAGGAACTCTTATTACCAGATGGTCTTGACTGCATCCCAATCATTTTTGGTGACAAGAAAATTAACCTTCTCTGGTCTGTCTTTGTGCAACAGTATAATCTTGAGGGAAAGAAAAAAAACAGGAAGCTATACAGCAGTTATAAATACCCTCATTAAATGAGCAAGAAGTAAAATATGTGTTAAAGCCCATCTGAAATCCTACTAACCTTAAAAGAATATCATAGCTGTCCTTCACTTAAATTACCTGACAGCCTGCTTCTTGAAGGGATTTTCCTTTCCTTATAGTATCATCAACTGTTTGCCGACTAAAAGGAAGCTTGCAAAGAAGAGGTGTTTCACAGTCTTGGTTGATTCGTTGGATGCAGCTAACCCAAGATTTCCATGTGTCATGTTCATCTGTTGAGCACGAAATAAAACTGGAGCTGAATTCACAGATGTCAACAGCATCACAAATGTCTCTTAGTTCCTTCACCGCTTGCACTGTACTGTCCATATTCCCTGGTTGCAGCTGACAAAATTATCAATTAATTATGACTCAGCATAGTCAAGCCTTAACACTAAACATACAGTTTTTTCAATCTCCCAATAATTTAAATCAAAGCTGAACTCAGCTCCCTTTCATTGGGGCAGTGGTGAGAGCAATTGCCTCCAGCAGCCCATAACCCAGAACGAGCAACTCCCTTACTAGGCCTATGTCACAGCTCTTTTACAGACCAGTTTATTTTTAGACACATTTTAGGACACTTTTTCCCACAAAAATAGAATCTTCACCATGTCTATGAGCGCATTCGAAGTATAAGAGATAAAAAAGGAAAACTAAATGTTATTAAAAGCCAGAAAATATCATTTTTAGGTCTGTAGGTTTTGCTGACTGGTTTGTGGAATTTAGAAGATATTCAAAATTCATGCAAAAACTGTTCTAAGAATAAACTGGTCCGCAAAAACGCTGTGACACGAGCGCATGGAAGTCGCCCCCTCAGGGTTATGGGCTCCTGTCGCCTCCCACCAGTGTTAGAGTTTGTTGTTAGTTCTGTCTCTTGTTCTGAGAGGTTTTTCTCCAGGTACTCGGGTTTCTGCTCACCTCAATCAGGAAAGGTTAATGAAGACCCACTATGTGGATGTGCTACTACTAAATTGTTATTTATTTATTTATTCATTTACCTATCCATCTATTTATTTATTCATTTATCATAATATTATTAATTGACTCCAAGTCAAGCACAGTATTTTTACCTCTGATTTTACTGAATCTCCTGGGCATTTGGTCAATTTCTGTGTGGGGTGGGGTGGGGTGGGGTGGTTTTGATGAGTTGAAGTGGGTGGCATCAGAGAAAGGAGGGTAAGTACAATGTACTGCATAAAGCAGGTATCAATGTGTGGACAAGGAGGGCAGACTGTATGGGCATAGGTGAAGCATCTTAATTTTTTTGGGGGGGGAATCAAATTTCCGACCCTTGGGCCTGGAAAATAGTTCAAAATTAATGTGATAAAATATCCTAAGGGGACAAGGGATATGCTTTTATGCCCGTACCAACCCCTCCCCCCCTGCCCCCTTCTTAACATTGATACCTAACCTGCATAAGAGATCAGAATTACATCAACTAATTGGTATCTTTGTACAACATGCCACTGTAGAAACCTAAAAAAACACCACGATAAATGTTTCTTTGCCTTACCTGGACGATTAAAGGACGATCAGCGTGCCCCTTTGTTACGCTCTCGAATAGACTGTTTGTATTTTCAACACAGTCCACCGCTGTTACAGAACGTGTAAAGCACAGATGAACACCTAAATTCCTCAAAAGTATCCTCCAAGATAGATCTTCTAAATTGGAAAACGGTGATGCAATATACCGGCAGTTAGAAAGAAACTTTAACGTTGACATATTAAAAGGAAAACTCAAAGAGATTATTGATCACAATTTTTGATTTGACGCATTCGCAAAGCTTTCGCCGCCATTTTGATCTTTTCCGTCCCAGTTTTCTTCGACCTCTCTCTCTAGGCCTGGTAAGGAACAGCAACAGACGACAGGAAAACCTCCGGAAACCTCCCCGCCATATTTCAGATTTCTTTAGTTACTGTTTTGTCTACCAAATTTTCAAAGTTAATTTCTGAATAAGAGGAACTATTTTTAATTCGAGATAACTTCCCTAGTAAGATATGAAGTTTACAGAGCATCTGAGTGCTCATTTAACCCCAGAATGGCGCAGTCAATACATCCGATATGAGGTAAGCTTGAAGCTACCGCTAAAATCTTGTGTATTTCGAGCTTTATTCTTGTGTAAAATTTTTGTTATGGGTTCGGCTTTGTGCCGACTTAGCTTTTGTATTTTTGTCTATAAATATAATTTAGGGTTAGCAGTTCCTGTTTCAGGAAAATTGTTTTTACCCTAGCCTTGCTACAATCTCGTGCCGGTAATATTCCTGCACCTTAAAGCTTAATATTATCATGTGATTTTGTTTTTTTTTTTTATAAACCGCAGCAACTCAAAGAAGTGTTGTATGATGGCCTAGACAAAATGCCATTAAAGGATGGTAAGAAATAACTTCAGTTTTTTGTTTGTGCATGTGGCTTTAGTGTAGAAGGTGTTTGTTATTAATTAAATGCATGTGATTAAGGTTAAATACTCCTGTACACCCTGTGTACAACATTTACAGAAATACGTAGTAATGCATACCTGCAAAATTTTACTGAGTCGAATATATGAAAGCTTAATCTCCAAAGAAATGATAACCCAGATTTCTGACATCATTCCCTCAAAAATTATGTATAATTTACATCAGAACATTACTGATTGTTTACCCATCTGATAATATCTGTTGATTACTGAGGGTGTCTGAAACCTCTGAAACTTTAAGACGGATATGCTATGTTTTTCCTTGTACTGTTTCTGTGTATTATTACTAGTTTGAATATAATTTTTGGTGTCTATAGAGGCCAAGTAAACAAATGTTATCTTGTTGGCCCATAGTTCCTATGAATATTTATGTACACAGCACCTAAATTAACCACACTAATTTGAATAACAAATAATAAAGCAAATTCTTGTAAGTAATAGAACAAGTACACACACAACTAAAAAAACTAATATAGAAAAAAAAAGAAAAAAGAAGTGAAAGTGAATCAAGTGGATAATAGATAGCAATAACGAAGCATATAGTTTATAAAGCCTGCATAAGAAATATGTGTCTATTTATTTTGATTACTTAATGCCAATTTTAGACAGCATAATGAGCATTTGAAATGTTCATAAATGCTTCATAAAGTAAAATTTAGCCAAGGATTCAGAGACACATCTGTCATGACCAAAGCCAGGTGTCTTAACACTGAGGTGTGATTAGTTCATGCATTTAGAAAATGGGGATTTATATATAAGTTTCTCTGTCTCAGAGTTTTGAACTTTTCTCAGTGTGCAAAGAAAGTCATGTCTAATAGCCCAGAGCCAGTGGATTTTGCTATTGGGCTAGTGATTTTTGTTCTTAACTTGCCTGACGGGCAAGTGCCGTTTTTTTGGGAAATTCAAATTACAGAAGGATTGTAATCAATCCTGCTAATCAAAAAGGGTTTTGGGGCTAGTTGAAATGACTTGTGGGCTAGTACACCCTGGCTACAGCTCACCCAAATAGCAGGCTGTAAAAAGTTCTGACTTTCTTTGCACTCTGTTTTCCACGCAAGGTGGAAACAAGGGTCTCCATGTAATAATTATTCAAGATTATATTTTCTATTTTGTGATTTCATTAAGCTGAAATTATGAGAACAATAGGGCCATTTATACGGAGAAAAATAAGGACACGTCTTAAATAAGATGCATACTTTTGGGTATAAATGGCACATTTCATCTAAACAAGACGTGACTTAGCTAAGCTGCACCTTATTTTGAAACAGCCCTTAACACCTGTTCTTAGATAAGATGTGTCATAGCTGAGACAAGAAAAACTTCGTATAAATGAGTTTCGCCTCTTACATAAGATGTGAACACATAGTACAAATGCGTTAATTTTTGGCATGCCATGTTGGATTGCTGTTGCTATGGGCAACATTCACGTGAAAACGAGTCAAGAACAGAAATAAGACACAAACCATTTATACGAGCTGTTGTCATCTTAGATAAGACATGCTCATAAAAATGGTACGGTTTGCGTCTTATTTAAGACGTGTCTTATGTAAGACGCATCATATTTTTCCTGGTATAAATGGCCCTAATAATACTCTGTAACTACATGACTCGCTATTATGTACCTACACTGTAGTGGCACTGATACACTGAACAGCAGTCATACAAGCCTATGAAAAGGAAAAGAGAGTTTAAGAGCAACCAGCGAGAAAATTGTTCTGCCAGGTGTACAAAACTTTTTGGCGGGCTTGAGAATGAAGTTTTTGACCTGCAGGCATTAAAGCTGTGCCAAAATTAAATTAAGGCTGATGAGATTAAGTTGGAAGCTCGACATGTTAATTCTCTCACCCTGTCTCACCTTAGTAACTTGGTCTTAATGATGCATTATGAAGTCAGTAAATTAAAGCCTGACATTGAGTCACTGTTCTTTTTTTTTTTCACAGAAAACCCTGACTCAGTTGTGCAGAGTTATTTCTCCAAGTTTGAGGAGCAGTGGTTTAGCTACTGTAATGAGGAACTAGAAAAAATAAATACATTCTTTGCAGGTACGTTTCAATTTTCTGCCACAGTTGAAGTATCCCTCATTCTGTGAGAAGCTAAGGCTTTTCTGTTTATGGGGAATGTCATCAAGCAAAAAAGTTTTACGCAACTCTCCTTTCTCGCCCAGACGTAATGTATGTTGTACAGATCAACTTTACAAGGAAATATAGAAAGAAAAATAAGACTATGGTACTAGCAACATTATTGCCATTTATATTAAAAATAAGAGAGGTCCCAGATAAGAAGTAAACTTCTCAGTTCAAAGTGATTATTCTTATAAAATGTTTGATCTTTTAGGGGATATGATGTTACTGAGATAATTTTTTTGCCTTGATTATAAAGCACAATAAATACACTGTAAAGGATAGAGTCTCACATGAGGACCAGCTTATTAGTATTTTGCTGGTTTCACTCTTACAGCAAATGTAAGTCATCAAAAATCCAAATCCAAATCATTCAGTCAGTAGAGTTTAGAATCTGGGAAATGAAAGTAGATAAAATGTAAATAACCAAACATTCTTGGTAAGGCTCAGATCTATGTGATTTTTTATAATGTGAGTTACTTAGAGAAAACTGTTCTACCCAGCAGATTTACTTGTTTGGAGCAAGAAGTCATTTTGGTGTCTGAGATCCCTTTAAGGGACACCAACATACAATGTCATGTACATGTAGTAGCAGGAAATGACCAAACATCTCTCACTAAGTTTACAGTTGTGTGTTCCAAAAGTTTCAGTTTTATTTTGTGGTCATTGTCAACAGAAAAAATTGCTGAGGCTGGTCGTAAGTTTACAACTCTTAAAAATGAACTGTATGTGGCTGGATCCCTCAAGGTGGGTCCTAGTTTAAACACATTAGCCACTTCAAAGAAGATGACTCTGGTACCTAAACCAAGTGAGAAGGTCAAGGCAAAGACAAAGAAGAAAGCTTCTGAGCTAAAGTTTGCATTTGGAGAGTTTTATCTCAGCTTGGTTCTTCTACAGAATTATCAGGTACTTTCATCTTAATGTACCATGGAGCTCATCTATAGCATTCTTTAGTATTGTTGTTATTTGTAAGTGGTTTAGGGTGCTGGATTTCAATACGATTTCCCCACTGGCTAAATCCTCATTGACCACTAGCTGGAGTTACAATACAGTGTATTTATCAACTCTTCCAAATACGCTTCTAGAGTTATTTGCATCAAGAGCTGTCCTCCTTAGTCTGGAGTTCAACTGACCTTTAAGCCATGTTTCTTAAGAAAAACCAACTGGTAGAGCCGTGTACCTGTTGGGATTAAAAACCTATCTTACATGTCATACAAAAATTATGTATAATTAATGTCTTAATTTAATTTGACATTAAAATTTTTGTTTTATGAACCCATGTATGATTGTATTTTGATAAATGTTTGTGACAGAGGTTGGGATAAATGACACCTTTGATATAGTTCAGAAGCATACATGTAAAATGTTGATTTAAAGTTTCCTGCAGTCATGAAATTTTACTTTAGTTGAATTATTGTGATGGGAGCCCAAAATGAGAACTCACTTGTTGGCTAGTGTAGGCCTTTGCACTCCCTTGCATTCATTTATTTATTTATTTTTATTTTTGTTTCAGCAACTCAACTTTACTGGATTTAGAAAAATTCTCAAGAAACATGATAAGGTATAGAAAATTTTAGTGAATCCCAATTTTTTGCCATATGCAGTTTACTGTAAGAACAAGGAACTTTTATAGGGAAAGCCATCATTTTAGCCATTCATTCAAAATGGTTTAATTTAATAAAATAGTAATTATGGTATTGATGTTCAAGTGCATCAGGAATATTGATTCATGGAACCCTACTTACAGTGTACTACTTTATACAATCAAATGTAAATATATGTAACAGTTACATTGTGTTGGCATATATAATTGTTGTTTAAAAATGTTGATTGACTAGATTTTGCTGTTACAGTGTGACTTCTCAAACTGGGGCACTTGGAAGAAGATTATTCAATCACAGCTTTTTTTGAAAACAAAAAATTCTCAAGATTTTTTCACAAATGGACCAATACCATTCATTAATTTGAGGGCTGTTTCCTGAGTGGTCAGGTAAGTTCAAATGGTTTTTTAAAAAGTTTTCATAGTTGAACCTGAATTTTTTTGGTCTGTTTGCAAAAACAAAAAAAAACTTGAGAATCTTTTGTTTTCAAAAAACGTGATTGGGTAATCTTTTTACAAGTAACCAGTTTGAGTAGTCACACTGTAACATCAAGCAAATAAGACACATCTACATACACCTTTCATTTAACACTTTTCTGATGTACATGTAAACATAAACTTGCAGGTACTTGAGACAACGAATGGTGCTCAATACAGGCAAGAGATGATAGAAACAGCCGATTTTTTCACTAATAAACATGTTGGTGAACTCATTCTAGACACTGAGGTGTGTTGAATCTTGTAAATGTAAATGTTGATCAGTGTAAATAATAATATCATCCTCTCCTCTAGTGGTCCTTTACTTCTCACGCAGTGAGAAGTGTATTAGAAGCTATCGTTGTTTCTCATCCGTATCCAAAAGACTAAAAAGTACATCTCACTGGTAACACCATTTCTAGTTGTTAGAAAAAATAAAGGCATTACTTTCTCCTTAGTTATTTAAAGCCCCTTGAAGTGTTAGTCAGGCTGAGAATCGACCCAAGCTTGATGCTCCACAGTCTCATATCCATCCAATTGAACTATTACCAGAGATGGTGATCTTCTAGATTTTATAACATTGATAGCAGAGCTCTTGAAGTGTGTTGCAGAGAACCATATGTATTAAAATTTGGTTATCTATGCATCCAAGGAATTTTGGTTGTGTGATATTGTCTGTCAATGCATATGTTGTAGTCAATTTTTTATCTCAGGTAATTTTTGTTTTTTTTTTTTGGTTTCTGGGTATAGTAAATTATGTATGCTAATGAAGTTGAAGCAAAAGAAAAAGAAGAATCACTTCAGATAAAAAATTAACTACAACACATACGCCTAGCTGTCTGTATGTATATCCTAATATTCACACTGTCATGGAAGCATGGATGCCTTGGCTATATTTATTGAATTATGCTCAGTGCACCCTTATCCAAGTTCTGGTAACCTCTAGTGATCTCTATTAAGTTATTGCTTGCCAATCTTGATCTTTTCCTTAGTTTGTCTGTGATTTTTTATTGATAATTCTTTCGTCTTCACATTTTTAGGATTTGTACATCACAGAACTTGAGGGTGGGAACCGCTCAAAAGCCATGAATAGATTACGAGTTCCTCCACTTCAAGAAGAACAAGTAAGTTTAAAAAACTCGCTGAATTTATTTGTGTTAATTTGATGTAATGTGACTTTGAGATGCAGTCTTTATGCCAGCCTGCAAAATAATGACCTGCTCATCATTAGATCACGAAAGTTCGTAGTAGCTCAGTGGTTAGAGTATCCCACTAGTGTCCAGGGCTCAAAGTTAGCGACTAACTGGTCGCATATGCTACCAGATTTTTGGTTTTGCGCCTAAAAATTCATGTGTAATCGCACCTGTGCGCCATAAAACCCAAAGCACAGTGCGACTGACTTACTTCGGACTATACTTATGAACTCGAACTAGAAAGACGCTGAATCCCAATGGATTCTGCGAACTCGAATGTTCTTTTTCATTTCAATGTTTTACTCCACCCAGACTCTTCTGTTTTGTAATAAACACTGCTGACACATGCAAATATATGCTACGAACAAAACATTTCCTTTTTGCGTAATGGAGGTAAGAAAGTTTTTTAAGTCATATCCCAGTTACATGTAAGTCATTGCGCATTTAACAAATTCATTAAAGATTAATTTTCATTCTCGTTCGACATACTCATTGTTGTCAGTTTTGAATTGTTTTTCAAGGATAAGTTTTCTTTAGTCACAACTGTACTGTCAAAAAGAGAAATTAGTATTTAAAATCACAACGGTATTACTGCGTAGCAAATCGGTTGTTTTATCAATCACAGGACTGAAGTAAAAGTATCAAACTGAAGATGACAAATAAACGTAGCACTGTTAAGCTTTTTACTTTTTCTTTTGAAATAGATGCTCCCAACATTATAAGCTGTGCTCCTAACATTTTCAGCTGTGCGCCTAAAATTTCGGCAGTGCACCTAGAAATTTACACCTGGTAGCACAAGTGCTTCCAAACTCAAATTTAAACCTTGAGCCCTGGTCTCTGGAAGGTCATGAGTCCAATTCCCATCTAGAACTCAGAATTTTTTTCTGAGTTCTTCTCTCCACACATATCATTCTACTTATTGTGAATTTGTTGTTGTTGTTGTTGTTGTTGTTGACAGCGAGGAGACTGGGTGTCATGTAGAGCTGGATTTTACGCTGGCCTTTTTGTCATGCTGGTTTCAATAGCCACAGTTGCTGGTAGGTTGTGATCCTCACCATTGTTTTCTGTTAACAAAGAAGGGTGCATAGAAGTAGGGCAGCTTGGAAGCTGATGTGGACCTGCTATACATCATAGTTATTAGAGGAGACTGGTTATGAAAAGCGGTAAACATCAATGATAAAAACAACAGTGCTGCAGTTTATGTTCAAAGCACCGTGAAAGTGCACAATCCTTTGTTTTCTGTTGGCAAATTGTTACGGAATAAATTAATGCAACGTTTTTATTGGTCAATACAATCAAAATGATAGGAATTCTTTTGAACGTTGTGCACTTTCAGGTCCACAAAAACATATAACAAAGGAGTCTGACGGGTTTCATAACCATTCCACTCAATTAACTATGTATACATGTAGCAATAAACACTGTCATAGATTCACACATTTTCAAGTTAATTAAGTAAGCTGCACAATAATTGGGAACTACATCGTTTCCCAGTGTTGCATTTTTCTTCATTTTTCTTTTTTTCTACTTCAATCTTTGTTATTTTTCATGTGAATATTTTTTTTCATTTTTGGTTTGTGAGGGATATCTTGTTTTTTGCCATCTTCCATCAACAGGAATTTAGTCCTCGTTTATTTTATTTAAGAAACTTACTATGTCCTTAATTTCTATAATTTGTAGAGTTAAGCCATTCAATTTACTGTTAAAGATATTTTTCCTTAGCTCAAGAATTTCGGCAACAGTTGCTTGAGAGACTAATACGTAAATCGCGTTGCTTACGGACGATTACTTTGTTTTATCTTCCAGCTTTCTTTACAGATCATAGTGGCGAGTTTGATATCGCTATTCGTATTTACCGTGGTATTTTCCTTTTTGTGCTGGTCACGTTTCTTTTAGCTCTTAACACGTACGGCTGGCGGAAAGCAGGTGTCAATCACGTGCTCATATTTGAACTCGATCCACGTGATCATCTCAGTTACCAACAGTTACTAGAGGTAAATTAACAAAGATTGAAACCCGGAACTAGGTTGAACTTGTTAGCTAGGTATTTCGTTATATGAAGGCCAAAACCAACTGGTTCGTCGTTGCAGTCCACAAAAAGCAACATTCCGTTACGTGTCAAAAGCAACGTCTCATTTTCCTTTGTAGCTGGCTCGATAAAAAAACTTACCTTGATTTAAGGTGGCTCAACGTATTAGTTGTGCAGAATGTTTCATCGCTTTTGTCTAACAGATGGCAAATTCAACGATCTTGTTCTCTGAACTTCCTGTGATCGTTTCGTGTTTTGCTGTTTTCAGTTTGCTATTCGTTTTACATAGCGACGTTGGTTAGGCTATGAGGGACTTTAAGATCCAACGACGCGGACGGCAACGAGAACGTCAAAAAAAAAACAAAACAAAAGGTTTAATAAGCAAAACAACAACTTTGCACGTGCATCACGCTTTTTTGTACATTTCCTTCCTGTTTTTGCACGACTTCGACCTGAAAATGCCTAATTTCGCGTTTTAAGGAGGACGTAAACAGGCAACGATGAAATTTTATTTCTCTTTCTGAGGTTGAATATGGTCACTTGAAATTCAGCCTCAGGAGGGTTTGCCTACATTTGACAAAGTAAGTGGGTAGGAATAATTGCTGTTAAGACTAAAGACACTGAAAAAAACGTAAATTCACTTTTTAAGCGACGTTCTCGTTGCCGTCGCGTTGTTGGATCTTAGGAAACCGCGGACAGCACGCAAAGAGCTAGCGCCTGGACGTACAGACCTACAATGGAGTTACAACTAAAACTTTTTTGGTTATCAGATTTTCCAAGACATACAGTAGGGTTCCGCTCGCGTGCTCTTTCAGAGCATTGCCATAGACAGTTAATCTTAATGATAATGATCTTATGTACTATTTAACCTTTAAGTCTCAGTCGTGACCAAGATCAATTTTCTCCTAACAATATCCATACATTGTCAAGAGATAAGTTATGAGAATTAATAAAATGATCAACCAAGAGAAAGTGCCTTGATCTATTATCAAATTCTCTCAGCCAATTCTTTAAGGAAATGTATGGAGATCAGTTTGGAGAATTTGTGTGTGGATACTAGCGCTTACAGGTACTAACTACTTCTACCCATTTCATTTTCTATCTCAGGTTGCCTTGTTACTGGCTGTGCTGTGGGCCCTCAGTTTAGTGGTGTTTATGTTTAGTCACGTGTTAGGTATAGGATCATACTCTCCAAATTTGGTGTTGGTGTCTTTCCTATTCGTGTTCACTTTTAATCCTTTCAAGATATGTTATTACAGAGCACGCGTTTGGCTTCTAAGAGTTTTGGTAAGTGTACTTTACTGCTTATGTAGCTTGCGAATATGCGCTACCTCCATGTTTTTCATTAGGCTCACTGGAATCAAACATGTCTGTCGTTTTTCTTACATTTTTGTAGCCTGCGTAGCTGGCGGTATTCTCGAATATTTTACAACGGCTCCGCCGCCAAATCTCACTCGACTACTACACATTACCGCCAGCTACGCAGGCTAACATTTTTGTAATGTCATGATCAGTTTCACACATGCAACAGTGTTCACGTGAGCGTCTATGTGCATCCAAATAGAAGGTGATTCTCAACCTACTCAAATAAATTACAACGAGTCCAGAAGGGATCAGAAACTGCGGGGGTACATGTTGTGTGTGTAGTGTAGTGTCCATGGTAATTCGTGGTTGTAACTAAAGATGAGTTCAGACACCGTCTAAAACTGCCTTACACACTGAAAATCTAGTTGATATAGTTCTGCAACTCGTGGATATTCTGCTGCCCTCATAACGGCTTAAAACATGCTTTGTTTTCGTATTTCGTTTTTTTCAGTTTCGTATCTTCACGGCTCCCTTTCAACATGTAGGATTTGCTGATTTCTGGTTGGCTGATCAACTCAATAGCTTAGCAGTAGCCTTGCTGGATCTACAGTTTATCATCTGTTTCTATGCATATGACTGGCACGTGAATAATCGTAAGTTTAGGATATTTTGATTTCTGGTTGGCTGATCAACTCAGTAGCTTAACAGTAGCGTTACTTGACCTGCAGTTTATCATCTGGTTCCTTTTGCATGTTTATGACCGTAATATTTGCGGGTAAAGCGAGTAATAACACGATTCTTATGTCCTTATACTTATTTCAGTTCGCAATCTTCCCTGCCTTTTCAAGCTGAGTTACAACGCATCCTTGCCACTACGCCTTTGCCGTAAAAAAAGTTGACTGTCCAGGGGCGGATCCAGGATTTTTTTTAGGAGGGGTTGCACTCGTCTCTTGCTCTACTTCAACACCAATAAACCACATAGTTTTTTTTTTTGCAGAATACCAGTTGTATTAGATAACCGCAGGTCATCTCAGTGGGGGGGGGGGGGGGGGTGCGCACCCCCTGCACCCTCCCCCTAGATCCGCCCCTGCTGTCAAGGTTTTCACAACGTATTCTCACAACATTCTTGTGAGGGTTGAGATGGTATTAAAAAATCCGTTAAACCACTCGTAACTTTGTCAAGAAATTGTCTCTCACAACAAATGTTCTACTCGCGCATTTGCAGTGTAACTAATTTATTTTTTTTGTTTAAATTAACTTAAAATGTGTTCATTTTATTGACAACGGAGATTTAAACAATTTTGTGACGTTGTCGTTGCTTCGTGGTTACTGCTCTATCTTACCAAGATAAAACTTGAAGTCGACCTGACAGCACCATGTTGTTGTTTTTTCTTTGCAGCTAGTGAAATGATCTGTGATGGTACGTTATACGGTATTCGACCTTTTGTAGCCTGCCTTCCTGCCTGGTTTAGGTTTGCTCAGTGTTTAAGGCGTTACAAGGACACAAGACAAGCTTTTCCTCATCTAGTAAACGCTGGCAAATATTCTACAGCTTTCTTTGTGGTTGTATTTTCTACTCTAGGTAAGAATTCATTGATACAGAAGTTGGCGTTTCACAGAGAGGGAGTAGTGAATTACCAGCTGCATGTGAAGTTTATTTTCCCGCCTTTTTTATGCTCGCACTTTCTTCCCTTTTGCTGTTATCAATGGCGTTTTTTATCTTTCAAGCAATTCCGTTATGAAACCCAGATTGTTTACTTTATCAAAATTAACTTCTTCTCATCCACTTTAGCTAAAATTTTGCTAGCATTTGACGGTAAAATAGGAAAGAGAAACGCCAATATTTCATCGGATTCCGGTGCAGGCTTTTATGGAACAGCTGTTATGAAGCCAGCGTGGCCGAGCCGTTAGAGCGGTGTACTTGTAATCCGGAGACCTCGAGTTCAAGTCCTGTCCTGACCGCTAGCCGGGGTGAGCAGGATTTGTTGCCCACGCTTGTTAATAGCCATCGGGTCTGGGTCGTTCAAAGTTGGGTTAAGATAACCCAGGATTAGTGCGAAATTTTATTTCAGAGATGAAAGCTTAAAGAGCAAATTCACTTTATAATTCTTCTTGTCGGCAAATTGATGATTAGATGTTGTAAAAAGAAAGGAGAAAATTATCCGAGAAAGTGCTTTTGAGGCCCCCTCCAAATATAAGCCCCTTGATCCCTCGGAGGTTACTGTACTCTTTCAAAACAAAACGTTTGGTTAGGCAACAGAGAATTTTGTTTGTTTGCTTCAGCTAAATCTGATTCCGTGCAGCGCGATCGTTTCTTCTTGGCCTGGATTATTGCTGCTTTTATCAGTACATGTTATACTCTTACCTGGGATATTAAGATGGACTGGGGACTACTGGACAAGAACGCTACTGGCGAAAATAGATTCCTAAGGGAGGAGACGGTGTACAGATCCAAGGTGAGACTGCTTTCGTGCACCATCCAGGAGGGGTTTGGTTGTAATTGCGGTCGTGAGTATTGAAAGGAGCTGTGCCAGGAAATGTGTAAAAAATTCAAACAGTAAGAGCTAGCTGTCACCAAACTGAGTGAAACATCAAAATAGCAGCTCAAAGCATTAAAAGAAGGTATAACTAACACAACAAATATAATAGAAGGCACGGATTGACAAACATGATAGCCTGCGAATACAGCCGTTTCTCTTGCTGCTCACCGCTAAGGACGTTTCACCCGGCGAAACGTCCCTGGCTGCGAGGAACTAGGAGAAACAGCTGTATTCGTCTGCTACAAATATGAAGGCGATTTAAACTGATTAAATTGGGGTTTTTGAAAACTTGTCAGCCAAAACAGTTTTTCAGAGCGATTCATTTTTGTCGCTTGTAACGTTTGATGACGTTTTGGGAGAAATATTTGTGTTAATTAATTATACGAAGCTGTGAATTCGTCTTTTACAGGTAGATTCCTCGCTAACGTTGAGTTCTTTACCGCATAAAGACGCGTTATTTAGCAATTAATGAATGAGGCTGAGGAGGATATGAAGAATTAAGCAGATCGAGGAGGGTGTTATCCACCTCGGCCGATAACACCCTCCTCGATCTGCTTAATTCTTCATATCCTACTCAGCCTCATCCTCGGAGACTCAGGGGCAGATAGTGGGGGCGAGGGAAAGTCTAAACGGGCGGGAAAATATGGCACGAAGAAAACTAAAGAACGGCGAGAAGAGCCCCTGGGGACAATGTCTTACCAGACCAGTTCAAAAAGGTCGCCGCCATTCTGGCTTCTGATTGGGCAGAAAAACACAAAAGTTTTCTGGCACCAATCAGCAGCCAGAACGGCTGTGACCGTTTGGAACTGGTCTGGTAAGACATTGTCCCCAGGGGCTCTTCTCGCCGTTCTTTAGTTTTCTTCTTGCCATATTTTTCCGCCCGTTTAGACTTTCCCTCGCCCCCACTATCTGCCCCTGGGTCTCCGAGGATGACTCAGCCTCATTTATAATTAATTGCTAATTATTATTCATTCAAAATATTTCCTCAATTTTGATTGGCTAAAAGAACACGCATAATTCACCATAACCAGTTACTGATGACCAAATTTGGAAGAATTTTGTTTTTAACGAGGAAATGACGTCAAAAATGCAGCCTTCTACAGGTTAATGCACCGTTAACCGAGATCCGGTTCTTGTGAAGTTCGATGTGTGACAACGGTCCACGGGCCTGTTTGTTTGAGATGAACCAGCCCGGTCAGCCGGGCTGGCTCGGCTCATGCCATGTTTTCTTTTAAAATTTTCGTTGTGTTGAAGGCGGACTGGCCCGCTTGCCGAGAACTTGGCTTGAGCAACCGGAATCTCGAAAAGCGAGCAGTGCATGAGCCGATCCAGCCCGGGCGTGGCTCACCTCGTATAAACAGGCCCTACGATTGTATTGACGCATGACACATGACTCATTCTCAACCAATCGGAAAACGCGCCATGCCATGTATTTGCAGTTTTGAAGGAGCAGTTGATGCGGTCACTTTCCAATTGGTTTTTGTCTGGACTGATCTTCACCATTTGTCTCCCTTCCCTCTTACGCTTTATGTGCTTGCCCTTATTTATTACACCGTCTGCCACACCTTTTAAGGTTTCAATGTTTCTTTGTTTTTTCTTTCAGGCATTTTACTACTTTGCCATGGTGGAAGATTTAATATTCAGACTGTTATGGACGCTCACGGTTTCTGTAGGACAACTGGAAATATTCCACTCTGAACTTCTTAAACTGATTTTGTCAATGTGTGAGGTATTTAGGTAAGCGGCTTATGATTTAAGGCAAAACAATTGTTAGTACACTGTACTTAAAAGTATAGGACTCAAGAACTCTGTTGTTTTACCAAAGGATTCCACGAGACTATGCAGTACGTTTTGTCTAATTATCATCGATATATCTTGGATAAAAAATGAAAATTATAATACAGTTCGGCGGCTTCACCCCGAGACGATTCGCGACGACGATTTTTAGCGCAACACAGCGTTGTAACATTGCAACACTGACGCGGCTTTTTGCCTTTAACAGTGACGTGTCAATACCACCATTTTTGTGGGACAGAAACAGTCCATGTAACCGTTGTATTTAAAGAAAACCCCTTAAACTTCAGTTGAAGTCCCCGTACATTTATAAGGAAGCTTGAGCACTGATGATGACGGCAAGTGAGCGAAAACATTCCTTAAAAGTTTTAATTCGCGCTGTTTGAAACTTTATCGCTATTATATTAATGCATCTCAATTAATTTCTCATGATCAAATACTCGAATTTTCCAAAGGTGAGAAAATGAAAAATGAAAATGGTTGTTGCATTCGTGTTAGCGCAAAATAAGAAAATTTAGCGCCGTTGTTGTGCAGCGACAGCAAAGAAATGAACCAAAATGTGTAGCTGTTCCCATAGCCCTTTGCCGTGAGGAGTAGCCTCCTACACAGGCGTTTGTGGGGAAGGGAGGAAATACGACTCCCCTACGACTACGTCAAGAGCTTCAGGGAGTGTTCTTTAATACTTAACTGATTCTAGGTTTGCCCATTTTTACTGTTTTCCTCCTGTTTTTAGACGTTTTATCTGGAATTTTTTCCGACTCGAAAATGAGCACCTCAACAACTGTGGTCAGTTCAGGGCAGTGCGTGACATCTCTGTGGTTCCCATGGAAACGCATGACGAGGTGTATCTGGAACAACTGATGGATGACGTAAATGGCCTGGCGCTATCGAAACGGAAGTTAAACCGCCGAAGGAAATCCTCAGTAGTCGTTAAATCTTTGCGCAAAATTTCCTCCCACACTGATGGTGTAAGGGCGAACACGAACATAGTCATTGAAAATGAGACGGAAACACGCGTTTAACGTTGACAAACCTACAGTTTCGAATCAATATGTTATCCATTCATATCGTGATTTCAAATACAATATTGCGGACCATATAAAGCAAAGGGCAATTTGGCCGGATGAATGAATCCATCGTAAAGCTATAATCATTCTATCATAACAACAGGCTATTGTTGAAGAATATTACGTGGCTCTGGGCCCGGTTCCTCGAAAGATGTTAAGTTTAACCCAGGATTAAGCCAAATTTTAAGCAAGGTTTTCCCGTTTAAGAACATTTAACTCGAGCGTACAAAATACTGTCGAGCCTATACTCCAACATACAGAAATGATAACGCAAAATGTTACTCTAAGCAATGCATAGGTCGGTGAAAAACAAAAAGGGAACAAAATTTTAATCCTGGATTAGCGTTAATCGGCCTTCCAGGAACCGGGCACTGGTTAGTAAGCGTTCTCAAATCCGTCCGAACGGGCTCTAGGTCCACAATACTCGAGGTGTTTGACTCATAACAGTCCATAATTACAAATCATTTTAGGTCATATCAAGAGTAATATATTTGGTAGCGAAAGAAAATTGACGAATACAGATAATCAAAAATAGTTTTTTTAATTTACCGGTAATAGAACTTGTGACATTCTGTACATAATTTATTGTACAAAAAGACCCACTTTTTACAAATACGTTATGATGTACAATATTGAGAAAAGAAATAATAGTATTTAATTTTTTTTAAAAGAGAGAATAAAAAGACGATTTTAATTTCACACTTCTGATGTCAACAAATACGTCTTACAATATCTTGCTGCAGTCTTTTAAAAAATTATACCCGAGGATTCAAATACCATTTTTGTCTGATTTTCCTGACCAAATCAGCGAAGTGAAAAGCGCGTGCGTACCCAAGACCCAAAAGGGTGGAGATTTCGTGACTTGGGAAATATTGGAATTGATCAGTACGAATAGGTCATTTTTCATCAGGCTGATTTTGACTCTCCAAGTTGAATACCTCGCCCCATTCTTGTATGAACGTCTGCAAAGAAATTGTAAATATTTTAAAACCAATATTTGCGTCCTCAGCTTTTGATTATCGCATTTGTCCCTGGGTATTTTGATCGGCTAGGTAGGTAGGTAGGTAAGGTGTAGCCTTCCTAAGTTAAGACCGGGCGGAAAGGAAAGCAAAAGTTCGAGACAATATCTCGACTGTCACCTTTCGCAAGCTGTCCTTTCCGCTTTTTTCCCCCCTTTTGTTGTGTTTTGTTGCTTTGCTCGTCTTCTTTTTCTGCTGGGTATTTACTAGACTTAACTTCGGTATATCAGAAAGGATCGCGAAATTAATGGTTAGTCCTCTACACGTTGTTATAATCACCCACCTGATGCAGTTTAGGTAGAATCGGTGGATCTTGTTTCAAAAGAACATTGCGCAGGAACACCATGTAATAGACTGTCCACTGGAAAGCTGTAGCCTTGTCCATGTTGGGATCCATACGTGGTATTACTGCCTTGAAAAATTCTGCTGCTTTCGTTATGCGTATCCTATAGGCGGAAAAAAATGTAAACATACGTTGAAGTCTGCTCACAGGCGCACACTCTGGATGTCATAAAAACGAGGAATGGAAGAAGAAATTGCTACGTCAAACCCGTTCCCTGGGCTTTTCCTTTAGAAAACAGGAGAGTCTTATTTGTACCCTTCCCGTTTTTCTAAGGGAAAAGCTCTTGGAGGAGGTTTTTGCTACGCTGGACTACGGACATGGAAGACTCAGACCTTGTCAACGATTTTTTTGACAGGCCTAACTCCTACGCCTTGAAAACGACACGGGTTTAAAACGGTGTTCGTTAGCTGCCCCTGAAAAAATACAGATGGCAACTGGCTACGAGTATGAGCTTACATTTTTCAAGTTTCCAATCGATCAGCATGAAACATGTTTTAGTGACCAACTTGGAAATATAAAAACAATTTATTACTGAACTGCAAATGGCGAGGTTTTAAAATGAACGCCTCAGGCTCAAAGACAAAGCTGACCTTCTATGCCTCTCCTTGGAATTGTGCCTATCCACTGGATTGGCATTAGGATCGTCCGCTAAAGGTTCTCTGTAGCTGTCAAGTTCCAGGAAATATGGCTTCTTTCCTGTCAAGCTCACAGATATCGGACTCTTGGTATCGCTTGGTGAATCTAAATCTGTTTCTGATGTTGCCGTTTTTGCACTCTTCAGACTTCCCGCAGCAGGCGATGGCCGAGTTCTTTTCTTTGTCCTGAGGCCTCTAAAGAGAAACATTACTGGTTAACAATTAACAGCAAATTAGAGTAGAGATCTTTAGATTATAAGACGAGAACGACTACGAAAACGAGATTTTCTCAATACTATGTAGTACGCGCTCGCGAACCATCGTCATTTTGGCGGTAAAACGTGAGAGCCGTCGTCATTCTTTTACTACGGGGTTTTAGCGAAATTGTCGTAGTGACGGAAAAAAGTAATCAAATATTAGAAGTTTCATCATTTCAAGATCGGCAGAGGGCTTATAATTAAACGCCTAGAATAGAATCATGGTATTTGAAATGACCACTAAGTTACAATAAAGAATCAAAGCAGCTAATAGAGAGCGTCCTTCCTTCAACAACTTTCTAACAATCCAAAATTGCGCAGAGAGAAATGTCTGCCTCTTAGTAAAAAGAAGAGACATCCTAGTAATCTAAATCCCGGAGGGATACTCTACCAATATTTGGGTATAAGTGAGCCGCTGAGGGTTTGAAACCCTGACCCTGTTTAGGACAAAAAAAATCCTAAAATATATACCCTGTTCAGCACAACACCCTCAATTCTATTACCTTGTTTAGGACAAAGGAGAAAATGCAAGTTGTCTTGTTTTTAAGCCATTTATTGTGAGGGCAAATTCACGTTATAGGCTTTTGTGTTTGGAGCACCAACAAAATGGATCTTGCAAATCAATCCAATCGTGCAGGCAATTCCCTGTTGACAGACTCGCACGAAATTGGGACAGAGAGGACAAAAACTATACCCTGTCTGACGGCACATCCCCGTACAGGCCATACAAGGGGTCCCCCCCCCCGGGGTCTAAATCTAACCTTGTTTCATCTGAGTGAGGAGAATTAAGTGCGGTAAACTTGGTAAATGTGCAAGCAGCTTGATTCTTTGCGGAGCTGTCATCTTCTTGGCCTTCCACTACCTGAATAGCATTCAGTAGGGTCTCTATTCCTGGAAGCACGGACTCCGAGTTTTCTTGAACATTCACACACAAAGGAGGAGAAACTTTCGCAGAAACTGATGATTCTTGACTCAAACTTTCTCTCACATGCTCACCCACGGCTCCCACTTGAAGTTGCTGTGATGAGTAGCTTGATATCTGGTCGTTTAAATGTGAGCCTCCTCCAGCGCTCACAGCGTTCACACTTTGTAGTTTATCAGCACTCAGCGTGGGTGGAATCTGAGTGTGAACAGGATTCGTAGCACACTGAGGGGACATCAGTCCTGGTTCAGGTAATTGAGGAAATGGCACTGAAGGAATATGGGGTGAGGTGGGCTGTGGGATAGTGCTCCAAGTGGTTTGAACTGGCAAGGGCAACAGTGGTAGTGAACGGACATTGCCTTGTGAGAGGTGCATAAAAGAAAACAGTGCTTAATTTACATGTCGAAAAGTAAATAATTCTGAGTTCGCAAATACACTAGATTTGGCGTCGTTTATGCCAACATTTTCAAGATGACTCCACTGAGGTTATGGAGGGAGTCAAATTAATTCCAAAAATTTTTGGTTGCAAAATAGATAGTTTTTTCTTACCCTTTTACAAATACAAATCTACATTAACTGCAAACGTTGTAAACCTGATTTAAACCACCCAAATTGAATTTGAGCCTTTCCAGGTCAGCAGACTCTCATAGTTGTGTATACGTACCAGAACCAGGCGTTGAGATAGCACACTCGTCGAAAAGAGAGTGACAGGATACATGTACAGAACTTAACAAGGTTACCCAAAGCTGTCAAAGTTTTTTACTCTTGTTTAAGGAATATCAGTACATTGCTTTTTTCATTGTGTTACTTGACTCCAAATATTAGCAGAACAAGAAGACACCCTGATTTCACTCATCAATAAAATTTGCAAACCCTGTAAGAATAATTCTTTCATTTTTTCTTGTTCTCTTACGTTTTATCACGTTTTTAATATAAGTTTATTTGAAAAATGTTACAACCATAAGTATTATGATTTTCTCAAAGAAAGTATTGTAATAGTAAAGACAAAGTGGCAAACTCGCTTGAAGGTAGTCACCCAATTACATTGTTCGAAAAACGTATGGGACATAGGTCCTGGTGCCATGGTCTATATCTGAATTGTGCTGTCATTGGTCTGGCTGAATGAGGTGAGATCAAACATTAACTGAAGCTGCTACATGTATATACGTGTGACTTCACATGCTGATGTTTGATTTCACCTCTCTTGTCCCTCTGCAATTCAGCCAATAGCATGGCTGCAAGAGAGGAAAAACTGAGACCATTTCTTTTCCAATTTTTCTGTGAGCACAAACCATCTCTCTCCTCCCTGGAGACAACACATCACAGATCTTCAAGAGCTCCAGAAAAGACAGACAGCCAGGAATGACTGTTGCACTTACACTGAATTTGATTAATATATAAAGAAGTTTAAATGCTTACCATAGGATCTTCCAAGGACATTGTTAAGAGCATATATCAAGTCTGCTTCAAGCTTTTCAGAGTTTGTGGTCATATGGACAGCTTCCTGGACCTCATTTGTGCCCAACATGTGAAGTGTGCTTTCTGTTCCCAAGCAAGATAATATAACAAAATGGAGTCACTGATAACCATAATTTCAATGGAGAAGACTTGCAAAGCAAAAGCATGGATAAAATTTTAAAATACTCACAATAGATAGAGGGTTGTTGTAGGATCAACTCATAATTTATTCGGAGTATTATTTGTTGAGTTGAGTTGAGTTGTTTCAGCGGGACCTTCAGATTTGACATCCACAGTTTTGAAGTTAATTCATGGTATGCAGGAATTTGAACTTAAAAGGCAGTGGAGTTATTATCTTGCAAGTTGTTCTTATAGGACATGAAATGTTGCATATTGTTCTTAAATTGCTCCAATTTATACGGCCCGGCCACAAAGCAGAATGACTAAGGAATAATTTGTTGATGACATTTGGCTTTCAGTTATTGAAAGCCAAATGTCATCAACAAAGACAATCAATATGAATAATAATTATTATAATTATCAGTGTATTGATGATTGGATTGGACACTACTCCCCAATTCTTTGTCACCACAAATAATAAGGTTACTACAGAAATAAAATCTACCTGGTAAAATGTCAGCCGTAGAAATGACAATCACTGGTGTTCTGGAATTCATGCCATCAACTGACCTACAAAAATCCATTTATCTATCATAAAAAAATTTTGGAAAGTACCCTTAACAGGTTTATCAAAAGGATCACTCTAGAACCTGTTCCGAAAACCAGCTCTGGTTGGAGCCATATTTAAAATAATTTCCCACAGAGGTCAATTAAGAGGCAGCATGGCTGAGAGGTTAAAGCTCTGGACTTGTAATCCAGAGCCCTGAGTTCAAGTCCTTCCCAAACTACTAGCATGTTGTCAGAGGTCTAAATTTCCATCCTCGACCACACTTGTAAAACAGCCAACTGGTTCAACCCCTGCAAGCTGGGATTCTTAACCTTGCAACATTCTATTATTTGTTTTATTATCCCTCAAAAATTATGGAAGGAGAAAATTACGTATTTATTATTTTTTTTTTATCTCTTTCATCACAGTCTTTGCTCGTGTTCTTTTTGTACGTCAGCCAGGCGCAAATCATGTACCTAGAGCGTAAGTCACTCAAGTCAATCATTCTGTTCATGCACTGAGGCACCTTTCTGAGGATTCGTGCAGATCCCAGCACGCAGATCTTTTGAATCTCTGTCATAGTAGCTCTCTCTGATACTTTCTTGATTATTATTATTATTATTATGGTGTGATCCTCTCCAGTTCTTTTTCTGGGAATTCTCAGCCATATTTAAGTCTCAGCAGCAATCCCACAGCTTAGAGACATAACACTTTCCACAAGATATGGGCAGTACCAAGAATGGCTGACAACTGTGCACTTCCAAAAATATCTGGTAGACTCAATCTCCAAATTATACCAGGCCTTTGCATTCACTGAGATAGTAACTATTATTATTATTATCATTATTGTTATTATTATTATTCAGCAAGATAGATTATTACTATCATAATTGTTTTAATTACCAGACGTTTGACTGAAAGTGATATCAAAATAGTTTAAGTTCATGTAAAAGTGATTCACAGACCTGATATTTCTTATCAGTAAAGGATCATTGTCTGGTAATATGATCACAACAAAGTGGGAATGTCTGCTATGTATAAGGGCTTCTGTTGGGTTCCTAACAACCACAGGAATGATGCCTTGGCAAAAGAGATACTGAGATATCCTGGACAGTAACTGCTGTTCATCTGGAGGCAGTGCTAGCATGCACAACTCTGAATCATAAACCTGAAAAACCATTTGGAGAAAGCTAATTTTTTTCTGCTGTGGTTACCTGTAAAAAATAACTTACAGAGCATGTAGTGATGCTAATCAAAAGCACAGTTTGTGGCAATCTGGCCATAATTGCAAGGATTTTAGGTCCAAGCTGAGTTTGAAACATATTCTCAGATTTCACTGCTCCGTGAAATGATTCACTGAACTTTTAGTTTTGAAAACTAATATCTGGAAATTATTCTGGCCTAGTTGGAGCTATGAAGAATGACAAGGAAAAAACTGTATCAACCGATTCAAAAACGTTTGCACTTAAAGCCAGTTCATTTAAAAAACGTAACATCTATCATGATTTTACCCTGTATCCAAATTTTAATTCTACCTAGCAAAACTACGATCTCACCGCGAGCAAGTCTTAACTCCTCATAGTTTCAGCATGTTGACTTTGGACTTTTTTTTTATGTCTAGCCTAAAGTCGCGCGCTGAGTGTTGACGAAAGTTGAAAACTATCGCAATATTATAAATGGCAAATTTCACGCGCTCACAAACGCGACTCTCGCGCACATGGAATCGGATTCAAAGAGTTGTAGTCAGAGTTTAAACAGGAACAAACAACGAAAGTTCAAAGTCATGTAAATATGATTACTTCTGAAACTCTTGCTTCACAGCCAAGATCTACGACAAGCCTATCAATAACATAATTACCTTTGCAGTTTTTTGCAGTTCGCTCGCTCCACCGCGTAAAACTGGAGTCAACTCAACAAGGTTTTTCACAGGTGAGTGACGAGGAGAAGTTGGCGATGACATTTTTAGTCAAAATGTCTTCTAATATTTACCATGGATATAAAGAACTCGCCAACGAAAGGAAAATCAGAGCTGACGAATCAATAATATTCGACATGTAACGTCGACAACATCTTTCGTAGGAAAGAAGGGTGTTGTTTCGAAATACGCCATATTTGGTTCTTCTTTTGGTCGCCATTTTCCAATCTTTGCCGGGTAGAGCCTGGGTTCCAAGGAATGAAGTGTCACTTCATGTAACGACTCTTGAAACTGGAAATCTCACGTGAGAGATTCTTTTGCACCCCCTTTTCCTATACTACCGGTGTGAAGTTGTAGGGAAAGCGATGGAAGAAAATCGATGAAAGAAGCGAATGTAAGGAGCGGTAAGAGTTCATAAAAGGGTGAGTCAAAAGGAATTATTAGTAGAATTTTTTTATAATTACTGGAGCAAACACAAAACACTGTGAAAGCGTTAAATTCCACGCAGCTTTTCTTCTTATTTCTGAAAGGCATTCGTAAATCCTGGATGTTCTGCTTAGCTGCAGTCATATGCAATCATGATTAGATTCATACATTTAAGGCTAAGAATTGTAATCTTTTAAACTCACAACTACTACATGGTCTACTCGAATTTTGCTCGAAATGCGAGGAAACCAAACTGCACGGCTAAAATTAGGTCAAGCTTATTTAATTCGGCGCGAATTGCAATCATTTAAGCTTCCCACATGTAGCAATTCCGAGTAGAATGATATTTTAAATACTTATTGTTTAAATAAAAACAGTTCTCGAATTCTTTTTAGAGAAAACAGAATGAAAGTAGCCAAATTATTGATATGTCCGCGGTCTCAGCGGGATGAACCAAAAAAGGCGCGAAAATGACGGCCATACCTCCCGTTTTTTTGGCGCGAACCCGCAGACGAAAATAATCACATTTTATCGAGTGCTAACTGATACAACTTACACACATGTTTTATTCTTCGAATCTCAAGCTGATTTGACTCAAAAGAACTTTTCATTTTCGTTCCAAGATTTCTGCACTGTTGAGTTGATTGTGTCAGACAGCATTGTTGTGCTTACAAAAATAAGTCAATTTGATAGGTAAATTTCAACTATAACAACTTGATCAGAGCCATTGCTGATTCTGAAGTAGATATATAGGATAGGATAAGGTTATGATTTTGAAAGCTAGGCTGAAAATAGGCCCAAATCTACAGCTGAATGGGTCCAGCACCACTCACTCTTTCCCAAGTCTCTTCAGTCATATCAGCTTCTTTCACTAAGTAAGTTAGGAATTGTCCATTGACAATGTGAGCTTACGCAACAGGACATTAGAGGAAAGAAGACGGTAAACGTTGTGTGACTAGCATCACAATAATTTTGTTTGAAACACTCTTCCTCAGCCAAACTTCACCCTCCTTTAAACACTGAGGTCTTTTTGTAAAAGACCAGAAAACATTAACTTAAGTGAAGATCACCACAAAACACGTAAGTAATACGCCTGTCACGTTTGTCACACATAAGCATTTTGCCGTCCTCTTCTTTCTGCCATCCCGTTACGCGAACTCACTAATGTCTGGCTGAAGGGCTTTTTCTTTCGTTAAAACTTAAAAAGGTACAGATGGGGCAGGAATACAGAAGAAGCTGTCATCTTGGTGTCTTAATTGTGACTGATTGATTTTTCTTTTGCTGCCCTTTTGTGTTCTGGTCCATGTATCCAGAACCTTGTGAAGTTTGGGAAAAAATCAAAACTGTGGAAATTCTAATTTTTCTGAGAAAATGTTGTAGCTAGTGTATGAATTTGGTTGGATGAGTTTGAAAAAATGGCTTGACTGTGTACAAGGAAATCAAATTACATTAAAGAGACTTGATCGGCTTAATTGTAAACACCAATTTATAAGGTAATAACTTATAAGGGAACAAGCATTTTGTTAATTATGTATCTGAAGATGACAGGATAAATCCAAACTGGTAAAAGGCAGATAAATATTAGCAGAGCCGTCTGTAGTGAAGCCATGTAAATTTTTCTCTTCATGTCTTTAATGGTATAATTTATGAGGTACACCTTAAAGTTAAGGCTTTTATCATACATGTACTCATATGAAGTAAATATTATAGCAATACAGGTGTGAGATGTACAGTAGATAATTTTGGAATGTAAATATTCATTAATCAGAGAGATTTTCAAAGACTTCAATGAATCAGGGATTAAATCAGATGATAAGCTTGGTGAGGTTGCCAGAAAAATTCATTCTAAAACAGCTAATGTCTTATTATTTCCATTAAGTGAGATTAAGGTAAAAAAAGTGATTTAAGAAGTCAACATTTTTTAATTGCTCTTTAAAAAGATTAACCTAGCTCATTAATCGAAAGCTGTTATTTTCGGGATAGATGAAAAGAAGCCCTAAAGAATTGACTGTAACCTCTTATAGGACAACCTAGATGAGACTTGATAGTGCTACAAATCCTGATCATGACAAATAATTCACATAAATATATCGCTTTAAAGGCACTTCAGGAAGACTAAAACGGCAATTCAGAGCATTTTGGACAAAACAGTCGCCGGGTGCCGCTGAGAGGCAGCTGTTATGAATGGTCGTCTGTTGCCCGGGGGTTACTCCTGGATATTCTTGGTGGGGGGTGTGCCGCCTGGTTCTCCAAATCCTGACGTTATTTCAGACCAAAAAATGTCATTTTTCACACCCGTTCTCAGACCTGGCCTTCGAGAAATTATTTCATCACAACTTAGATTAGAACAGCAACAAAACAGATTTCTAAAAATCCATTTCGAATTCGCATATTTCTCTTTCTTTCTTACTCATTTGGAATTGAAACAATAAATACGTTCGTACCGGCTAACGCAGTTCCCTGGAAAGCCATACCCGGTTCCAGACCAAAATGAGCAAAGCCGTATACCCGTTTTCAGACCAAAACGGCGCAAAAACCCTACCCCTTGGGGCAGCACGTACATGTACCTATATAGCTCATACAGGGAAGTAATCCCCCCGCCAGAAGGGGTTTGTTGATGGCCGTTAACCGAGCTAGTTTGCTGCAAAAGTAACGGCCTTGAGAAGCAATTAGTGTCGGGTTCCTTTATCTGTCAGTTGTAGCTCCTCCTCTATAATTAACCTCAATTAAGGCAATGCTTGGGTCCTCATTGCTTAGCGCTTGGGATAGAAACAGGGAGCTCGAATAGAACCCGTCAGAGAAGCGTTTTGTGACAGTAATAGGCTTCTACTCAACTACTATATAACTCATGATTTTTGGTGTCCTGTGAGTTTTCCCGGTCATCGAAAAGATAATTCACTCTAAGATGTTTATCAATGGTTTTGAACACAAGCAAGTCACGTTATGGCATGTCATTGCTCGTGCTAATTCAGAAATGTTTCGCTGTATTTCAGCTAAACCACAGACTCCGCCCAGACAATAAAATCACAATCCATCAGTTCATTGTCCGTCGCGTGCATAGAGTACCCGCTGGCAGGAAAACAGACAATAACAGTTTGCAAGATCTCAATTAAATCTATCATGTTTATGGTTGTTCAATACGGCAGAAAAACCTATGACAACTACTTTAGGTAATTTTACTTCGCGTAGCAAACCGTTAACAAAATATTTTGAACAGCTTTTTAAATAAAGGTCGATAAGATATGCTGCGCAAACGCATTTTTGAGGTAATAACTGAAGGGTACCGATAACTAAAAATAAATTCCCTCGGCCGAAACCAAAGTGTGCGGAGAGGTGGGTAGAAAGAGCCATTTGCGAACCATCTGTTGTGAAAAGGCCAAAAAAAGAGAATAGACAGTTTATTTACCCTTTTCTGATGTATCACAGCTACAACAATGATACTAGAAGGTGTTAATGCTTTGTAAAGAGGCTCTATCAATTTTTAGACAGTTTTTTTTCGTCCGTGCATTGAGCTTTGAACAAACCGGTAGTTTTTCGAGAGCTGCTCACGCCCGCAAATGACGCAACAGTGTTGAAAGCCCCGCCTCTGTAATTAAGGTAGACAACCAAATATTGGTGCCATTTCCTCTTTGTTCACCACAAAAACGGACAATTTCCGAGCATTTGCTTGTGTTTTTCAGTTTTTTGCGTTGGAATTATCTAATTCAAATAGTTTTCGAGGTAAGTGACATATTGTTTTATACCGATTGCAATGTACCTTGAACAATGAGATACTGTCGTCAGTTTGTTGGTTTTCCGGTGCGATGTTTACTTTTTCACGGTGTGGACGATTATCAATGAGTACTTCTTATACATGAAAAGAGAAATCTCAAGCACCTTTAAGGAGTTTAAAGCTTTTTCGAGGTTGTACAGGCAAACATAAGCAAATACCATTAAAGGATTTCTCTTTATCGTTTTAGAATTCACTATTAAAGTCAGTCTAGAGTTTCCGTGTAGCCCATAGAGACATTGTTTTCTTTTTTAAGTGAACTCAATTCCATTACCCTGCGAGCAGAGGCCCTTCGATCTTCCTACTTATCTAGGGAGAGCGAAGGGCCTCTGCTCGCAGGATAAATTCCATGAACTTGTCAATGAACGCTTCTCGCAGAGTTCACTGTTAGTTGATCATCTTTTTGTGTACAGCTTCACTTACGGAGAGAACTAAACATTAGCAAACACTTCACTGAGTTAGAAATTTGGTAATTACCTTGGTCTTTTTTTCGTTCATAGAAAATTACCTAAATTACCACTGAAAAGTGATGCTTAGCCCTAGGACCCTTTTTGTCAACTAAACTGAAAAGGCAAAACCGTGCGTGTTGCAGATCGTGCCTGTGGCGTGCAGCAAATATGATGCATCTTTATTCGGTGAATGATTTTGGTGAAGTGCTACAATCCCAATTAACATACAATATAGATAATCCGTTTGTTTTGTACTTATCCCTTATCAGAATGTTTTAGCGTCTTTAAATAGTAATACTTTCTCTTTCTCGCCTATTGATCGATGATAACGAGATTACATCACCGACCATCACCAATCTGCCAGCTACAAAATCCATTCCCATGTCTCAGCGGCCCAAGATGTAGCAAATATCAGTAAACTGTTTCAGTAAATCTGATGGATCGTGATACATGTGGCTCTCAATTTCATGTAGGTTCCTACGTAAAAGTCACTTAGATTCCACAGCAATGTCGTTTAATACACTTTTAATTATAAAGTACACACTCAGTTAAGTTAAAATGTGCCTACTAGTACTTAAAAAGGAGTCCAGACAGATAGCTAAAATATTCAGAATTAGTTTCTTGTGGTACATGCAGTACTATTTATCATTCTATCATACCACAAGCTATACAACTTAATTCGTGGCTTTACCGACTGTTAGATGCCTGTGAAATCTTGCTTTTGGCCACTCAAACACAGGAAGCTTTTGAACAGTTATGTTCCTAGTTACTGTTCGCTGTACATAGGCTAGGTGTTTGTTCATGTATGAAATCTTACGCCTAATCACGGTAGCGCTGGCCTGTTTATGTGAACGAAATATCAAAACAACAACAATCTAAAAGTATTGAGAGGTGGTTTTATCTTTTCCAGGTTTTAAAAGCAGCCTATAACGTTTCAAACTCAATTTTTCAAAAAAATATAATCGTGATCACTTTAACGACTGGCCAAGGGACTGGCAAGATTTGTTCGCTGTCACGAGGTTTCGTTATATCGAGGTCCTTTTCCATATATTTTACTATTTCTACGGTAAAGAAAATCGAGGACTTCGTTATGTAGAGGTTCCACTGTTTTAAAATTTTACGTGAAATTCAACTCAGTGAACTACTGATTTGACGGTAAAGAAGCTGTAAAAAAGTCGTCAGTTACTGTCGACGGATCAAGTGATGCCGGCAGCAAATCCAGTAAAACTAAACAACCTGTGCTTCTTTTTACCCCGAAGCTTTCTATATCCGTCAGGGTAGTTGTTATGCCTGGTAGTTGGAAATCTCGGAATGGAAATTCTGAAGTCTGACCATTCATAGAAACTTCAGAAGATCTTTTCATAGTAGCTTTTTTACTATAATGCACCTCGTTGTTTCAAGTTTTTTTAAAGTTAGCGTTTGATAAGAGTTGTATTCGCTTAAAATATCGATAAGAAAGTTCTCTATCAGTTTCCAAGCTCCTAAATTTATTAGCTCTCTTAGTTTTGAAATATTCTTCCTTCCCGGCTAGGGAGATCCTAGCGCTATGGACAAGAACAACTTTTTGTATGTAAACTGAATATAGAAAACGTATGGCCCCAGGATGATCTAAACCGGGATCTTCCTCTCTCAATACCCTAACTGGCGCGTTGTTAAAGTGCCGGCTGTAGTTCTTTTCTTACGGCCTTCTTTCCACTTTTAGAAGACTGTCCATGTGAAAAGCTTATCCTTGATATTAGTATAAGCTCCAAAAAGTTTATCACTATCTTAGAATACTTCCCTAGAATTGAATTGCGTTCTATAAAGGCAAAATGGAACTGGGCCGTATCAGCCCATCAGTTCATGAGAAACTCTCTTTAAAGTTATTCTTCTCGTGGTCCCGGAACTGTACGTCCCTCGCATGATCCCGGTGCTTAAGTTTTCCCTGGCCTAGGCTTGGTTGATTGTCATTTTCTGTATCAAATATGGACCTTTTCCTTTTGGAGTGTGCGTTTTCCTGTGCCAGCACACCGCTTTGTCTTGTAAGTGTTTTAAAAACAAAGTTAAAAGCCAGTCAAAGTGTTAAGTATTCTTTCCCGCCGAAACTATGTTATCCAATTTTCAAAAAGGCTTAAGCTATTTTACAGATTTTCCATTAAGTGAGGCCAGGTCAAAGATCCTTGCAAATTTAATATGCCTTTACTGAGGGTATGAAGAAAAAAAGGTAAAATAAAAAGGTGTTAGGACGAAATATGTTTTACTTTATAGTTTTGTTAACTCTCAGGACCTAGTTTCCATGAATCGAAAAGAAAAAGACGGTGAGACTTGAGTAACACAAAGAAGAAAGACAGTTTATATGCTAAGAGACCTTTTCAACAAAGTCTCCGAAATGTACGAAACATAAGTCGCGAAAATGTCTCACAAATAAGCTGCATAAGTAATCTTGTTAGTTTGAGCATAAACCTTACAAAATGCTTGACCTCGAAATTTCGATCCCACCGTCCATCAGTTCCGGTACCCTTGAATAGGTTCTATTTTTTGACAAGCGGACTTCCGGTCCTGTCATTAACTCGTAAATCAACAGCGCTTCCTTGTTGCCAAGTATTCATGACAAGCCCTCTTTATAGACCGTATGTTTTGAAAAGCGAAGGCCGCTTCATAATTTTGTCCATTTATGACCTCAAAAGATGCCATTACATTACAAAGATCATTTAGTCGAAGAATTATTCTGTTAGAAGACCAAATACGATTGTCGGGATGTATAAATTTAGCAGATGATCTTCGTATGCGGATTGTCATATCTTTCAGCCCATCCCATGCTATATGATCTGTTCAAAGCGGCATTGCTAATAAGAATCATTAGATATGTCATGATAAGTAATAAACTTGACAGTCGAGTGACCCCTTGTAACAAAATTGCTACAGCAAAAAACGTCTAGCCTTTGCTGTAAGAGGTAATTTTTGACGGAAAAACCACTTCAAAGACTTAATAGGAAAGCCTGTTACCGTGCGAGCGTTTTAAAGGGTCATTGGTTAATAGCGCCTTTGTGTGGTTATGCCAAATGTCTAACTTGGGCTTCTGATTGGCTGTCGCTGTCACATTTCTTAAAAATTATCCTCTCTCAACATGCTCAAAGCACTTCATAGAGGTGTTTGAGGCCGGAATGATTAAGTCCCAGGGTCTTTCTAGTTGAAAACTTTAGCGAAAAGGCTTCTTAGATCGAAAGGAAAAAGTATGTTTGTATAGCTCTAGTGGAATAAGTTCTTTTCTTTGCATGTGAGGTCGCAAGGTCCCTGCTAACTAGCTGGATCTGTCATATACTCGTATCTCAAATTCTCGCCAGCCTTGACACATGTCACTAAAGCGATGACACATGTAGCAGAAACCTACGCCAAAAAAAGTTCCATGACATGCCGGTCATTGCTCTGTTATCTGCTGAATGCCGCAACGGAGTGACTGGCTATACGAAACTATATAAGCATCGCCTATTGTTTGTGTTTTAATTTCAGTTTAAGCGCCGCGCAAGCGATTCTCCGAAGATGGGACCATCTTGGACTTGGATAGTGACCTCATCTCTATTGATCTTGCTAATTTTTGGAGGTAAGTAGGCTTTATTTTTATTCGATTTTAACATAAATATGTAATCCGAGCAAACCCTATAATATCAGCTTGTCTTGACCGCCCCTTGTTCAGGGTCGTAAATCTTGGCTTGATTTATGTGAAAACTTCAGCGCTATTTAGCCCAGAGCTATAAATCATTCCAAAGTGCTTCCTCCCGTGCTGCAAAGTTGCTAATAGCTTTGAAAACGCTTCTCTGAGGACGAAATAAATCGGTTGTGTCTGGCGAGCGTTTAGAGAACAATGAGCGCGTGTTCACGTTAACTGTAGACTGGATGAAGACCGGCAACTCAAGCACAAGTCCTTTTTGCTTGTAAATATCAAAGCCATGGAGCGAGCACAGAGGTGTTTTGAGAGTTAGGAAGTATTAGGAGAGAAAAGCAGTGAGTTTGGAGAGTTCAAGGTGTAAAATTGACATATGTGCGAGAATGAGTTATGGCGTCCGGAATGTGGTCTGTAAGCCGGGAAACATATTCTGCGAAGATACAGAGAAATGCAAGGCTTTCTTGCGCTGTTTTAACTTATTTTATCGTTCTTAGTCTTTTCTTTCGTCATTTGTATTGTGTTTAAAAACTTTAAAGCTCTAAAAAACGTGATTTGAAGAAGATTCTTCAAAGGATTTGACTTGTGCTTTGCGAGAACTCATGCAGAGCACTGAGTCGTTTTTACTTCATTTTTCAATTTTTTGACACAAACGATCAATCTCCGCGGCACTGAACGCTGATTGCGAATAATGTTTGAATTGGCCCATAAGGACCATCCGATAATACACACTTCTCCGGAAGAATTACTAAGGGAAATGTTTTTATCGTGAAAAGAAGAGCACCGTTTCTTCTTCAATTACCCAAGTCTGCGGAAAGGTGACAAAAAATTATCCATCAGGCATAGAGGCGCCTTGTCCGGATGTGGCGAACGTTCTCAGTGAAAATTTTGCCTCCAAGAGAGAACAGATTTACTTTTTTGTACTGTTACACGGATGTATTAGGCCCCCGAGAAGTTAACTGTGAAGTTTGCCTTTGTCAGCACTTTAAAATCTTACTGAATACCAAGCAATTAGAAGTAATTGAGCTGAGGGGTAATGGCTTAGTACTCTGAGTATTGTACACGGTGTGATTGCAAAGGTCGGACATTCGTGGTTTCATGAGCAATTTATTTACGTTCTAATACTCGTTTCCTTTGAACGTGATTCATAGCGACAAGTTTGCATAGTTGAGGAAAGAAGGTTTTCTTTGAGTAGCTCCCGTTTAACGGTAATATTTCATCAGAGCTGCAAAGAGCTGTCTATTGGTCCTCGAGAACTTCGCACGTTTAAAATGGATTTGTAAGTGAGTTGTTCAGCGCATCCAAAGAAACTCGTCTTCTAATTATGTTAGTTAAACTTGAAGGGACTGAAGGGGAATGTGTCCGTTAACCATCATCTGAAAATCATCCGTTCAAAGCAAACAGATTTATCTGCAATTTGATTTTCAATTCGGGATTTTAAACCATCACAATAACAATTTGGCTGATTTAGATAGCGCAGCGATGACAAATCCTCTCCGTACAAATTAACTTGATTTGTTTTGTGATTGATCTAACCGCTTTTTGAATTAGTTGAGAACTTAAAAACTACCAGTATTCTTTTTGCGATTGCTTGGCTGGTTTTGGTTATTTTTTTCCATAAACTAGTGTTTGTGTGGGTTTGGCTCTATTCTTGCACACACCACTCGTTTTTGGCACCGGCAGTGTTTTTCTCTTCGCTACGTAGTATCCAAGAAACGTTTTCTACCTCTGAGCTCGAGGTATTTAAATTTACGTCTTCTCAGAGAATTCGCCAACATTGCAGCGAAGCATATGTGTGCTGAAGGAATGCTTGGGACAAATTACGTGTACCTGACTATATCCCAAATTTTGCACCGTCGCATTATGTTAAAACTTTTAAGTCTTTATAGGAAAATTTCATCATAGTATGCATATTGCAGCGTGTTTCTTGTTGAAAATAATGTTAACAATGATTATTTAATAAAAATTTTAGCGGTCTATTACTTTTGTCTTGTAAAGTGAGAAAATATGGAAGGGCGCATGGAAGTAAAATGGCTGAAAATTCTGTTCCCACTACATCTCTTCTTTGCATGGAGCGCAACCTTTCGAATGATTAATTCCCAAAAAAAAGCAATAAATCATGAATCACCAGGATGTTTTCGCTACCTTGTTAGAATGTACAAAGGTTAAGCGTTGGATTAATGTTGTTGGAGAGAAACAATACAATTTCGCTGTTTTCACGGCGGGGTTAACTTGCAAACATGTGTATGTACTTTACTCTATAAAAAGTAAATTGCGTTTACGAAATTATTGTCAACTCTTGTCACATCTCCTAGTTAGCATTTTCTCCTCCCTGCTATACTTTCGTTGATAAGTTTGTCAGTAAAAGAACTCCTGTGGCACCCAGACTACAATAGATTGTAAATGTGATAGCGCTCTTTTCTTGATGCACAGAGATACGCCTGGAGTTACAGCACGCATGGACGACACTCTTCTAATAGTATTTTGTTACAGTCTGTCAAGATCGCGCGTGAATTTCGTTCGTGGACGATTTTCTTTGAAAGGGGGCGAGATATCACTTCTCGAACGGCTGAGATTTTTTTCCTCGCAAGTTTGGTTAAAGCAAAGTATATTTTCCATTCTGCTGATGTAAAGAACTGCTATTTTAGGGTTCTTTCTCGTCCTCCCTGACCAAATCGTGAAAGATCTAATTAATCAAAAATCCATCACACGTTTCAAAGAACAAAACAATTCCATTAGTAAGTGTAAAGTGTAAACTCGTTCACAAGTTCCTGTTAAATTTTTTTCCGGCTCTTTTCACGTTTCTTGAAAAAAGTCCTGCCAATTTGCTAAAGCCGTGACCTTAAAAAAAATGTTCCAATTGCTGTTAATGTTTCTCTCGAATTTTCAAAGATTAACCAATTTTAAAAAAGGGATTACAAATTCCTTGCCGGAAATGAGTTTAATGACGGTGAAATGTGTTCGCGGGCTTTTTAATGAAATGACGCGACCATTACGTAGTGAAAATATTTAATTCATTTCCTCTTTAACTGAAATGCTATTACTGGAACAAAACTCGACTACCATTGTACGCATTACCACTACAAGACCTCGTCGACCCAACCCGTTTGGATGACAAGCACTAGCAGAAACCGTTGGTTAGTCAGAATGCGATATCTTCGAGTCAACTTCAAGGAAGACTCGGAAAAAAGGCGACGTTCGCCGACAAAGCAGCGGTTGTGTATTGGAATCGCTGTTTTATTCGTTCTGTTGCTGTGTATTATTTTAGCGGCAACTTGTACGCGCAATTCTGGTCCATCCGGCGAGCTGTTAGGTAAGTTTGCTGTTAATTTGACCGGCTCTTGCGTTTTGTTGTGGTTTCTATAATTTTGTTTCTCCTTTTAAATGAATTAGACGTTATTAGGCAGTTGATTTTAGTATTGAAGTTTTTTTCTGTACGCACAGTTTCCCTGAAGGAAGCTATGTGTCTGAGCGATTTTTCGTTCACCCCGAGTAACTACTGTTGTCTTCTAAGTACAGGCTCGATATTCTTGAGATTCAAACCATCGTTTTTTTTACAGTGGTTACACCTTTCATTGTGTCTTGGATACAACCTTGAAGCAAAGTTGGGTCATACGTTTATCACGACATGAAAAATATATCGACCAGAGGTTAACTGCATTGTTTAGTCAGTGCTATTTCTGTTCAGAAATGTTGCCAAACAGAACTCTTCCAGTTTATTTCTCTCGTTTTGAAGTTACGGTTGAATTTGGGAAAGGAAGTAGTTTATCATCAACTTGGTACGATGTCGATAAATTTCAACGAGTCGCCTACTCACAGTTCTCCATTTACAGATATATATCTGACTTGATTACAATTTAATTTTACTTCCGAGCCTCTTCTTCCCTCTACATGCTGTACACTCGGTTAGCGAAAGCTATTTTCATTCACTTTTCTGCACTCTAAATACGCATTCCTTTTTCCTTTCGTGTGCGAGGCTCTTTAAAAATATGTTTTGGATTACATATTGCGGGTTATTTTTATTATGTTTAGTAACGGAAGAACATTTTATTTTAAAGGGCTCGCTTCTCCGCGCGACAGATTAACTCTCCTTCCCTCCTTATCCAATTTATATCGCTGTGTTTTTCCAGAGCAAAGCATTTCTAAAGAGGGAGTCAAAGTAACTCCGCTTCTTAAAAGCCGTTCCCGAATTCTTTCTTTTGTTTCTGAGGAATGCTTTCTATTCTTATAAACACTCAAAGGTGTAAAACTATTATGCGGGTGTAAACTTCTGGCGTAAAAAGGAATTATTCCCCAACGACAAGACATCGCGGAATTGCTCGTTTTACACAATACGGCAAGACATAAACCTTGTAATGGGTGCAAGAACAGTAATTTTTGTCGCTAGTAAACGTTGATTTCAAAGTCTTATTTGAAACTTAAAGCACGCTTTCTCTAATTTGTTTGCTTTGGAGGGTCAGTAGGCGCCTATGTAAACAGCTGGTGTGGGTATTAATCCTTCCGAAACAATAAAATCATTTTATGGGTCCATTCTGTCATTGACATAAACGGCCAAGTCCGCAAATGATCGACGCGTGTTGATATCTTTGAAAAAATCCGCTTTTAATCCTAGAGTGATTTCGTTTTTTTATGGTACAACGTTTTGTACTTGAATGAACGTAACTTTTGTAAGGTACATTATTATAATCTTATGACTATAGTGTGGTTTATAATCCTTCCCTTCTGCTAAGAAAAATCTTCGCGAATTCATTTGCGTCACCGTAAGATGGCGGGTGTTGACATTTTATAAAAGCCTCCGCGTTTTAATGGTAAAACATAAGAAACCTTTCCTAACTTTGTTTTACCGCCGAAAGGTCAAATCATTATTTTTCTGAAATTCCAGCCTTAGACATTACAGACCATTTCAAAGGAAATACATTTTGCGGTTGATTATAAAGCCGCTCCGAAGTGTACATTCGTCACGTTCGTCTCTAGTAATCGACGAACCTGTACTATTCGCACATTTGCCCCTTGCTCCCTTAGTGAAATTTTCAAATCTAAGGGGCCAAGACCTTTTGACTTAGGTTTTTGTTGTTATTAAGAATGAGTAGGGATCTTTGGGTGAATCACTGCGGGAATTTTGGACGGAAATTCCGGTAACTTTGCGCTGTTTTACTTCAAAACAAGGCCTTTTATGTTGCATGTGGTCGACATTCCACTTTATTTACAGGAAGCGAAAATCAATTTACCATCCATCATCCTTAATTTTTGACAGGCGAAGTTTTCATTGTATCCACCCATGGTTCCATTTCTTTATCATTTATTTGCTTTGGGAGAAAAAAATTTGTTCCCAGTTCATGTTTAGACGCTTCTTTCAAGCCTGGAGATCTGTTCAAACAGAGCACTGTCTGGACAATAGTTGTGTTTTAGTCAGTGGTAGCTGTCCTGGGAAAGTTTGTAGCGGTGTAGCAGGGTCGCCTCTTGAAGATAGTTCCGGAGTGTTTTTACAGAGGAAATATACTTAATCATGGTCAAATCATTTCCATGTTATCATCAATTATCTTTGACACCGGGGCAGTTGAAAATGTTTCATTCCTGTGCGTACGAACTCACTGAATTAAACAAAATAATCTATAACTTTTGCGATGCTTTAACCTGAAACATTCAATAAAGGTATCTGCGATTTGCCAGTTTTTCTCGTTCAGCTAGGGCCCTAGACCTGGCCCATTAAAGGTGGACGTTTTCTGTCTAAGCGCCAACATCGTTTTCTTTTCTTTTCTTATTTTTTTTGGTAAAAAGCTAGGGCTGTTAGAGAACATCAGGCAGAAGATAGACCGAAAGATTCTTCCTCGCCACACCAAAACAAAAACTAGAAAGAGACATTGTCGGCTTCATAGTATAGTTTTCTGCCCTTTGGTTCAGGGATGTACTATTTAGTTTTGAAGGGGTGGATTAATATTCGTCTCAACTGAGTCGCTACTCTGTGTTACATCAGGACTAAATGGGCAGGATAAAAATGGTTCTCGAAAGAACTGCTCCTAACTTAGAGCAGGGAGACAGAATGAGGACTTTTTTGGTGGTTTTTGAAGGATGTCACCTTTTCTTTACGACTTGGGCTCGAGACTTTGATACTGAAGTTGCAAATTAAGCTATAATTATTGCAATTTCACATTGGAGCTGAGTGCTGAGAAACAAAGTACTGCCTAGCTGATCACACTAGAATATATTCTTCCTACAGTCTGTCAGCACTAGGTTAAAGCCTTGAAAATTCCGAAAATCTTCGCAAATTTACTGCCAATACACAATTTCGTCAAATCATGAAGTGGATTTATAAATTGTGATGTCAACTCATGTTCTTTCTGTTTCTATACAATCAGGAGACAGCAATAAGGACGTGTTTTTAGGGGACACAGGTAAAAAGTGCAACCCATCCACGTGACTCTCCCAGGCGAAAATGAGAAAAAATGTCAGGTTGTTTTTCGTTCAAGAGTAAAATGTATTGGGAGCATAAAATTAGGATCAGTGCAAGGTTCTATAAAGTTATCATGTTACGATGTCGCGATTACCCTCACCAAAGGACCAATATCAAAATGTAACGACGCGGAGAAGAAACGGGTCTTAGTATCTTTTAAGAAACACTGCCCTTTGTTAAACTCAGAAGGGGAGAGATAGTTATAAAGCCGCTTGATAAATAGAACGTCTCGAAAAATTAAACAACCGTTGGTCTCCATCTCTGAGAAAAGAGAGGGTTATAATTGCCTACGAGCAAGCTCTTCATTTGAGGGAGTCGCGAGAAGTCACTCGAGCGCAGCACACGAAGAAAAAGAAGAGCTAGCAGGTTAAGGTTGTGAGAATTATTCAAATTATCGCCAAAGTTAAAATGCTTCGATCTTTTATCAAATTCTCCCAACTAATTCTGTAAAGAAATGTATGGAGATGAGTCTGGAGAACTTTTATGTGGATACTGGGGCTAAAAGGAATCGGCCGACGTCCAGAAGACAACAGAAAGAAAACTCACCCCAGAAAGGAATTAAATTAACTGCAAAAACCATGGACGAAGATCCTGCTAGTTATAAACGTTGGATCTCTAGAAAAGAGATCTAATCAGCCAAGATATTAAGAACCAAAAACGAGAAGTCCAAAGACTACTGCGAAGCTGCTCAGAAAAACGTGTATTGTTTTTTCATAACAATATTTCGGCTGGCCATACCAGCCATCTTCAGGTTTACATCTGTAAACCCGAAGGCTGGTATGGCCAGCCGCAATATTCTTCTGACAAAACACGTTCTGATCAGCTTCGCAGTAGTTTTTGGATTTCTCGTTTTTGGCCCCAGAAGGGGCTCAGTATTTCATTCAACTTTCTAGATTTCTGACATTCTTCAGACCAGTCTTTCGCTGCAGTGTTTTCATAAAAGATTGAAGAAAGGAAAACTGAGACAGTTCAAAACAAAACTGTTTTTGGTAAAATCTCTTATTTTCTGTGTTGTTCCATTACTTTCAGGTTTATTTTGGTCCCAATGGGGTTACGTAGATTAATAAGTGTAGTCATCTAGGAAGCGGGCAAATTTTTGACTTTCCCAGGCAGTCTAAAGGCAGCCGAACAGGAAGCAAAATTTTAAGATTTGCAAGATAGCATTACTGAAATTGTTCTAACGCTTCCTTCCGTAATTTTATTGTGGTTCACCCGTGATATGCGAGTTTGTTGTAGGAGTGTCACGCGAAAAATTCATCATGTCCACAATCGGCCACAACTAAAAAACGCCGGCCTACTGCTGACCGACTAGACACGCGGGCTCCAGAACATTCAGTTTAGTTGCGCCTCGTTTTGAAGTGTGTTTTTAATACGAAGAATGAGTAAAATGCCTATGATGGTTGTTAGCGTCCGTTTAATTTTTGATTTCTTATTTCAAGGCGATAAGAAAGAAAGGATGTTCTTTAAGCGCCCTTTCTATGCAAATGAACTTTTTCTCCCTCTTGTTTGGTACTCACTCGAACACGGCACAATGATTTTCAGCAATTATATAGACAAAACTTGTGAAAAAAGAAAACGTCTAAAATGTTCTAATTCTAAACGTTTCCAACCGTAATTTCTGTATATCTGAGTCTTTTTAAGCTTTTCCAACTTACATCCAATGAATCTTGCAAGGATGCTCTGAAAAATGGAACGAGACACCGGAACCAAATCAAAACTCGACTATAGTAAAAATTCCCAGTCATAGAAGAAACCAAAACCAGACCGAAACGAGTCTGGTCGCCTCTTTTTAACCACCTGTTAATAAAGTCAAGCAAAAAACAAAAACGTGTAGTCCTTTTTGCCACTCACTCGCGTTAGTAAGTGACCGAGTGTTAACTATTTTGCCACTTTCTAGTCCAGAAAGTTCTAAAAATAAAGCCCTTGTTGCTACCTTGTCAGTGGAAAATAAGCTTGAATGTTTCGGTATAAACCGACAAAACCTTGATAACTTCTCAGCATACCACTGTTTGAATATTGACATCAAACTTTTGATCCAAGCTCTAAACCCTGTAAGGAGGTGAGCTTGTTCAGCAAAAAAAACAACAAGAAAGGGTTGTTTAATAATCAAAATGCAACCATTTTATTTGCTTGATTTTTAAAATGTTTTGTTGTACCTTCTTTCAAGTGTAGCTCACAAAACGTCAAAAATTCTTTGAAATTGTTGTCGCAGAGAATTGCCAAACAGTGATAACTGCAACAATAATCGTTTGCCTTGTCAAGACGCGACTAAAATGACTATTTGTACTCATCCTTATTTCACTTTCTAAAGAAGTCAAGTTTTCTGAAAAAATATTAACGTTTTCACTAGGATTGGACAAACAAAGAGCATTTAAGCGTGAGCCAGCGAGAATTACCGTACTTTCCTTGAGAGCAGTATTCAACAATTGGCTGATCATAACCAATTCATCTCAGGTATCACATACAACCATTTAAAACCATTTATTTCCATTTCGATCAGGTTAAAACAATTTTTGATAGGTATGGATGAGCAATAATTACAGGGTAGTATCAGAGATAAGCAATACAATTATATAGCGTGTCTACTAAATTTTCTAAATCAATAGATTAAAATGGTAACTTGGAGCTAATTTAGATATTTACAATAATTACAGTTACTCCGATAGCATAAATTGCTTCATCTTTTTTTAAAAATACTCTTGATGAAATAAACTATTTTGTTTCATTTGGAATTAATTACTTGATTTCGTGTCCTGTAACGACATTCAGTAACACATGGAGTTTTTCTTTTAAACTTTATATGTAGATAAATAAGAACCCCTTATATAATGGTTATATTCTTGATGAGTATTTGCTGAGCAGAGATCATTGAAATATTTAGGGAGTAGTTTTGTGCTTAGATTGAAACTTTAAGTGCTGACACTGGTGCTTATAAGAAAGTCGTTAATTTTGTTAATAGATCTAATAAATTAAGTTTTTATAAAAATGGACGAGAGAGAGAGCTTTACACCAATGTTATGACTAGCAATGCCTTCTTCTGGAGTTTGAATAATTTGTCTAGTCTTGTGAGATAGTTGTTTGCCTAAACAATATAACCATATTGGAGATACGAATTAATCAAACTATTATGATAATTATAGATTTCTAGAACTGACTGAAAGGCAAACAAGTGAATTCTACAGAGAACTCCTTTAGTGCCAGAGATATTTGTTGCAATGTATTCAATATGACTATTCATTGTTAAGTGCTGGTCAATTATTTTTCTAAGAAATTTCGTTCTATCTACTCTTTGGATAACATGATTCCTTAACTAAGTTAATAGTCAAATTTGTTTTTTATTCTTTTTTGTGTGATTTAAATACCGTAAAATGTACAGTTTGGTTTACTGTACGAGAATGGGATGGCAAAAAGTTCCGTTGGTATTATGACAACAGTTCCACCAATTAGCTATGTCAAATGTTAACAATGGCAGCAGCATAAACCAGTCTATTTTTCAGAGAGGAATATGAAATGTATTACAATATTTTTCAACTAACCCGTTTGCTTTTAGTTTTGATAATTTCATGTATGTATAAGGCGAGGAACTATAATTACCCTACTGGAGTTTTTTCTTCTTTTGTGTATAGGTTTTTACAAGTTGTTGATTATTATTTTTTCAAATGAACGACGCATATTTTAGTTGTCGGCCGAGTGTCGATCTCTCGAACAAGTTGCTATCGAATTTTTTTCTTTGTAATGCAATTAGAATCAATTAAGTGACTGCTAAATATGTTATAATTAGTTATAAATAAGTTTCCAGAGGACACTTTAAAAGGATCAATTGGCTGAAACGTTAAGGCTGTTCACCAGCCCTGGAATAATTCCTATGCCAAAAAAGTATTTATTTTACAAGTGTACTCCCATGTTTTGAACAATTATTAATAAACTATCAACATGATGCTGAGAATTTTGTATAATGTTGTGGGACTGTAAAACAAATGAAAGGTCAAGAAAAATTGTCGTACAATTTCGGGTTGCGTTTGGAAAAGTATCGCGAACTAAAGAAAGTCATTAATTTGTGCATAAATAACCTTATTTTTTGGATGCTGTCATAACAGGTAGTCAGTGGGATTTTTAGCTTATTCCCGTAATTAGTAAGTAGATACGACAATTATAAACCTGCCATTAATAATGAACCAGAATATCATAAACTACCAGAACTAACGGCTATAAAATTGTTCAAACTATGAAAATAAGGTATGATTGATTTTCTTTCAAACAAAGATAAAAATTAATTTAGTTTTGACCAAAAATACGTTGGGATTCGGCCAGCTAGTTTAAACATTTTGATAACCCTCAGGTGAAAGTATTGACGACTGGTCAAGAGGATAAAGATACGATTGTAGTAAAATGTTCTGTAGCAGGCTGGCAGTTCTTGAATTCATTTCTATCTACCACAAAGAGAACTTCCACTTGCCTCTAATAGTCCATAAATCCTTGCAGTTTACTGAGGCAATTACACAATTTGTAATAACTGTAATGGCTTAAACCATGACTGGAGAAACGGAGTTCAAAAAGTGAGAAATAAACAAGATGGCTGCTGCCGTAGACGATTTAAGAATTGTGAAGGCTTTATTTCGGTCATCAGAGTGAAAAACAGGATTTCCGAACACATTCGTCAACACTTCAATAGTAGTAATTATCGTTTAAGCGCGGAGACTAAATTCCTTGGCAAACAAGTGTCGCTTGCTTTGATATGTATGTAGCTTGTAAACCGCATTTAACCTTGTACCTTTTAGCACTTGCCGAAGTCAAGTTTTCAGAGAGCTTCCGAATATTATTTTATTCAAATGCAATATTAAATGGTACTACATGACAAATTGCTTTCTTTTGAATGGTCCACCCTATAAGATTCAGTTCACAAATTCAATCGTTAGAACTACATAGTATCCGTCATGAACATAAAACACTCAAAGAATAATTAAAACGTTAACAGACCCCTCTAGCTTCAGATGTGCTTTTGTAATGGTCAAAATACTGCAAAGTTCAACAACTCACTCCAGAGATGAGTCTTCCATTTTGAGATTTTGAATAGAGTTTTAATATTCTCAGAAATATTCTTTGTAAAAACCAACCATTTCAATAATCGAATTAATGGACGAGGAAAGTTCTCACGCCAGCAGTGATTATATTTGAGTCTCGCCAAAACGTCTCAATACGGTTTTTTCTACGACGCCTTGTAAATTGTGAATTAAAGGCTCTGTCATAAAGCTTCATAGGGTTGCTCAGTTGTGCTTTAATAAACAATACTGTAAGCCAAGAATTAATATTTTTTAGTCCTTCTCTGTTATGAAGGAAGATGTCAAGAGCTTGAAACGATTTCCTTGTAATGTCCGCCTAGCTTCGAGGAATACGTAGTTATGGCTTTGCATCGCTCAGATTAAAAAACTGAAATACGTTTTCCTAGAATGTTAGGATCGTTGCATGTTCTCGGTCTTGCTACCGTCTCAAAGATAGCCTCACGAAGGGGAATTAAAAGAACTACGTGCACTATGACCATAGACTTCATTGGATGTGTTCTATATCGATCATTACGGAAAGTGAAATCTATAGCTAGGTTAAGTGAGAAGGTTGCAAGAAAAGATATTGCGAAGACCTTAACTAGGACGTTTTCGAAATTACACAATTAGTAACCGTGCTTTGAGTAAACTAAGGTTGAGTTGTCAGCACTGATCGCTCGTTGCAGCTGGGCAAAACAGAGCCAGAAAACCAAGAGCACAGCAAAAAGCTTTCAGATTGCCAAATTTCAGTTATAAGGAAAATATTGTGGTAATTACTAAAATTGTTGGCACCACAAGAAACGTAAAATTACTATAGTTTCGTTCAAGATCGTCAGTAGAGAGATGTACTAAAAAGCTTTCCGTTAAACTCTAATGCCTGAATTGTATCTAAATCATTTAAAAAGCTTTATAAAACATTCTGTCGATAACTCTGTCACTTCTGAACATATGTTTGAGAATAAACTCTTTACATTTGACTTCCAGGTAATTATATTGGTCCTTGGTATTAGTTCGTGAGACCATATGGCAATTAAACAACTGTAATTCCTTACAAGCGGTGATGTGCAAAGAATTTAGAGATCTATTCTTGTCAAATACATGATCAACGAACGAAATTTTAAAATGACTTTCAAGCTGATCTGCAGATCTTATTCTTGATAACATTCAACTTAGGAACTAAATGAAGGAAATGATCACGCAAATTAGGGGGTACCTTCTACTCTTTATCGGGCGAGTTTTAAGCAAGACAAGGTACTCAAAGAATGCCTCGTATCTCTGTTCTACTTGTGTGAAGTAAAAACTGTTTACAAGGTGTTTTCTCTATGAATTTTGTGTCCAATTACATAACGATTAGTTTGTAGGAAATGTATAAACGGCTGGTGCAAACGTAAGGCGCTCACCCGAAGAAGTCCCTCAGCTGGGAGCAGCAACGCAATGCAGGTTCGAAGAAAGAATCTCTGTTTCGTTTCCTTGGGCGTTGTCATTCCTGTCTTCGACTGTTTGTTTCGTGCACGCATCTGTTTCCAGTATGCGAAGAAAATTTGCTCTTGCAAGGCAAAAAAAGCTGCTGAGACTGATGTTGCTCCAAATTGGCCAAGGCTTGTTAGCGGAACCTTGTTAGCACGATTTCATCAGTTTTAATACCCGACAAACTATTATGATTAATGATCTGCTGTGTTCTTGGTCGCTGGTGTCATTTTACAGCTCTGGGTTTGTTTACAGAAGACTCTATATGTAATGTCAGAGATCAAAGGAGCGGCAAGATCGCTATATTTACCGTTAGTTTTTGCTTAAAAAGCTATCGCACTTTTGAAGCTTTGATATATTTTTCCTTTAATTTTTTCTCCGCCGGTTATTAAAAGTGCCCCGCAATCACCTTAGCTTATCTATAATTGATCAGTGAATTCTAAGAATGCATTGGAATCTGTCCACTTAGCAAACTGTACCGCCTTCTTAGTTGACTTAAAACTGCCAATCTGTGTCATAATCACTGCACGCAATCTGTTGCATTTCTATTGATCCCATTTAATCAGGAAGCTCTCCAGTCAGTTGGCGATTAGTACACCTTGTTTGTCTTTTTAGCAGTACGCTATTATCCCATATCAAATTTCCTTTGCATGCCAATGGATGGTTCATATAAACGGCTCTGGTGGACCGATTCGGCTTTGAACGTCTTATCACAACACTTTTAAATGCTCCGCCGGATAAATACCTATTTAAATTAAACGACAAAGACAAATCAATCTCCTTAACGGACCCTTGAATTTTCTCCAAAAGATACTTTACATTGTATCGAGTTGGGATAAATGGGTTGTTAATCTCGTACTGTATTTGTTTTATTTTTTAAAAAATCTATTATTATTATTTATACATTATGTACCCCCAAATAGAAACCTTGACTATCATTTTGTAATTTTAGTCATCTTACAAAAATTCGGTCTACTTGATTTTAAGTTAAACAAAATCATATTTCATAGTTACCAGTTTATGCGAGCAATGTTTTTGTAGTAATATATGCTCCGCCTTTTCCTTGAATTCTTTTATTTTGTTTTATTTATTTATTTTTTTACTTTTTTTTTCAATTTTCTGCCTGGTTTATCTCAAATTAGTCGTTGCGTGCTCATCTAAGAAGTCGGAACAAAGTCGCTGAAAACACACGTCGTTTGCCTTGCTATCGATCGCAGAGATAAACTCTATGGCTGACTCATAACCGGAGAATTAAATCTTATTGGAGGATAAAAATCCCTGATGATGCTAAAAATTTAACCAAAAAAAATTGTAAGTTGGGTAAAGTATGCGTTCCAATGCAATGCGGTGGATGGTGGAGGACGCCACTTCCGCGCGCGCAACCGTCGTTTTGACGCCATAAAAGAGGCGTGTTAACCCAAGCGGTGTAAAGGTCTTTTTGCTTTGAACGTGTCAAGAGTAAAGCGGTAGCAAGCACTTCACTAAAGGAGCGAAATCTCACGAAAATGCGTTATGCCGCGATTTCGTTTTTTGTTTGCACTCTAGCAACAGTATTAACGGGTAAGTGAGTCTACTAAATCGAGAACAGGTAGTTCAGCGTCTCTTCCACATTGTCACAGTTATCAACAATGGGCAATTAATCAAGGCAGAGACACAGGGAAGGAATTGGGTTTGTAGTAAGTGACTATAGAGCCCTCAACTAGGTGCTAGGTTGCTAATTACTGTTAGTACTGGATTAGTGCAGGATGGATGCTCTAGGAGATTCCTCTGGACCGAGTTCAATATGCAACGGCAGTGACATTTTTACAGAAGTCATTGCTAAGCTCATTTAGAGCTTTCTTTGACTTAATTAGATGTTCGTGGATAAGCCAATGTCCTACATTTCTCTATTCTAGGTGCTAACCTGATAGGTTCTAGTCAAGTTTGTTGTAATGGCGAACGTTTTCGTGCTATCATATGTTTGAAATTAAGCTCTTCTCGTGCATTACGAAGGAAGGAGCAAGCGCCTTTCAGTAGCCCTGCATACCTGTCTCAGTTTGACGAAATATCTTCACGTAGCAGTTTCGTCCAGTACTGAAAATTTTAATTAAGCCTTTATTTAGGATTTTTATCAACCGTTGTTTTATTTCATCATGGCTTAATGCCGATTGTACTAACAAGAAAAAAAAAGGTCCTGTATCGGAATACCGGTGCTCAAAGATCCGAAGGAAGTGTTTAAAACTGTGAATAGATTTTTAGGCATTCAGATAACAGATGGGAAACGGTTCAGGAAATTACACCTTAAAAGTTTATTTTGGATCTTCAATTGCCCTGTTCCTTCTGTTCTTGAAGAATTAGTTTTAGTACACTGTGCATTTTGCTGATCGATCATTGCTGATTTCTAGAAGTTTCTAGAAAGATTGTTTTGTCTTTACAAAGAAACTTGATATCTTTAATTAGTTACCTAACCCACCCGACCAACCTACCTTTGTCTCGTCTCATTTTTGTCCTGTTTTCTTTGGTCACAATGAACGCTCTGAAATTAAGTTTCACCATGATAGTTCTTCTCCTGAATCCATTTTCAAATGCATCATTTGTTCCCCTCCTGAAAGAAGGCTTGGACGAACTCAGTCATCTGTTTAACACACGGCATTCTCTTACCTCCATCTTGTTTCCAGACCCTGTAGAATCCAAGAACATTACTATCAAGTTGGGCTTTATAGGAGCGTTGGACAAATCTCTCGGTGCCACAGCGTCTTTGGGACAAGAATTAGTAAGTTTGTTACCTATTGAATCTTACAACTCATTTCAATATTCTATGTTATCCTCTGACTAACAAATTCCACTTGTGTTGTGGTCTTCTTTCAGAGTTCAGCGTTCAAAATCGCCATTGAGCTCATCAATGCCGATGCAGCCAAGAACGGCAGTAAAATTAAATTTTCCATGGATTTTAAAAGTGAGTTTTTATTTCCTTTTTTGATAAGAAACTGGCTTAAAGCCGGTATGAATGAAAATTTAACTTAACGAGAAACTGGATTCGTGCCTTGGCGTGGTGTCTAGTAAAGATTCCCTATGAGTTATTCGGCTTTCTTGCATGTTTTACGTCGGACTTTCGGTCTTTCTCATTTATTCTTAATTCAAAATTCTTTTTATTCGAAAAAATTCGAAGTTTTGATTTTCCCTTTCTATGCAGTACGTTATCGTCATACCTAACTATGACACAGACTTTTTTAAGGCCAATCTATGGAAGAAGGTCGCCAATCACTTAAGAATCGCATGAGCCTCTAGGGCAACTGTTAAGTTAAAAAACTCTTTTAATTGCTAATTCAAAGTATTGTCTCTCGTGGACAATAACTAGATTCACTTGTGCAATAAATAATCTTGTTATTCTCTGAACTGGGCCATAATTGCAAGGAACAATCAATTAGTCAATGACTCCTCGGCTACCGTATTGTATTGTTGCTACATCACGCGACATTTTGGCACATTCTGACGACGTACCCATCCCGTTGGATGAGCAATTAAAGTTCTTTCACTTGTTTTGTACCGACCATACTATCGTGTTATGTTCAAAGCCGTACTGCTTGAACATCCTAGCTACATATCAGAACGAGTTACGATTTTAAAAAGCGAGATTCGCCGCTTTAAAAATCATTGTCCTCAAAAGTAGAACAGCCTGAAACATGGACAAATACTTTTTTGCCTATGTGTTATGAGACTCAACCATGAATAGAATGGTGAAAATGTTCTTTTGCAGTACTGTGTAAATGTCTGATGTTTCGTTATTGAGACCAAGCCAAAATAAATTTGAGTCTCTGGATGAAAACCTATAGTATGGCCATTAAAATACAAGCTCCTTTTTAGCTTTTCTGTTACACTTCTTGTTCTAAGATTTCATGTGATTTATTATTGGAAAACTGGCAAAAGATGATTGTTTTTCGTGATTTTAAGAAGAGGAGCATTACGCTATATGCTGACTATTATAACAACTTGATTTACTCAGTGATTTTAAAACAAATCCTTTGTATTGAGCGTCATTGACAAACTTCGTTTTCAGGTATGATCAAAGATGGAGGCACGAATCCGTCCACTACGTGTAAGATCGCTGCCCAGCAGCTTGCGGCGGATTCGGACATTGTGGGTGTCGTTGGAGCAATGCGCTCTTCGTGTTCAAAAGCTTCACATCAATACTTCAGAGACAACGGTAAGAAAATCATGGGCACGAACGTGTGCTGCAGTAATCGAGCGAGATCTGTGGTCCGAATCTCTTTGTTGTAGTTATCATTGCCTATATCTTGTAATTAGTTTGTTTTCCGTCTTATTAGCATGCATGTGATTTTAAGTTATTTTAACCCTTTCACTGCCAAATGTGGCCAAAGGCAAACTTCGACCAAATTTGCAAATTTCATTTTCTAAAATTTTGACAAACAAATAGCATCATGCGAAAGTACAGGCAGAGAGCTTTCATTTGAATGGTCACATCATAGGATTTCATCCACAGACTCAGAAGTTAGAGTCACCTTACAAAACTCCATCAAACACTCTGGCAGTGAAAGGGTTAATAAATCCCGTGATACGAAATCTATCACAGAAATGTAGATGCTTAAAGGAAAATCAGTTATATTTAAACGTGCGATGAAGGCATAATCACAATTTTTACGGCCTGCATGATAGATAGCTCCAGCACAAACAGTTTCTTTGTTTGCAAAATTGTCTACAACAGTTTTTCTCATCTTCGATTAGAAAGCAGAATACGGTATGATTTCTCTGTAAACTGTATCGGCATTGTAAGGTCCGTTTGGAAGGTTAAAAAATCCGGGAGAAAGTCAAGACGTTTTAATTTTTCTGTGTGGGGTTCGAACTTGTTGTCTCAGGAATAGAATCCCGTAAAAAGTGCATGTACGCCTGAGAGTTGAATAGATTTTAGATTTTAGGCTCATAGCTTGCCAAAGTAATGTTCAACTAAGCTTTACTAAAATGTTTTTGAAATGTAGCATCTAAATTTTAAAACAGTTAACATTAAGGTTTTAATACATTTCTACAATGAGCTTTAAAGTGAGAGATGAAATATTAGATTTATGAGGAATTATTCTCGTTAATGTCACGATTGATGTGAGGTTTGATTTATAGCCTGCTTCACGAGGCCGTAGAATTTTACAACTCCTCTATTTCAAAACAGTCTTCTTCGTCTATTCATAAAGCTTTGCCGTAATTTCTAACAACAGGACTTAACTTTTCGAAAACACTTCAGGGCGACATAATGTGCGTTCAAAACTAAACATTTTTAATCTTTGATTATTGTTTTGTTTTAGCACCGACTATGACCCAGATATCATATGCGTCAACCGCAGCAGAGCTTTCTAACAAGAAGAAGTATCCACGATTCTTCAGGACTTGTGCGAGTGATGTACATCAGGCAAGCGCCCTGGCTGAGTTGGTGACTTACTTCAACTGGAGAAGGGTGAGCAACTAACTTGTCAAATCCCTCTATCAACTTTTTTCATTTTAAGTTGTCAAGTCCTTTATAACTAAAGGGTAGGGCACGACCACGTAAACCCCTACTTAAGAGGATTCGTTGTTTCACAGTCTTCAAAGAAAAACTATGTTTCATGTCTTAATACAGTCAAACCTGTGTAAAACGCTGGTCACCCTTGGAAAATGGCAAGGTGATCATTATATACCATTTTAAATATAAAGGGTGACCGCTATATACAGGTCAACTTTGCAGAAAATATAAGACAACTGAAAAGTTTGGGACGTTGTCCGGTGACCGTAATATACAGGGTGACAGCTATATACAGGGCCGTTGTATACAGGTTTGGCTGTAATTGTTATCGACTTTTAGGGCGGGAAGGATCACTGGCTCAGTCTGTTTTCTGTTCGATGCAGTAGTATTAGTAAACGCTCAAAACCAATGTTGCAGCTAAGCACATAACTAAGGCATGATTTGAGACCTGTTATGGCAGTTTTAATTATTTATCTAGTCCATCAAGTTTCGTTTACGTAGCTTTTAGAAACAACGGTTGAATAAGGAAAGATTCTTCACTGGCTTAAGCTGCAAGCTTAGTGGTTTCTGAACTCAGCTTAACTCCACCTGCTCAGCAAATATCCGGGTTTGTGTGTGTTTACAGACATTCTCTAACTTCCCCTCTCCCCTCCTTCATCCGTTATTTCAGGTGAGCGTCATTGCTACATCAGATGATGAGTATGCCAAAAACCTTGCAGATAGTTTCGAAACGGCAGCCCGCTTACAAGGAATCCGAATTCACGCTTCTTCGAGATTTTCCAGTACAGCAAGTTCGGACGTTTTGGACAACAAACTGCAGTTGGTAAGAGTTGATATAGTGGAACCTCGTTGTTGCGAAACTCTATGTAACGAAGTCCTCGTTACAACGAACGATATTTTTTTGCCTCAGTAATAGTAAAATATATAACGAAGAACCTCGATATAACAAAACCTCGTTATAACGAACGCGTTTTGGCAGTCCCTTGGCCTTTCGTTGTTGACGTAGCAATCCACAAAATATCTTTTTTATTGGCGTTTAAAAAAAAATTATCGTAACATCAAGCTGCTAGTATTAAAAAGCTTTTAAGTAGAGCGATGTGGTTAAGAATTTTCACTTCAATTACTTTTATGTTTTTCTAAGTAATCGTTGTTTGCGCAATTGTTTGATTACCTATCAAAACGCCTCGTTACCTCCCAAAAATGTCTTTAATCGCTTTGAAATGACATCATCAACGAGTATAAAACATTTTAAAATTGCCAAAAGGCCAAAAATAGCAACAGAGGGAAGACATCATGGCGTTAAGCGCCCCCACTATCAATTTGTCTCCTCTTGAGAGAGGAAATTCTTTATTTTTCTTTCCAAGAGTCTTTCTGTTAACGGCTTCGAATTATTGATAATCCGTTCTAAGTTTGTTTCACAGCAAATTAACTAAGCCTTTTACAAAGTGAATGCCTTTTGTTTGTGATAAGCTTTGCGGTCGACCCGTTACGCTCCCCTCCCCTCTTAGTGTCAAGTACAGGTCATCTGAATTATCGTTCGAGTTATAAATTGACTCGGAGCACGATCCGGAACTTTGTGCTTTCCTGCTTAAAGAGAATTAATCTAGTCCACACGCGCACAGTGGTGTAAAGAACAGCAGGGAAGTAGAACTAATCTCACTTCACGTCTGCACAGTTTTAATTGGTAAACTGCATGCAAGTGCAGTAGCGATGACAATTTGAACGTGTTCTTATAAGCACTCCTATGTTCCACTCGGAGGATCAGTTTTTTTTTTGTAACCTTAGTGGTGTGTGCAATATTTGACTGTGTAGTGTAACAAAGACGTTCACCTTCCTGCTAACAATTCAGGCCATCTGCCACAATGAACAAATTACTTACCTGTTCACTGGTAAGATAAATGATCAATATTGAATTTGTTGGTCTGGATTTTTTTTTGTTGCAGATCAAAGACGCTCAAACTCGAGTAAACCTCATATTTGCTCAACCTGAAGCTGCCCGAACTATCTTAGAAACTGCGAAAGGAAAGGTGAAAAGAAATCCTATTAGCTGGATTCCAAGCTTTCCCCAGATAGACTTTACAGCGTTGTTTAATAGGTTTAATTTCAAGTATCACACCATGGCAAGCTACATTGGTCTTCTCAAAAAAAGAAAAAACTGTGCGAGACAGGGAGAAATGTGATACTTACAGCCCTCCCAGTGACGTCAAAGTATTTATAATCCCTTTTTGGCGTGTTAATGTAATTATATTAACCAAGCTAACCTTATAACGCCTTCTTCAAAGAGGCATAGCAAATCAAAACAGAATGATTGGTCATTGACCTTGTCTGCACTTCATACTTCAAGCTTCAAGGTTTGTTGGAACACGCTTTCTCTCCTTCTGTATTGCAACATTGGCTTGCATTTAAATGGACTCGAAAAAAGGCAGTGTTGCGAGATATTTTAGCCCCAAACTCTTCTTCTCGACCTTCCCCTTTGCCCAAAACACAAAAACAAAACGAAAAAAGATTGCTTGTGCCTTCCTAATGTTTACTTATCTATTCATATTATGTCGACCATAGGCCTAATCGACTTGTCCTCGTCATTTGCTAGCATCACATACGAGTAATTTACATCTAGTGGTTTTCGCTCGTTCTTGAGAAAAATTTAAAAAAAACCGTGTAAAATCTAGCGTATAGATATGGAGGTATGATATTTTAACCTCCTCTGTCTACCCATTAGTAACGTCTGTGTGACGTGTTGTTGTTTTATAGGGTATGACTGGCCAGGGCTGGGTGTGGCTCGGTAGCGATGGTCTGACAGCTGTTACTCCTACCAACCAGACTAAAGCCGCTGAGGCCATGCTGGGCAGTGTAGGCATCATGCCCACAGGTACGTTACATTTCAACTCTGTAACCCTTTCACTCCCACAAGTGGGAAATAGGGGGCTTAAGCAACGACGACGGCGACGGCAACGGGAACGGCAAAAAGGCGATAGTTAACCCTTTCACTGCCAAATGTGGTCAAAGGCAAATTTCGACCAAATTTGCAAATTTCATTTTCTAAAGTTTTGAGAAACAAATAGCATCATGTGAAAGTACAGGCTGAGAGCTTTCATTTGAATGGTCACATCATAGGATTTCGTCCATAGACTCAAAAGTTAGAGTCACCTTACAAAACTCCATCAAACACTCTGGCAGTGAAAGGGTTAAGTTCAGCAAACAACAACTTTGCACGTGCATCACGTTTTTTTGTACATTTCTTAGCCATCGTTGGACGACTACAACGTGAAAGTTCCTAATTTCACGTTTTGTCGAAGACGGGATCACAAGACAACAGCTTTCTTTTTCTTTTTCTGAACTTTGATACAGTCCTTCAGAATTAAAAAAAATTTGCCCACATATGAAAAATTAAACGAGATGAAATAAGCTCGATAATTAAAGTTTGAGGCAGCGCGAATTCACTTTTTAAGTGACGTTTCTGTAGCCGTCGCCGTTCTTGTTGCTTACGCTACCTAAAGTTAAAATTCTACAACATTTCCCAATCTCACTTTGTAGAATGTTGAACAAATAAAAATACTGCTGAAGAGAATTCATGTGAATTGTAACATCATAGGATTTCGTCCACGGACTCAAAAAGTTAGATCTACAAACTAAATAGATAGCACTGTATGAAAGTAGCGCTGAAGAGGTAATGAATGGTAATTCACACCGGATTGGTTTGGGACACCAACTTGACCGCCGTTTTATCGAAAATGACGGAAGTGACGTTATGTGAAAAGACTCCATAAATAGTACCATGTTGAAAGTACGACAGAAGATAATTCATTTTAAAAGTGGTAATATCATGGGATTTCTTCCACAAATTCAAAAATTACCTTACAAGACTACATCCTTCACCCTGGTAGAGAAAGGCTTAAATAGAAACCATTTTGTGAACCTCGATAGAACCAATCAAAGCACAGTCCAGATAGTATTATTCCGTTCCATGTAGGGCAGGAATCCCGATATATCGTGCCTCTGTTACAAGAAAAGCCCGATATAAGAAACCCTAGGATAACGAATGACATTATCCCTCCCCCGGATAGAGTAAAATGTGTGTAACAGGACACAGATGTGACTCTAACCTGTTAAAATATCGAACTATCTGCCTGGTCTCTAGGCGCTTGGAGAATTCGAACGTTGTGAATTCTTAAACGAACTGTGTAATCAGATCTTTCCAATATACAAACTAAGAAAATTGAAATGAAGATAACACAACTGTTTCTGAAAATTCGTTTTTGAGAATTTCTTCGACTAGCGTCGTCTTAGCAAATTTTAGTTTATTCTTCGATCGCTGCTAAAGCAGCTTTAACTGTTTCATTGTTTTCGTCCTTTAGGAGGTTTTGGCCGACTGAGTCTGAACATCATTGTTCGGTGGATTAAAAAGTCCCAAATGCGCGTTCAGGATCAGTACCCTGGAATCATTTATAAACATGTAAGTTTTCAGTCCAAGTTGAACTCCATCTAGCGATAACTAGAGTGTCGTCTGTGCCGTCAAGTTGTTATAGTTGTTATTAGACTGGATACCTTAAAATCATGTTTATTTGACACAACGCCAGGACTCGTCGTAGAGAACCATTTTTGTGAATTTACTAGGCATGTCGATGAGGAAAATAGCAAATCAGAGTAAGAGACAATTGTGCAGGGAAAGGAGTTGAATACAGGCCTGATTTTGGGGTATCCATTCTAGTCACAACCGTCAAGTTATATTGGGCCTGGTTTCCATTTCATCAAGTACGCCAAGCAAAGGGAAGACTCGGCTAACAGGGTGCGGTTATACGATCGCTTTTTTAAAAAAGAGTATTTTCGCACCCGCTCCAGCTTGGGTTCTCACTGTAACTCCCACACGCCATATCGTAATCTGTGTGCTTCAATGCTGCGTATCCTTTTTATCATGAAGTTGAGATTAGTTCTTTATACTAGCTGTTTACTTTTATAACCTTTGCTTTCCAATGTTCTCCAACAGTTGCGAACTTCATCTTACGTGCCGCAAGTTTATGATGCAGTGTATGCATACTATCTGGCGTTCGACAAATTAGCGAGACAACGCAAGATAACCGAGGTAAATTTCTTCTTTTGTCCAAATTTCAGCTGAATACTCTCGGAAGAAACGTCTTTCTACCATTATATTAGCTATTGGAAGTTCTCAGAAAACGGTCTTTTGTTGTTTTTATATAGAATGACTCACCTTCCAAATTACGGGAGGTTGTTTTTGACGAATTGAAGAAATTCAACGATAAGAAAAATGCATTTGTCGGCGCTCAAGGTTTGTGCGTTTTATGTTTTCTACTGTTTTGTGGCTGATTGAGTGAACTGAATCAGATACTTTTTCAAAAGTTGACCTTTTTTGTTTAAAAAGGGTTAAAACTGCTTTGCATCGTTTTTTTCCTTTGAAATGCCTCTTAATCTTTTTAACAGGTCCTAACACGTACTTTGAAACTCCAAGGTACAACGTTGGAAATTTTCAGGTAAGAGAAACGTTTCTGTCTGCTTTCAATTTTTCTCAAAGGATAGTGTCTTGAAAAATGGCATCCATTTTAGTTAACGGTTGGTCATACCTTTAATTCAGTAGCTTAAAACCCTTTCCCGCCCAGAAGTTGCCAACGTCGAAATTTCCGCTACATAATTACTAAATTTCAATTTGTAAAATCATCCTAAAAAACAGCTACTACTGAGTGAAAATACTGCTGATGAGAACTCATTTGAAAGGGTTAGAAGTCACAACTGCACGCAAAACTGGTACATGAAGGATTCAACAAAGTGCAAACCTTTCTATCGCCGATGAAATGGGACTGAACCTTTTTAGGAGCCGAGAAAACGTTAAGATTCGAGGAAAACAAAATTAACCAGTTTCGCGAGTGGCCAGTCTTTAAGTTAGAGATTTTTTTTCATAGCCCACGAAGTAAAACTTCTACTTGTATTAAATTATGACAATAAATCGGGCGAGCGGTCAATTTTCGCGGGTAATAGTGCACAGGTATGTTGCCTGCTCTGCGACTTTTGGCGGAAAACAGTTTTACGGTTAGATGGCAGTTGTCCTCAGTGTAACCAGTAGGAGCGGGCACTGTTGGGAAAAGATCCCTGCCATATAGCAATCACAATTATCGTTTAAAAAAAGAGCTAAATTATAAGTACTCTTTTCGTCTCTGTTTTCAGGGAACCACGTGGGTAAAGGTCGGCAAATGGAGCCAAACTATTGGCGTTGAAAGAGAGAATAACGATATAATTTGGCCAGGAAACACAAAGACACCTCCCACGGATAAGGGACTTCCGGGCAAAACCACCTTCAGAATAGGCTTCATTGCTCCTATTCACCCGGACCTAGCGGGTTTATCGGAACTCGGCCGGGAGTTCGAATCAGCATTCCGCGTGGCTGTAGAGATGATGAACAGAGATTTGACGCTGTCTGTTGATTTTGACATAAAGATTCAAGATGGCGGACTTGATCCCAATGCTTCATGTACAGCAGCTGCAGAACAGCTTGTAAAAGATGATGTCGTGGCTGTTATTGGAGCCTATCGTTCGTCCTGCTCTCAAGCTGTTGCTGATGTTTTAGGTAAGGAGAAGTTTCTTGCGGTAATTGTCCCCCAAAAATGCAGGGTTTTCGTTAAGAACTCTAGTAGCAGGAGAAAGGAATAAGGTGACAGGAAAATACTTTGAAAAGGGCTCCACTTCTGAATGAAAAAAGTAGTCTTAGGCTACCGAGCGTTAGCCGGAGATTTCTGTGTAGTAAACGGAGAATTCTCCGATCTCTGATGCCTAACGAAAACCCTGAAAAAATGCGGTGAGCTTTCCCAAATTTTCTGAGTGCTAGCCCCAGTTTTTCAAAAGGTGGATAACGCTATCCCACGGATAAATCTCTATCCTCTGTATAGGGCAATGGTTTCTCTAATACTAATATACTGGATAATGTTTTTAATATTCAGTGGATAGCGCTATCCAGCTTTTGAACAACTGAGGCGTGTTCTTTAAAAGGTGTCCTCCTTCTAGAGATTAACAGTCTACTTAATAGGTGCGTAGGAAATATGTCGCGCGAGATAAACGAGGCGCGCGAGAGAGTAGACACGGGTGGGGAGTGAGAAATTATGCAATAATTATGCATACGTCACAATGCAATAGCGGGCCAACCAAGGCGTTATAATGTTCACTTTCTGAGAGAGCGTAGAATTCTTATTGTCTTCCACTTTCCACGCGGGAATCCTTTCCCTTCGCGGCCCATTCTTGCTACTGAATATAAGACAGAAAATAAAGAAAGAAAAACAGAACGACAGTCCATCTATGGGTGTCCGCTTTAGAGAGTTGTCCGTCATAGAAAGGTGTCTGTTCAAGAAGACTCCTTGTATCATTTTTATTGTTCAGCAACATTTAACGTGGCCTGAGGTTTTTTGGTTAACTTGTCCAGTGAAATTCAAAAGTTCACTTCTTTGTTTCCAACGACTTAGATTGTGAGTAAAGCCTATGTACTATTATTTCGTTCTCAAAAACACTTGTATGTATTATCAGAGTAATTTTTTTATATATATTCCTAGTGTTTTTAGACATTAGGAGGTAAGAACTTTGATTCCAGGAACAGAGTTTACTGGCGGATTTTAATATTTTTTGGTTGTTTAATTCACAGGTTCCAGGAACAACAGAGTTCCTCAAATTTCGTACGGCTCGACGTCTGCAATTCTCTCGGACAAAACAAAGTACAAGTATTTTTTTAGAACTTGTCCTTCTGATGTTCACCAAGCTTCCGCTCTCGCAGCCTTATTTCGGAAGTACTTATTACCTGAAGTTGGTACTGTAGCCACAAACGATATTTACGGAAAGGAACTAGCGGATATGTTTGAGAACGAGGTTACCGGTATGGCTGATGTGCCAGTCAGTGTGGTCAGCAGACAACGTTTCGATGTAAATGCGCGAGCAGCAACCGTCAGACCAAAAATACAACAGGTAATTAATTTCAGTTGTTGTGTTCAAGTTACTACACGTAGCCTACGTAGCAAGCGTTTCTGTGCGGTTTAGGAGCAAAGAATGAGGAACAAGAGTCAAAGACCGGGCGAAAAATTTTTTGGTTCTCGTTTCATTTCTCGCGCGGTCAAAACCGAAAGTCCCCTTTTGCTCCGAAACCAAACGGAAACGCTTGCTACGTAGGCTATACTACACGTTGTTAATGCTACCTGTACCTCGTCTCCAAAATGATGGATGTATAGATTTTAAAACTCAAACGTTTTGGGTTATGCATTGCCTTGTATACAGAACTACTTGTTTCTGTCTTTTTCTAACATTGTTAACAATCTCTTAAGTTATTCGCTGACTTAAACTGAAACATACATGAAAGCCTCTCCCTTAGATCTGCTCTTTATCCAGACGATTATTCAGCAGTTGAAAGTGGTATACGTCGACAGTTACCTCATCTATGCTCCCTTATTTTTCAGTTGAAAGCGTCGGGATCTCAAGTTCACCTCATCAGTATGGTTCGCCATGATACAGAGACGGTTTTTCAGCAGATTAAAGAGCTAGGCATGACTGGTAAAGGCTGGGTGTGGATTGGAACAGACGGCGCGACCTCGTCCACGTTCAATCAAAATAAGGACTTGCAAAGAACAATGGAAGGCATGATCGGAACTCAACCTAAGAACGGTGAAGGCAGCATTTATTTGAAGTTTCTGGCAAATTGGATCAAGAAAGATTCGACAACATACCCTGGAATTGTACACAGTAAACCGGTAAGCTTTTTTTTTTTGGACAAGAAAGACGTATGCATATTCTAGTTTGCAGGATACCGTCGACTAAGGTTTCATTTCAAAACAGCTGGTAAGTTTGTGAAAGTGTTTGGGTAAAAACAAGAAAGTCCTCAAGTGACAAGATTGAGTGCTTGGCGAATAACAATGAACTAATCTGAGTCGGAAAGAAAATTAACGAATGTTATTTGTTACTGATTTTCTGATAAACTACTTCTTTACTTGGGCTTGGTAGTGTTTTCTCTTGAACTAACTGTTGCAGTTCCTGGTTTTCGCACTTGCTCTCCGTAAGACAAAGAAAAGTACTATAGGGACATATTCATAGGCGCATTTCATCATTTACTTGTTTACAGTGATACCCAAGCAAATCGTGACGAACTTGCACGCGCCTTCCCGCGCTTACCAAATGCTGCCCGCATTTTTCTCGAGTTCTAATTGGTTCCTTGGATTGCCGGGTTCTGTTACGATTGGCTAAAGGTTTACTCTTGTTCATTACAGTCTACTCCTACCTCAGCGGCCTTCACTGCACAGTTGTTTGATGCCGTACATGGCGTAGCCTTGGCTCTATCAGACCTGGTCAACAAGAAAGTTATCAGCCGGACATCTGACGTGCAGACTGTGCGAGACAATCTCTATCAAAAGCTGAGGACATTTAATGACCCTAGCACAGGCTTCCCAAGTGCCACCGGTACCAACAATGTCATGTTCTTTAATCAAGATCAAGATGCCCCTCCACTATACGATGTTGTTAACCTTGTGGTAAGTTTGAAGGATATGTATCTCACTGTTAAGCTAAATTTTGCTTAAAACAGAGAAACACGTTTCACCCCTAGATCACAGATTATCATTTTTTCTGTTTGTAAAAATACATTCACGTTCACAAATAGAAAATTACACAAGAAATAAGGAAACATTTTTTGCCAATGATTTTGACCGGTCAGAAACAACACCTTTCGCTGAATTTAGTTTTCATAGTTAGCGATAACAGTGATTTTCAAAAGTAAACAAAATGGACTAAGTTGTCGTGACGCAGTGGGGTAGTCGTTAAATGGGACTTAATTCTTTTACTATCACCTGTAATCCTGTTTAACACAGATTAAAGTTTTCACTGAATCCAGGTTTTCATAACTTTTTCTATGTCCTTCCGTTATGTTGTTGAAGATGTATTTTTGGCCCAATTTGTGTGGTTTTTAGTTGTTGCTGCATGGCTGCTGAAAAATTGAGAGTAAAAAGATTTTTGTTAATCATCAAAAGCCATTATATGCGCTTTATGTAATAAGAACATCTATGATTCTAATTTTCAGGGCAACAACTGGCTCACTGTAGGTCAATATGACTCCAAAACGAAGGAAATCAGTCTGCGAAGAGACCCTGTCTTCTCTGGTGGAGTCACTCTCATTCCTGAGATAGGCCGGCCTACTTACAAGATCGCTGCGTTCTTTCCCATCCATGAAGACCTAGGACCATTGAAGACTCTTGGTAATGAGTGGCAGGCAGCCTTCAGGGTTGCTGTGGAGCTTGTTAACTCGGGTCCCTTTAAAGTGGCGTTTACTTACGTTCTTGCTGATGGTGGTTATGATTCAGATTCTTGTCGGCGTGAAGCTGAGGTAGGAGGGAGTTAATTTCTTAAAACAAACCACACTAATTTTCATTTTAACCTTTTTTCTTTCATAGTGAATGATGGAGGCTTGTGATGTGGCTCAAAATTTTGAGTCTCTGGTCGAAATTCTAAGAATGACTGAAATGAGACCCGTTCTACAGTACTTTTACATGATATTATTTCCCTACTATGTAGTTCTCACTTTTGAGTCTCCTTCTAAAATTCTGCTCTGAGACTATTCACGTGAACCCTCTTCGCCTGCATTCTACAAAACTGAGAACTTTGTAAAGTTTTCCAATTTTAACCTTAACGACGGCCCATCCAAAATAGCAAAATGTTTCTTTTACAGTGAAATCGCTATCCTGGTAACCTTTTAAACGACCACCAAATCTTAGGGTCTTACGTTGGTCAATTACAAGAATTTCAACTGTAGGCGCATTTTGGATTTTTGCAACAGTCTCTGAAGTAAGAAAGACGCCTGTTTAGTGTATGGAATTGCAGTAGCTGTACTTTTACTAAGAATGTTTGGTCTACCTCAACGTCTGTTTCATTTGACACTTATCATGCTTTGGGTGGGTTATAATAAGCTTATAAATGTGCTGACAACAGTAGCGAGTAAAGCCTTTCGTGCTGAAGTTCAATCTCACTTAAAGTATGTTATGTAAGGAGACACGTAATTTTGTCATATCAGTTATCATCTGGGACATTTTAATTTCACTTTTGCAAAAGTATGTATAGAGCGTTTTCACGTGACGTCACGCCCCCTATATGGCGTTCCAAAACAATAAGACAGCGGCCATATTGGTACTCCACACCGATCGTGTGGAGTTAAACTTTTTTCTTATGTAAGAACTCTTTTTGTTACTAAAACTTTGAGAGCATAGCTTCCGGCCACTGGGCACTGATAGGGTTATTTCCGATATGAATGTAACATGGTTCGCACAAGTCCTTGAAAATTGCAGTCGGTGCTGGAAAGTCCTTGAATTTCAATGCCAACTTTACAATTTAACTCGAACTTCAAAGGAAAAGGAGCAAACACAGGAAGACATTCGGAATAAAATTGCTCATGTTTTGGAAGAACTAAAAAAGACACAGACTCAAGACTCGGGTTTCTACTATCAGCACGTTTGACTCGTACAGCGAAGACCTGGTTCGAAAGTGCGCACTGAAAGGAGTCCTTGAAAAATGGGAAGTGTGTCCTTAAAGGTCCTTGAAAAGTCCTTGAATTTTTTGTGCAAAAAAAGGGCACAAACCCTGATATAGACTGTTTTTCGCTTTCTTTCAGAATCTCCCAGACGACACTGACCTTATTATCGGAGAGGCCAGATCTGGTTGCTCAATTGCCATCGCTGAGGCCACAAAACACAAGAACATTCCTCAGATTTCATATGCCTCGACTTCCGCTCAGCTCTCAGATAAACAGACTTATCCAAACTTCTTCCGCACATGCGCCTCAGACGTCTATCAAGGACAAGCTCTGACAAAGCTTGCTCAAAGGTATAAGTGGTCCCAGGTTTCTACTATCAGCACGTTTGACTCGTACAGCGAAGATCTGGTTCGAAAGTTTGCCGTGAACGTGAGGCGGGTGGGAGTCGACATTAAGACGGAGCAGCGATTTGAAGCCCACACTAAAAACAGCATTAAAGAGAATCTCAGAGAGGTAGGAACAGTCTATTTCCCATAAACTTGACGTACATATATATTTCCTCTTCGTGAACAATTTTCTTTCTTCAAATAACATATGTTAAGTCACCTTAAACTTAACGGGCAGGAGCGTGGCCGACTGATCAGCGAGTCGGACTCACAATCCAAACCTGATTTCGGGGTCCGGTCCCGCTCTGATTAGCAACCGAATTTGTTCCTTAGTTTTCCTGACTTCGGTCATTGTAAGCCATTCTTGTGAACAGCAAGCTGTGTTACCTCCTGCCATGTAATTTTTGATTATTTTCATTTGTTTGCGATTGTTTGGGTAAAGTGCCTTGGTTTGCTTGAGCAGCTAAGCACACATCCGCTGTAAACAGTGAATTCCAGTCACCTAACTCATGTGACAATTTCTAATCATGCAGATGAAGGAAAGCGGGTGTGCAGTAAATCTGGTCAGCGCCGCTACCGATGATTCTGAGAAAGTTTTTCAGGAAGCAGTTGAGCAGGTAACTAACTGTAACTGATCGATTCCTGTCAATTGCAACCTTGTAGGTGATCTACTTAAGAACCCGTCGTCTAATTTTTCATTTCATGTCTTGTTCCCAGGGCATGACCGGTAAAGGCTGGACTTGGATTGGTACCGACGGTGCAACGACATCAATTTTCACTGAATCTCCGAACTTGCGACGAGCCATGCAAGGGATGGTAGGTACCAGGCCCAAACACGGCGAAGGAGTTCTGTATCAGAGACTGCTAAAGATCTGGAAGGAAAAAGATGCAGCTTCATTCCCAGGCCTAATACACTTGCCTCGAATACTCCAGGTTAGGCCCCAGCCTATTTTCTGCAGTCCTCTGTCCTGTTCAATTCGGTTGTTAATAAATTTACCTGTGTAAAAACTCGTTTTTTTTGTTTGTTCCGCAGGCTTCGCCATATGTTGCACAAGTCTATGACGCAGTTCTCGCTTATGCGCATGCTCTGACAACGCTTCATGAAGCTGGAACGATAAACAAGGTGAGAATATCCTGAACAGCTCCTGCTTAGTAGCCGTGCGTATCCAAGGAGCCTTGGAAAACGAGATATACCCTTGTTATTAAACACGGCTTGTTTTACTGACAGAATGATTCGCAAATTCGACAGCGGCAAGATTAGCTCAGTCGGTAGAGCACTCAGGAGGTCGCGGGATCAAACGGCCACACCTTCGCGTGGCTCGTATGACCACGTAAAATAGCGGTCCCGTCCCGTCTCCAGAAGGAGACGTACAAATAGTGTCCCAGTTAGTACTTTCCTGCTAAATACATTGGCACTCAATAAAGTGCATTTTTTTAACTCTCCGTTCACTTTTCAAAGCATTTCATGTCAAGTTCATCGCATCTACGGTCTCATTACTCTCATTCCAAGCGTGGACGCACTTTGTTTAAAATATTGTAAGTATTTTCATCTAACTGTTTCTTTCAGTATTCAACCCGGTCTGAAGTTCAAACAGAATTGATGAAGGAACTACGAAAAATGAAAGATGCAAATACAGGATTCGATAGCGCCACTGGAGGAAAAATGTTCTTCGATTCTAATCAAGACGCCCCCGCGCTTTACGACGTGGTGAATTTAAATGGTGACTCCTGGATTAAAGTTGGCTCATATGACCCATCCCCGGATCAAGGCCTCAGTATCAAGAGAAAGATTGTTTGGCCAGGGGGTAGCGTGAATCCTCCACCCGATCAACTGCCCCCAAGGTAAAGTAACTTTTTATACTCTGGTGAACTGAACTTGTCCCCACAGACTAGTAAAGCCTGGCGAATGACAATATGCGCGCGGAACCATGTCTCCTGGCTTTTTTCGTCATTTCTACTGGCACCGTCCACAAGTATCCAGACATTTTTAAAACCGCATATTTTTTTACCTAGATTCGTGTGAACGGGATCTTAAACAACTCTGGAGAGCGGTTTTAAAAAGATGCGGTTTCGGTGAGCGGATTCACAGGTTTCGTGCGTTTCTTGTTTACGTGGCCGTTATTCACTTTTCCTCGTTTTTAAAGCGTCTCCGTAAAAGTTTACAGCAAAATTTAGTGTACTATAACCAGTTTTAAAAAATGTTGAGACACTCCGACGAAAAGCTGGCCTGAAATCGCTCCGAAATCACCGTTCTTGAGTGTGAACATAGCTGCCTTACATAGTGGCACAGTACTCTAATACTGTTTCCATTCTCTTCTTTATAGCACCAAAGAAGTCGCTGGGACGGAAGAACCCAAATCAACAAGTGTTAGTAGAGACGGCATTATAGCTCTGGGAGTTGTATTCGGTATCTTTGCTGCTGCTATGGGAACGTTCGTTACCTACTTAATATACAGAGAGAAGAAAGGAAAGCCTTCATTTGCTCCCCAGGTGAGTTGATTCTTGCTTGGAAGACGGATTTTCTCCTGGATATATCTTTTTAAGACACTGAAATTGTCTTGCTTTAGCTTGATCTTGTATTTCGCGGACGTAGCCTTTTTGTAGCATTTCTGTATTCAACAAAAAGAATACGACTTTCATTAAACCTTGATAAGCAAGATGACCGAGATTTTAAAACAAAGCCTTAGCACAATAAAAAAAATTCTGGTCCTTTTTCATGCTGCTTTTAGGTAGTTTACCATTTAAATGGGCAAACCGGTCGGTCCACGATTTGGGCAAATGGTACGCAAAATTCGGGACTGGTAAATTTTGTCCCGGAATGGCGTTTACCATATACACAAATCAGTCCCATTTACCAAAAAATGACCGTGAAGGCCTGAAACTGGTATCAAAGATGGCTTTGAAGAAATGGAACACGACTTTCCGTTTGGCATATTCCGTCCAGAACTACCTTTTCAAATTTTCTGAAGTCTCCCCTAGAGCAACCCATAAGTGGTGTTCCCTTTACTTTTCAACCGGATTTTCCGGAAACTATTTGTAAATAGTAAACAGCGTTAGTAACTGCTCTTTGTTTATTTTTTTGCCTGTGTTATACTAATACTAATAGTGTTTGTCTTGCTCCACAACCAGGCCACGAGACCAACATATCAATCGCCAGTGACCGAAATTTCGGCTGTGTTAAACAATGGAAATATACCTGTTATCAGAAATTCAAAGGAACCTTTACCTGTGTGAAAGATAGAGGTAGGTTGTTCCAGGGCGATGACTGCTATGCTGGGGTCAAATTTAATAAAACTTTTACAAGTGTAGCTATTGTCTTCAGACTCCAAAACAATGACTACACTTGTAAATTTTTAACTTCTAAAGGTGTTATTGAAATTGACCCCTGATTGTATAAGGCATTTTTGTTCAATATGATTTTGTTTTGCAATTCGTTTTGCATTCTCTTCTCCGCCAACCTCTATTCTGTTAACCGTAAATAGATACTAAATTGCGGTAACACCGTTTATAGGGTTCGCAAATTGTGAAACAACCTTCCATTAGTGAACAGCAAAGTGAATCTATAAAGACTAAAATCCAATACAGTCATTTTATTCTTCATTTTAACAAAACACGAATAAGAAGTGAAAGAATTGAGGTGGCGGGCATAGGTTAACTAGAAGTGCTAGAAAGTTTTTCATCGAGAATTCGTGGATTTTCGCTAGGGAAACGAGGAGAAGCAAATATTCATTGATTATAAATAGAACAATGTCCAGAAAACACTCTTTAACAGTCATCCCATCTGTTTTCTTATTTCAGATCCTTTTAGAGCTTTAGTGACGAGAGACGAGGAAAGATCAAATCTGGACAAGTTTCTTGGAAAAGTGAAATATTTATTGAAACTCCGTTTCGCAAGACAAATGTTGTGGCCGCTTCCTGCAAGAGACATTTAAAGAATCATAGTTACGGAGGTTGAAATTGTTGTATAGGAATTAAGACAGAAATCACTTATTTTCGCCTGTAAATATTTATAGCCCAGACGTTCCTTGTGTTAAAAATTACCATTTGCATCTTGACAAAGTGAGTCGAAATGGTTCACAGTTTTAAATCCTTTCGAGAATGTTAGGATATCATAAACCACATTTATAAAGAGAATTTTTTAGATCTTAAATGGAAGAAATGTGCGGGGTTTCAAGAATTGTCAAACAAAAATTAAAAATATTGTTCTATAGCCGATACTACGAATAGGCCTTTTTTTCAAAAATACCATAATGCTCTTTGTTCGCCCTACAAAGGTTTGCATAAGCATTGTTTAGCGGTTGTAAGTCCCAAGAGAAATTGAAAACAATGCTTATGCAAAATTTTGGAGGGACAGCAAAGAGTATTGTGGGTTTTTTTGAAAAAGGCCTATTAAGTGGGTAGAGCCAGTTCACAACAGCTTACAAGAAGCTTGAACAAACAAGCTAAGACTTATGAGCTGATTTTTCTAAAGAGAGAACTTGTGTTTGATAAATGCTAGCTTCGACAACTATTGGAAAACCCGCCATGCTTGTATCATAGTGCATGTTGGGATAGGCGGCTTCGTTGGTGACTATGCTTGTTGCGTTCTCGAAATAAATACATAATTTTTACAAATTAATCAGTTCTGAATAGCCTTGCATTATTTCGCAGAGCTCTGCTTTGATGTCTCCAGGCAGGCGTTCCTTTGATCGTCACGCCAGGCTCTTCCCCCCAAAAGCCTGCGCTGGAGACTTTCTAATGTCGCTTCTATGAAGCCAATCGCCAGCAACGGTTTTAAGAGTTTTCACTTATGAAAATATTATTTTACGTGTTGGAAAGAACTTTAAGGCGAAAAAGGTAAAAAACTGAACTGTCGTTTTAGCTGGCTCAGCAGCTAAGACTGTTAACGTGGCCCTTTTGTGTGCTGGTTACACAATTTTGTCGCGCTGGTAACCATCAACAGGAAAGTTTCCACGTTTCTTATCTACAGTCAAAACTCTATTTAGCAGCGATTTTCCGAGGTCCTTGCGGACAAAACGCTGAAGTCTTAACCACTATCAAGCCAATTTTAATTGACTACTTTTCTCTTTCCCATGAAGGGTGGGCCCCTGAATAGAGGTTTGACTCCCTGACTGTCTATATTCTAATCAGGTAAAAGAACCGCTCATGAGGTTTCAATGTTCACACCACAGGGCTTCTACCTACCACAGACTGAAAACTTAGAACACCTGCTTATTTGACATCTCTTCGTGTCGCGATTAGCACGACGATGCAGACCTCTCAGCTGAAATCTCTTTCAGCCGTTGCAAACGAAATCTAGGTTACAAGCGCTAAATACTAACACTATCTGTAAGATTTATTATGATACTGGGTAGAAAAGAAATTTTTCAAAATAAAGAATATTTGAGCGTCTTGAAGGTGGACTTGTTGATAGCGCCTCCCATGCTTCATATCATGGGTGCAATATGTATTATGACATGAGGAAAGTAAAGCGCGCGTGGGTGAACGCACCAGTACACGCCAATTACAAGGCGATTATATTTTGTTTTCTACTTTTTATGTTGCAAAGGTTTTAATCTTAATACTGAACGATTAACTTAACAAGTCGTCCAACGAAACATATGAAAAGCGCTTTGTAATCCACATCGAGACGGAAAACTACCTATTCAGCGAAAATAAGTTTTTATTTCTTCATACAACGAATAGACTTTGTAAAGAATGATTTGGAGACACCTTAACGCGCACACTCATCACTCAACTCAATCGGTCAGTCAGAGGCAAGCCGAGCAGGAGTCTGGGGAGGGAAAAGAGCGCCCTTTCCTAGTCCATCAGTTTTTCAACCCGTTTTTGCCTTTTTCCCCCACTACGAGGCTTAGTCCTAGGCTAGGTTAATATGTTAGAAAGCATGAGCTGTTGAACATTTGTTAAACTAGGCTATTCGTACGATGATGTCATTTACCAGAATCCTTTAACCCATTCGCCCCTGAACCGCCCGTAACCGCCCGTGCGGATCCAGGTCCTTTCTACCCTTTGTGACGTCATCAGTTTTAACGGTCGAGGACAACTTTCTTCGCTAACTTGTGTAGAGTGAAGAGATCTTTCAAACCATACCAGAATGAGCACGATTCAGTCAAGGACACCGGAGAAAGAAGCAAAAAACCACGTCCTAAGATCCTAAAAGCTTTCCTAAAAACTCTTTTCACCAAAATATAATGAAGCCTACTAAATGCCCAGCAAGAGAAAAAAAATGAGGCAAGAAAAGCGAAAAAAGAAGGGAGGAGAGAAAGCGAAAAGTAAATTTTGCTTTCTGCGCATGCCCGAACTTCGCAAGCTGATATTTTGCATCTGGATCAGAAGGCCTCGAAGTGTACGACCTGTAAACCGGTTTGTGGTAAGTTTTAGCTCTTTATAGCACGACAGTGACCAGAAAACCACTCGACTAGCTTCAAAACGCGTTTTTCGGCAAAATCTCCAGGAGCGAATGTGTTAAGGTTTGCCTTGTGCATATTTGGGCTTTGTTATTTAAACGTTGCTGGGATTGCTAGATTTAAATATGAAAGGAGATGCGAAATGGATTCTGGCAATAGAGCGTTTTCACTCACGTGGCCAGCATCTATGCTAATTTATTGCAACAAAAGCAAGCATTTACATGAGAAAAGAGTTGAACTCCCACAGGATTGGTTTGGGACACCAACATGGCCGCCGTTTCATTGTTTTGGAACATCAATATGGCCGCCATGACGTCATGTGAAAACACTCTATACAAGTGAAATGACGCCATCGGTCAATTATAGAGTCTATATTTTTTACCTCCGTGTTGCAATGTTTCTTCCAGTGACGTAGCTCCCCAACTAAATCACACACAATCCTCAATTCCTTGATTCATTCTGACGAAGGTCGAAAAGTCGTGTATTGTATGTCCACCCTGACCCATTCAACTGGTTTCATCAACTTGGTTGGTAAAACCAAATTTTTATCTGCATGTTCTCAGCGGTCTTCAGAACACGAGATGACAGCAAGAAATAGGGTAAAATCGGCTTAAAGTTCCCTTATATCAATGAATACGTTTTTCACTATCTAATAAACTGAATGTCTTGGTGTTTTAATATCCTTTAGAAAGCAGTTCCTCATTAAAATAACAGCGTGCAGTCACATTATAAAAAAACATTAATTAAAATAACCTTCAGGTGCTAACTGTAGAGTAACAGCCCTCCTATGGGGCGAAAAATGGTTACCGTAGTAGAAAAATGTCAAGCTAAACTGACAAAAAACAAATCGATAATTTTTCCTCGTTCATGTAACGAACAAAAGAGAAATGAATTACGCCTCAAGAAGTTAAAAATAAGTATTCCGGTTTAGGAACATAGATAAATTTAAATCGGTTATAAATAATTCAAGAATATTTATTGATTACATTCCTACTTAACAGCTTGATTTTAGACAATCTGACTGATTGCATCTGAATTCGAAGACGTTCTCAAGCGCCCTTTGAGAACATGATTCTGAGCTTTTTTGCTAAGGCGACTCCACAGAGCTTGCTGTGGACGGCGTTTAAATGTCGAATGGAACAAGACTTTTTCGAGAACTGGAGTCCAGCTAAAAATAAAATTGATAAAGTTTCTTTCCCTTTAAATGGATTAAACGTCTGTTAACTAAAAAAATTTGATCGGTTTCTGTAGATGAGTTGCTTTATGGAAATTGAAATAAAGACGCGACACGAAGGCCTTTGACAGAAGACATCCGCTTACGAGCTAGGCTGCGATGCCTTTAAGTTCCGATGATAGCTTCCGACTGAAAGCCAAGCACCTTTTGTCCTACAAAACGAGAGGTCTTCCGGTGTTGTAATTTACATCATTTATTATTATTATCCTTAATCGAGGTTTAATATCCCTCTGCTAAAGTTCCGGCTAAAGCTAACAAAACATATCCAACAAGGAGAGACCGTTACGCGGACCTCAGCGCAAAACGTAGTCTTCATATTACATTTGAACTCCTTGCTCGATCCTTTCCGCCTAAACTGAGAACAGATTACAACATGTGAATTCTAAGAATTCTCGTAAAATCATTCAAATCTTGGAATTAGATTTCTCTTTTTAAAAACAGAATACATTATTCGAATTCCCATAAAGATCATTAAAATCTCGGAATCAGATTTCTCTTTTTAAACATTTTGTTTTCTAAGAAGCAGTAATTTTTCATCTGAAGGAACTGTTAAAATTTTATCATTTCAAACAAACAGCTTTTCAGCTCCTTTCTAGAGAAAACGTCTACAATCTGAATAATACTTTATCTCTGGTTTTCTACACAAAGTAAGTAAAAAACTCAACACAAATGGCTCCATCAGGAAAACGACCCATATCACTAGTTAATCATCTTCCTTAGTCATTCATAGCTTCGATATTACGTACGCTAAGGCAACGTGTTACACGGCTTTTATTTTACGTTGTTTTCCACTTATACCCTCTTGGAAATTATGCCATTTTATGTTTAGCCTGCTACGAATAAATTTCTTCTTTTTAGTCTTAAACTGACAGAATGAACTGTTAAAATTTTATCGTTTCAAACAAACAGCTTTTCATCTCCTTTCTAGAGAAAACGTCTACGATCTGGATAACACTTTATCTCTGCTTTTCCACACAAAGCAAGTAAAAAACTCAACACAAAGGCTCCATGAGGAAAACGACCCATATCACTAGTTAAGCATCTTCCTTAGTCATTCATAGCTTCGATATTATGTACGTTAAGGCAACGTGTTACACGGCTTTTATTTTACGTAGTTTTCCACCGATAACCCTCTTGGAAATTATGTCGTTTTATGTTTAGCCTGCTACAAAATAAATTTCTTCTTTTTAGTCTTAAAATAGAATGCTGGTTGAGTAGGGTTTCACGAGTTTGGTTTACTATGCTGAAAATAATGGCATTCGATCAACATGCCTGCTGATTAGTAGCCAGACAGTGCTAGTTTTCAGATTATTATTATTTTTGTTGAGATAAAGGTTTATCTAGTATGTCGCCAAGTCTTTAATCTCCGTTTTCCCTTTGAAAAAAAGAAGAACAGAATAATAAATCTTTATACCATGCTGGTCGTATCTTTATTTTGATTTTACACTAACGGTGAAATTCACCCTCACTGACTAAATTAGACTGTGCAAACATTGATATGTTCTAACTACGAACTCTGTGTAAACGATAAAGGAACAAATTAATAGCCCGGAGTCATAAGTCATTCTTGTACAGCCAAGTATCGTCATAGGCATCCTTTTTTAACCTTTTTTGTGGTATTTTTTCATCTCTTTAAAATGCGGAAAACGTTCAAGCCAATTCTCCTTATAATTTTATCTACTAAATCTGTTGCTATCTTACTCATTTGCCGGTGGTATGTCACTAAACGCTTATATAACAACGACAGCTACTGTTCAATTCATATCTTTATATCTTTAATAAAATCTAAATGGATTTGTTCCTTTGCTTTACGCCATGGTTGGTTTGTTTAGCTTCTCTTTGTTCTTGTTCAGAGTTTTTCGCATAATTTGCCATGTGTATGAGCTTATCTCTTATCTAAGGCACATTTCAGAACCTCTCGCTTTGAAATCATAATTCTGCTGCGAGTGGGTGCATGGTTCTATATGTACTTTTTAATGTGGTTATCATTAGGCGAAATAATGTAAATGTCATGAAGTATAATGGAAAGCCTGCCGAATGATCTCATTTCTGTGCAAGGTAAACAGCTTTGAAAGCAATTGTTGTCAAAAATTTGACCGTTTTTAACGGAATTGAAAATAATCTCTACTCCTATTGACTCCAAAACAACGCTTTCAGCAATGAAATTGACTCTTTACAAATTAGATTAATTGAAATTTTCGAAGCAAGCGCAGTGAGTCTCAATCTAACAAATCCTCGGCAAAATATTTTGAAAAAGATATTGTGGTTTTCTACTTGTATTATTAGGCAAAACAATAAATAACTTTCCACTTTTACTCAACATAAACAGCTTAGGCTTCACTGTTCATTTGCATCCTTGTATGGGCACACGCAAGGATATGAAGAAATTTTAATCTTTTCTCTGATCTCCCGCCTATAACAGTGTTTGTTCTCACTTCTAAACAACAACTACAAATGCTTTCACAAATTTAAACAGAAACTGAACGGAATTCTCTGCTTAAGTCGTATTTGGTGTTGAATTTCAATCCGAACTTGAGAAACACATCCAGCTATCACTAACCTATTAAACTAAAATTGAAATTAAATCTGAGTTTAAATGTGAGATGATCTTCAAAGAGGAACTGTCGCTTCGCGCGTTCTTCTCTCATTTCAGTATTTCATAATAGTCCGGAAATTTTGGCTAGTAATAGTGAGAAAGGTGTTTACACTTGAGCTGTCAAAACAACAATTTATTTTCAATTATAACTTCATTAAAATGTAATTCCGGTGACGCGGAAATTACAGAGGCATGGCTTTTGTTCTTGTGCAGGGATAAAACACAGCTCTTAGATCTCCCGTCACAGCCAGCTTGACCATCTAGGAGATAGCAACATCTACTTCAGTCAAGGGAAAACTGAAACATAAACGTCATCTACAATGAACTCTAAAGGTTTCCTCATTTTTGTGGTTTTAGTTCTTGCTGTTTCTTTTGTACCAGATAGCGAAGCTTTTACAGCTGGAGGTGGAGGAAATATTCCAAGAGGAGCCAAGCGTGAATATGCGGTAAGTTTGTAAACTTATAAACCTTTTATCTATTGGCTCTGAATTATTCTGTATATCTCCAACTCTTTTCAGAATAGTTAAAGCGTGAACAAAGACTAAATTGCCATGAAAAGGCATAAATGAAAACTTCAATTAAATTATTTGAAGTTCAATACGGATTTGACTCGGTGAAATCTTCAATCAAAATGTTTGACGTTAATTTAGACTATGACACGCCATGAAAAAGAATTTAGTGAACTCTAATCAACCTGTTTTGTGTGCATAAGTGATTCTAGGGCCAATATTCATTTTAGAAAACAACTGCTTTTCGAAACGAACTTGTGAAAGAAATTTGAGAATAAAAGTTAACAGAAAATTTTGCATGAAGTCTGACTTCTGCAGTTGTTTTACACGTCCAATTCAATTCTTTAAGGCACATGCTGAGAATTTCCATCAGGAATAATATTCATTTTCTCGACCAGGTTGTGCCAGTTTTCAATAAAATACTTCCCAACTCTGTTCAGAAAGATTTTTAAACACTTGATAAATTATTCTTGAAGTACTGTAAATGACATCTACGAAATTTAATCTTCAAGGTTACGCGATCGGCTGTGGAAATTCCTTTACCAAACCTATAGAATTCCTTTCTTGACTTCTTAGTAGTTCAGCAAATCGCGGTTTCAGCTTTGATATTGCAGTGTCATTCGTGAAACATACCTAAGTTAAAAAAGACCATATTGTGTGACCAATCTATTAACATCTATTTTTATTGTTCTGAATATTTCAGCACCAAAAAGCCGGACGTGCCTTGTGCAGAGTCGCCAGAGAACACTGCAAAAGAGAATTTACACTCGCGGACAGTGAATAGGAAATTTGACATCGCAGTACACTGACTTAATTTCTTACGAGCAATGAAGTTGTCCTGGTGTCTACAGCTTGGAGTTTCGTTGTTGTAAATCAAGACGTTTGTTTTTTTTTTTTTTTTTAAACTCAGAGTTAATTAATTAATATACCATTACAAAAAAATAATAAACGTGTAAATGACCAATATTACAGCATACAGAGTTTTCTTTGTCTTAACTGATTGTGAACAAGTGGATGGGGCTTAATTTTTTGCTTTAAGGAGAGCTTGGCGAGACCGGGAAAAAAGGGAGCGATGGAAGGTTTCGCCCTCTCAATCAGGCCCATTATAGATACAGCATTCAAATTATTCATCCAGGCGACATCTTTATTTTTTGCATAAGGCAGTATCTGCAAACACTTATTTTTAGTCATTTATCAAAATTTCTGAATCGTTTAGAACTTAAGAACGAATCCAAGAAACAGCGACCGACATTTTATTCTGTTGTTTTTCACACCGAAAACAATTTAGTATAAAAGTTGTTGTTGAAGGATTATTCGTTAGTTTTAATCATGGGTTAATTTGAGAATTACAGCTGAAAGAATCGGTTGAGTTTTCAGCCACTCTAATTTTTTATGTCTACATCAATTCTGAATCAGTATAACAAGTACATGTCATTCTTTAAAGCATTGTTGATTTTAGAATCAATGAATTTAAACTAACACCTGAAAGGCTAGGTATACAGCTATTTCGAGAAAGGTTGTCGGACAAAGTGCACACGATAATCCCGAAAGGTATTGTGGGTGTTTTGAGTGCACTGTTCTTCGAAGAAATTTGAAAGGGCACGGGAAGCCACGGACGTATGTTTGCGATCCGAGAGCTGAAGGAGAGCAACAAAAGTAGGTTCGACAGCTACAGTCGTTAGAAACAATGTATTGATCATATAACATATTACCTTTCAGGATTGTCGCGTACACATTTTTCCCGACAAGCTTTCTCGAAATAGCTGTATATAAGTTGTTTTAAAAGTTTCTATAGCCCGAGTGGCAGTAGTCGAAACGGGATGGATCGGAAAAGAGGGACAAGGGAGAGGGGATTGGGGAGAGATTACATCTGCGACCAGGGTACTACCACGCAGGCCTGAGTTTCTAACATTATATGATCGCTTCGCTTCTGCACAAATTAATTGCTATGAATCGGCATAGAAACAGAATGAACGAGTCTCAACCTCTTAAATAGATTAATAATATCAGCAACTTTTCTCTTCTTAATCCTTGTTTGGTTTCCGTGGCCCATTTTTTTCTCTCCAATTTCTCCTAGTCGGACATCTATAGACAAAACCGAAAGCACAAAAGACATACCAGCGGCATAAAAACAATGCATTTCTTCATTGCTGAATTTCAACTTTAATTTCCTTATCGTTTATGTCCGCTTAAAAGTGATTGAAGGTATTGAAGTTGTAAAGTATTAGAAACAAAACAAGCAAATCCAGCTTTGAAGGACAAAGAGCCCACTTAGCCCGAAAACCGAATGGACTGACCCCATACATTTACATACATACATTTTATTTTATTGTGTTTTGAAGTAAAAGTACAATAACATGCCCGCGGGTAGCTAAGCTAATCTAGGCGGGTCATGTTTACAGAAAATAAGTACAACTAAATACAGCTAAAAGTAACAAGAGAACTAAAGAGACTAACATTGACAACAATGACTAGAGACTACTACTGAAATTCCTTCTTCAGCTCATTCAGTTGTCTCTTTAAATCATCGTTTTCTCTTCTTAACGCTTTCACTCTGTCACCCATTAGTCAACGAAGAAAAACAAGAAACGATCTTAACTAGCCTAGCAACAAATGAACGCGGAGCGCTAGCTGAAGCGTCCGGTCAGTCTCTGCATGAGTGAGTTATCTCCAAAATGAAAGCTCATGACCCCAGCATTTTTAGGTAGCTTTGTAGAGTGAAAACTTGTATGTCCATTTGAGCTTCTTTAGAGCAAATTTGTTTTTTGTAAAGATGTTTGAAAGGTTAATTGTGAGGTTCTCTTTATGAAGTTAGAGGATAACCACAAAGTGGAGGCAAGTATACCGAGTACAAACATTTATGGCGTGGTACAAACATCATCATGTTAAATTTTTCGTAAGTTTAATTTTCGATTATTTTGTATTTCAGCATTTAATTGCTCTGCAAACAGAGTAGTTCTTTCGGCTAAGTTGTGGAGGAATAAGGCAAGACTGAAAAAACGTTATTAAGTATGAAGAAAAAAAACCATTGCCCAAAGGGCAGCTTGAAGATAGAGATTCAGTATACCTAAAATCAATCTCGGGAACGGAATACTCCGAAACGCTTGGACGAGTACTTTGTGGCGTCGTCTCTCCTACACGCCCAACTATATATATAGACTCTAAGACGAATTCAATTCTCCGGCTGATGAGAATAAGGCATACCTTTTTAACGTAGACTGCCTCAGAAAATACTGCTTGATTCCTGGTCATACCTATGTTTCTTTCGAACAGTTCAGGAACAATATTCTAAGCAGACAGTTTAGACTAAAATTCCGGCTTATTTTTATAAAATACAGTTCCATTTCTTATCCGCGGTTCTGAACATCAGGTACCATAGCTCTAGATGTTTTTTTTCTCGATTCTTCTCAAACAAAATTAAGCGCCTGAGACTCGGTAAAGACAATTTGCAAAATGGCAAAAGACAAATAAAATTGCCTTCTCTCTCGTCTCGCTTTTTTGCGGTGCATTATCGCCCCTTCCCAGCTCCAAAGGACCCTCCCTTGGTGTGACTACGGTTAACGGACACATGTACATCAACCCACGGCTTTAAGAGGTAGTGACAGTCATGGTCAGCTAGTTCGTCCTCATAAAGTCTCACCAGTACGTCATAGACGTCAAAACACTACACATATCAAAGCTGTTTTAGGGACCTTTAACAGCCGGGGCGCGTGCAAAGCGCTCCTTTAAGCCCCACCTCCACGAAACACGTGTGGGAACTCCTCGGTATTTAAGTTCCGCTGATCTGTGCGGTGTTAGTAAATTAGGCCCAGCAAAATTTGTCGGACTCACGGAACAGAACACTGAGGAAATTTCGGGAAAAAAGAGACCATGGAAACTGATGAAATATTAATCTCTCAAGTTAAAAGGCTATTTTTTCCCGCTATGCTTTTTTTAATTCCTTAGGTCTATAACACGTCGTACCATGCATTGACAGCAAAGAAATATACAAAAAAGCGTGATCGCACGTGCAATTAAAAAGGTTATTGTTTTCACTTAATAAACCTATTGCTTTTTTGCGGTCGTCGATGCTAAAATTAAAGCTTCCTAGTACTTAAGCTACAATGGCCAAAGAACAAGATTCTTGGATCTTAATTTCACTTGCTTTGTCCTTAAATCCTGATCCTATATAAGGATGAGAAAAACGAAAACTAGTTTTTATTTAAGGCCAAAACGTAACCAGAAAAATGAGACCCAATTTAAGCAGAAAACAAAAGCTTAGAATTAAGGGGTCGGAGAACACAAATCTTCCTTTTTAAATCACGATCGCTTTCATTTTTAGCAGATGGTTTGTTTCTCGTGTAGCTGGGCTTTTACGCACTTGAATTTTAACTGATATACCCAATCTAAGTATCACAACACAGGATTATGTAAACGCCAACAAGAAAAGTAGAACGGTAAACTGATCCTTACGGCAGGAAGAGTGATACGAAAAATAAATAAAGAAAACAAAAATAAAATGGTGAACTATATTTGCTCGATGTAATACTATTAGAGCAATCTGCAATTGAAAACACCTTTTTCTAACCGTACGTCTGGTGGAGGTTTATTGATGACATCTACATGGTATGGAAAGAGGGAGAAGATAATTTTAAAACTTTCATACATGACAAAAATTCTTTCCACCCAACCATCATGCACACGAATATTCAAATTCTTTACAGCAGTCTTCCCTTCCTATATGTTCAAGTCGATCTCAACAATAGCCAAATAGAAACTGATCTTCACACAAAACCGTCAGACAAGCACCAATATCTTCTAAAAACCTTCTGCCATCCTGCCCACACAAAGCGCACCATCCCTTTCAGCCTCGCCTTACGCCTCCTTCCATCTGCTCCACTGACGATTTCTTCAATAAGCGCTGCAATGAACTAATAAACTTTCTGGAACTACGAGGATACAGTCGCCACTTTATTAAAAAGGAGATTAACCGGGTCAGGAGCCCAGTCCTGCCGGGTACGTACCATCCCACGCCAAGAAATTCGGAAACCACGACCACAGATCAACAACTCAAACGGACCTCCCTTTAACGTATAATCCAGCTCCTCCTAACGTTTCCACCACCGTCCAAAAAATATAAACATTCTTCAATCATCCAATCGCTGCAAACAAATATTTCCGTCTCCACCAATCGTTGCTTATAAAAAGTATTCCCAACCTTCGTGACCTACTAGTTAGAAGCACGTTACGTGATTCTAGCATACAACTAGAAAAACCATCTCCCGACGTTTCAAAATGCAATCATCCGCGCTGCCTTACCGGTCCGTTTTTAAAGCAAGGCCAATCCAACTACACCCTCACCTCCACCAAACAGAAGCGACATATACATGACCCCTTAAACTGTAAATCTCAAACTTACCTCATTGGATGTAAAAAATGCGGCAAACAATACATTGGGGAGACCAAGCGGCCATCTCCAGGAATGTTTTGAGGATCATCGCTGCTCCATCCTCAACCATGGCCACTTTCCTAATCCCACTCCTGTCTCGATCCGGCTGAACATATTAATCAAGCTGAGCACTCTATCAAAGACGTCCTTCTTATTCCCCTAGAACTAATCCGTAGCAACCGTGACTCTGTCAGAAAGGCGCGCGAGGCTCACCTCATTGACAAAGCTAGGACATTAGAACCTCAGGTATAAATAGACCTGATGAACTCAATTAGTGACGTTTATCTTTTTAGTAGCCTATCATTTTCTGTTTGCTATGTATTCAAATCTCGTGTATGTAACGTTCATCTTGTATCTATATTCATCTTTCTTTTATAGTCCCCGTTGGAGGTTTGTGTTGCAAACCGAAATATCGTGCAAAAATAATTCACCATTTTATTTTTGTTTTAATTCTTTCTTTATTTTTCCTATCACTCTTCCCGACTTGAGGATCAGTTTGCCGTTCTAAGGGACTGTGCAATAATTATCAGGCGGGGGGGGGCTGAAAAACTAGAGGGGGGGCATTACATAAAATTGCTGCCAAGATAGGGGGGGCTCAAAGAAAAATCACTCATTTGACGGAGGGGGGGCCTTAAGTTTTATTCGAAATGTAATAAAATTAAACGCAATAAAAGATTCTCAAAACAGGCATCATGATAGACTGTAACAAATATCAATGCGAACAGCTGTTAAACGATTATTGAAAATATTCCATCAAAATGAAAAGCAAATTCATAACTGATCAATTTTAACCCGTCTTCTAATTAATTGAGCTGATCCTATGGAAAGCAAAAATCATGAACCTGTTTTTCAGCTTCCCCCATAAAACAATGGGAATCAAACAGATCTCCTAGACAAGCTTTGTCGGTTTTTGATGTGAATAAAAGTAATGTTTCTTCATCGACTGAATCGATTTGCTGAATTCCATATATATCTGGCTCATAACAAAGTTCAACAGGCTCTCCTCCCAAGGATCTAAATATAATGCAAGCTCTTTTTCGTCTGTTATTTGAAGCGTTCAATCTCCTGTTCTTTGATTTTTTTTTCTCTGCTCCTTTCTCTTTCTGGCTTCAGAAGTTTTAGATTTTGAGCTAAGCATCCCGGTACTTAGCAAATGCTTTGTCTAAATCTGGGTGGTGGGAGGGGGGTGTGACGTTATTTTTAACATAACAGAGGGGGGTTAGAACTAATTTTTTTTGGTTTGGAGGGGGGATACTGTCTAAGTGTTTGCTACATAACTCTAGTTTTTCAGCCCCCCCTCCTGATAATTATTGCACAGTCCCTAATTTTAAAATTTGGCATAGAAGATTTTAATGATCCAGGTATACTAAAGATCCGCCTGACCCTCGCTGGTTTGTCGTTGTGGTTTTGCCTTCACAAGTGTTTCTTACACAGAAATGATACCCTAATTAAGGAAGGAGACCTGTACATTACAGCAAATGATCCCCGGCTGCAAATGATCCCCAAAATGGACCGCAAATGATCCTCGACCGTAAATGAACCCCAATGTCGACCTGAAATGATCCCGAATGGAAAATTAGAGTGGCTTGGACTCAAGTTACTGGATCACTGTGTCCTGTTTATTATCACAACAAAAAGTATTGAAAGGAACAAATTTAGCTTCACAAATAATTGCAAAAAAAAGTAACTGTAAACTACGTTTAAAACTTTGTTCAATCAATGAAACACAAATAAATGCAAACAAGAAAGTTAAAAAAGTTAAGTTAAAATCGGTATCATTGAAACAAGAAAATAGACCAATTCCGATATGTTAAAATTCATACTTGGCTGCGAGGCTTGGGGAAATAAAACAAAAGAAATCATCTTGAGGCTCAATAATGAAGAATACATTCCTTTTGTTTAATTTCCCCAAGCCTCGGAGCCAAATATGGATTTTGATATATCGAGAATGGTCTATAGCTCTTGAACGGCAATGCAGTGACTTGCTTACTGGATAACATTTATGCTAAACTGAACTAAACTCAAACATACTCAGTGCAGTCACATTAGAAATAATATTTTTAAGAAGAAATATCTCAAATCCATTCTATCGAATACCCAGTATAAACTAAAGAAAATAATTATTTTTGTTACCGCGAAAGTCTCTGAAACCGACCCCAAATGAAAATTCGCTCTACAGTATGTTGCCCAGTATCCGGACACTTCATTTTAACATTGCAATAACTTTCCTTTGTTAGTCGCAAGAGCTCTGAAATTTGGCCCAGAGAAAATCTATTTAGTCCTTAATATGACGAAAGACAGTTTAACTTTTTTGCCTTTGTTTCTATCGCGAAATTAATATTTTTGCAGAGCTCCTATGTTGCCCAGTATCCGGACAGCTGGCCCAGTATCCGGACACAACAATAACAACGTAATTGTACATAAATTTCGACAGGCAAGCGACTTATAAGCTTCTCTTGCACTTGCAAAGTAGTCTGGCAATCGATTCCAAAAATATAACCTAGCATCGGGAAATAAAACATAACAAATAACTGGGGTATGGTGGGGAACGAGAGCGGTTGTTAAATGACATAATTCTTACTTTCCTGTCTAGGAACGTTTTCACTGATTTAGGGAAGGCATCCATGGACATGCCAAAGCCGCAGTTTGCTAGCTAAATTAGCCAATCTGCAAACGACTTTTTTTCCTTCATTTTTTATTAAAGAAAAAAAAGCTTGAGGAAGGGACCTCAATGCCACGGTCAAAGGTCACTCTCCTATTTAGTCTGACCTGCAGTTGATGCAGTGTTGATTTCTTCATGCTCAACCCTACAGACCCCACTATAAGCCTGCTTTTCTAGCACTAATTCCTCCTCCTTTCACATCTCTCAAGCCCTTTGTGACATTTTTCAGACCTTTGCAACCGCATTCTAGCAGTCAGAACTGGGGAAAGTATGCGAATTCCAGGTTCAACTCCGACGCTTTCGGTTACATATGGAAAATGCAGTAACACGAAACAAGCAGCGCACACGAAATAAAGTCGCCTCCGACCGGGTGAAGAAAATTTCCGTACGGAGTTGAGTAGAATTACATTTTACGACTATATCATATATCCTAAGCTTTAATTATAGTTATAGATATGAAATAAATTTTATCCGGATAATGTACACAGCTAATTCATAGATTCTGTACAGCAAAGAAACAACTGTCCGGATACTAGGCACCTGACATCAATACTTAGTGAATGTTTCTGAGCTCCGTTATTCCAAACAGATCGAATTTCAAGAAGAATTAATAAACTTTCTGAGAACCTGTTTTCTTTAAGTATCTTCACTTTAAATGTAAAACCGTTTCTTTGAAAATATCACATATTACCTACCCTTTTCTGAGCAGCACTAATTTTACTGCGTGGTGAACAGCGTAAATATTAGCCATGAAATGTTTATTCACCTGAACGAAACGGCGTCTTCTGCAACTGTTTCGCAAGCTTTCAACTCGCCAAAACCCTCATCTTAAAGCTGAAGTGTTCAGCTTTCATTCGAAATACTTCGTTTATCGATAACTGAAAAGGGCGCCTCAAAAATTGAGTTTTTGTTTTAAGTGTCCGGATACTGGTACCGTCCGGATACTGGGCAACATACTGTAGTGTGAAGAATTCTGATATAGGCACAAAGAAAAGAAAATTTTCGAAATATTAATTAATTCTGGACAATTCAAACGTTTGATTTCATAATTGATTTAGTATATACAGATCTGACGACTTATATGTAATTAATAGAAAAATTAATAGTCCTTTACTCATACAGCATGAAACAGTCAACTATTTCATTATTTAGGCCATGTTCGCACAACGACGAAAAATAGAGTTCGGCGTTTGCAAAAAAATTTGAAAATTTTGTAATCACCGACTTTTCGTTTTTTCAACCTTGTTCGCATCTGAGACACGCGAAATTTTTCGTATAACAAGAAACGTCAATTTTTAAGTTCCTTTAAAAAGGAACTTTGATCGGTCACGAAATAAGATGGCTGTCAAGGAACAAAGGAGTGTCGCCTGATCATGACAAAAAATTGCAGCCCTCTCGACGGCATCTTTGAAGTTTGGTGACAACTGAGAAAATTTGGTAAGTGAAAAAAATCGTTCTTACTAGAAATGGCCTCTTGTTGACAGCCAGACGTTTTGCAAAACAAAAAAAAATTTGCATAGTGCGAACAAGGCCTTAGACGAACCTGTGTCCATTTAATAACGGTGGTAAACTAACTTTTCTGATCTCGTCCTCAAAAATCGCACTCCCATTTCTCGAAATCACATTCCCCCTAAATAGTTGAATTAAGCTCTTATTTCCATTGACATCTTCCAGCTCTAGCTCAGCACTCAGTTAAACAAAAAAAAACTTTCTGTATTCTTCTGATCATAACAAAATAAAACAATTCTAATCTTGTATTGGAGCCTTTTTCTCTTCTTTTTATTCCTTAGGTGGAAGCTACAATTGTAGTCTCATCTTCTGAAAAAAATGTTGCTTTTAATTCTAATTTCCAGCCTGTCTATTGCCTTTGCTAATTAAATACTAATTCCTTTAAGGCAAGTCGAAACTGCTTCATTCGAACGCAATGTATAATAGGGTTAAGAAGAGAATTGGAAATTACGAAAAAGACGCCTGTAAAATGAACAAAGTATACTGAATTTACCGAATTCAATACAGCGAAGGTTGAAATAAACACCCGAGAAATTATTATAGGCAAATAACAAATTATTAAGAAAAAAATTACAGTTGTTGTTTGTTTCAAAGCTTTCTTCTCTCTTAAGAACTTCTCTCTGGCTTCCACCGAGACTTGCTGAAGAGCTATCTTTTTCTCGTGGCGTCGTGTTTCGTAATAAAGCACAACTTGACAGGAGAAGATAGAGGCAATGCATAGGGATGTTAGGCCAATGTCATATTGAACATAATTATTGCCAGTGAGAAACGTTAAAAGCAGGGTTATGGTCCACAGGAAAGCAGAAACACCAATCAAACGAGCTTCAGTGACTATGATTTCGTAGCGCAGTGAATGTTTGATCGCAATGTACCGCTCTACGTTCACCATAACCAGGTGCAACAATGATGCGATGCTCAACAATCTCAAGGATGTTTTTGTAAAACCTATCAGCTCACAATGCATACCGAAGGTGTTTCCTTGCAGTTCTACGATTAGCCAAGCGCTAAAAAGGGGCAGACCGATCACTCCCATAACCGCATCAGTAGAAGACAAACAAGCAAGAGCAATGTTAGACTTGGTTCTCACTTGGTTTTTAGTTTTCACAGCCACAATGATCAGTGCATTCAAAACAGTAGTGACAGGACTGGTGATGATACTGATGACTGTGATGAAGACAAGCCAGCAGTAAACTTCCGAGGATATATCATCAACAGTTCCTTGCGGGGTCAGTCCACATTCGCGACCTGTACTCGCTGTCTGTGAGGTTTCACTTGAATTCATATCTTAATAATTTTGCCGTATTGACTGATAAATAAGTGATTTATTTCACGCTTTTATGTCTTATGCATAGAGTTAATGCGTTTGTTTATCCTTGTTAATAAGCACGTCACTGGCGGAAAGTTGGTCATCAATAAAAAACCGTTTTAATAAGAATTTTATTGTTGCATCTAAACCATAAAAGCCACCAAAATATCAAGTTGGTCAAGGAAAAAATGACAAAAGCGTCAGTAACTCTAATGATAACGAAGCAAGGAAATGAAACATAGTTTTGAGTTATCATTTTAGTTCTTTGATCAAGCAATTGTTTGTTTTCAGTTCAAAGTAGCCTACTGAACAAATACAATAGCAGTTTAACAGTTTCAAAGAAGAAACATAATGTTGCTAACATGCGTCGCGTTTTTGCTCAAGAATATCATGTACCTTTTTATTTCATGGAGTTTCATTAAAAAAGCGTACAATGGAAACCGAAAATAATAGTAGATTTAATGTGGTCATTTGTGGAGATACAGGATTTCGGCGGCATCTATACGAAGAATGATTTGATATTAATGGATTAGCGTAAAGTCGTCAATCAGGTTGAAGAGTGAATTAAAGGAAAGTATTTAAAAGCTACTGATTTGGTTCCTTACGCCAATGCACCAGAAAGTCATGATTTCAACGCCATTTTCGTTTTGATTAAAGACTGATTAATTGTCAGTGTAAATTTGCATACTTTGTTTTGTTAAAACGAAACGTTTTTCTCGGTCAAAAGCTTGATGATCTTTTTAATCGAGAATTTGCAAGAATTATTTCAAAATGTTTTAGCAGATCAGGTGACGAAAAAGAAAACAACGGAAAATAACAATTATTGTATTTCTGTTCATGCATCAAATAAAAGTAATAATAATTGTTTTATTTTGCAAACCAAAAATAGCAAAACATAATATAAAAGTGCAGTGGTTATAAATTAGGAAAATGATACTTTTTTAAATTTCTCCTTTCCTGTTCATCCCACTGAAGTAAATATTGAATTCCATGTCTGTCACCGTAGCAAACTCGGTAGATAGAAATTAGTAGCAACAACAACGAATGCAGGTGGTGTCAACTTTTCTTTCAAACAACTGATTGTCATTTTGCGAAGAAAAAACTGCTTTAGCAAGAAACTGTTCGGTCTTTTTTAAACGCGTCTGAGAACATAGTTAATGGTAAGTGATAAAAATTGCTACAACTTACAGAATATAACTGGAAATAAGGGAGGGTTTCCACCCTGGGAAATTCAGCTTCAGCTCCTTGACTTGAAAAAAAATTATTGAAAAGGGCTTTAGTTATCTTTATAGCTATAACGCACCGATAAATTTACTATCACAATTTCTCCAGGCTTGATTATTAATAACCGTTAGTGTAATTATTGCTAATATTGTATATCATTAAAAAGAAACGTTTTTCACTCGAATTGTGCTAGAGTTTTCTTGACTTCAGAATGTTTTACCATAACAGCTTGCGTTCATGCAGCAAATGAGAATAATAAATAGCTTCTTATTACGGCGACTTTTTTTCGCCCGGCAAAACGGCGATACACTTCCTTATAAAAAACCCTGTAATGGGGTCACCCGTTAATACGGCCAACGGCCACATTCTCTTATAATTTCACCCCGTGAATACGGCCACTTGTTCGAAATTTATATAAAAAATGAAACTGTCTGTAACATGTCAATTTTATTGACCCGGTACTCTGAGCCTGTTCTTGTACAGTTTTCAGACTACAGTAGACATAAAGTGCGCTTGTTGCGATTTTATAATTACAGTCGAATTTTAAGGTGATGTTACTACGGGACGTTCGCAACGACGAGTTTTAGCGCAACACCGCGTCGCAATTTGGAACAGTGTTGCAACCATTTGAAACAATGTCGCAACAATGTTGCAACGCTATGCTGCGCTAAAAATCGTCGTTGCGAATCGTCCCGTGCAACATCACCTTCAAAGGTGTTTTATGTACTGATCATGAAGGGAAATTTTAGTAGCTTTTTTTTAAATTACTGTACGCGATATGAACATTCCGTTTGTTTATTAACGAGAACAGTTGCTACGTTCGGGTGTTTAAGAAATGCGAATGCGCTAAACGGTTTATTTGTCATTACGGCCCTCAAGTCGTGAAATTTGAGCCTGCCCCGATAATACGGCCAAAATTTTTTGACCCATTGGTGACCGTATTAACGGGGTTCCACTGTAGCAAGAGATCATAATCCCATTATGGCTCTTGACTGTAGTTATAAGTTAGCAAAATGGAACCATTTTGTTTATTTCTGCTTTCTTGTTGAACTGTACAGTACCACAAAGGATCCCCGACCGCAAATGATCCCCGGGAAATGATCCCCAGACCGCAATTGATCCCCAAGATTCTCGACTGCAAGTGATCCCCAAGGTCGACCCCAAATGATCTCGTAAAAAGTAGAAGAACGGAATGGGTTTTAGGAATAGATGGTCAATGGTGTGAGAACTAGCCTGCGAACGGCAGACGTTTCTCCTTGCTCATCGCCGCTGAGGGACTTGGAGAAACGTCTGCCGTTCGCAGGCTAGCTGACAACTAGAACAACGCGTAAAACGATAAATCACCATTTTGCTTCTTTAGTCAATTCTTTCTCCTTTCTTTGTAGCAGTGATGTTTCTCAGTTGCTTGAAAATTTAAGACAGGAAGGTCGTCAGGCAGTAAACTCGTCTTTTATTTGAACACCGCGGAAAAAAGAAAATATGACCCCGCATGAATTTATCGCTTTGTACAGGTTTCCGGTAATTTCGAAATACTACTGTGGAAGTGTCATGACTATCTATAAGGAAGTTATCGGTGCTAGTGTGTGTATTCATTTCTTGTTCCTTTGCTGCTGGAGACGGTGCTAAAGATACAAAATCAAGGAATGAGAAACGGAAGAATGAGTAAGCGTATACTATGCCCACCGTAAATCAGAATTCTCCACACTAGAGCGAATTTTTATTTGGGGTCGGTTTCAGAGATTTTCGCGGTAACAAAAATAATCATTTTCCTTAGGATTCGATAGAATGGATTTGAGAAATTTCTTCTTAAAAATATTATTTCTAATGTAACCACACTGAATATGTTAGAGTCTAGTTCAGTTTAGCTTAAATGTTATCCATTTATTATTTAGCAATTCACAACTTTTCTGTTCAAGAAGTCTTGTTTCAAGGATACTTTAAAATTTTATTTCTTGTTTGTATTTACGATTGTTTCATTGATTGAACAAAGTTTTACAGTTATTACTTTCTTTTTTGCAGTTATCTGCGAAGTCAAATTTTTTTTCTGTTTAATACTTTTTGTTGTGATAATAAACATAACACGATTATCCAGTAACTTGAGTCCAAACCATTCTAATTTTCGGTCGAGGATCATTTGCGGTCCATTTTTAGGATCATTTGTGGTACTGTACAGACCCTTAAAAACCATAACCAATCGAGCGACGTATACCTTTCTAGCCAGAGTCCAGAGTCCAGAGTCCAGAGTCCAGAGTCCAGAGTCCAGTGCTCGTTTTAGACCATGCTTCCGTTTCCAGTTCTCATTCACTGTAAAACAATTACCGTAAAATTCCGAAAATAAGCCCCTCCAAATATAAGCCCTCCAATCCGGTAACGCAAAAAAACCATCCGTTAAATCGCCCCTCCAAATATAAGCCCCCCCCCCCGGGGGGGCTTGTACCTGGAAAGTTGCCCTCAAATACAAAGCAAAACAAAGCAAAAAGGGTAAATTTACTTTCAACTATGAGGGTTGCCCAATCGATTTTGAAACGCAAATTTCCCTCCGTAGATACCCCCCCCCCCCCCGAAAATAAGCCCCTCCAAAAATAAGCCCCTCAAAAAGGGCTTTTGAAAAATATAAGCCGCGGGGCTTATTTTCGGAATTTTATGGTAGTTTTGTCTCAGTGCGTTCCAGTTCTCGCTCCTCCTTTAATATCTTCGGCGACCGGCCAAATAGGTACGGTGTTTACACTGCACCAAAGTGTGGCACAAAAACCTATCCGATACGTGACGCTCCTCTTTCGAGATCGGCGTGGTGCAGCTTTCCCCTCGTCACAGAAATCTCCACACCACAACTGTCCTTCATGTGTGCCTGAACAGAAGCCCTATCCGGCATGATTCTCGTGGCGCGTGCAAAAGCTGTCTGGATGGTGACTTTGCACTCCAGTATGGCTTCAACATGTACTACAGAGCGATTACCTCAAATCGCTCACTTAATCAAATGTAGGCGAACTGTACGGGGTCTTAGAGTTCAATTCCTAAGAAAAATATGCAAGTTCAAAAGCAGTCGAGAGCTCCTGTCCGGGTTTGTTTCGACCTCCATAAAACGAGAAATTAGGCACGTTCACTTCGTAGTCTTGCGGTGACGGCAAAGAACCGCATCCGGACATTGAAACAGCATAATGGCCCGGATTCGTATGGACTGGGTACTGGCGCGCGGGATGGCCAAGTCGTGTAAAAAAATATTCGGTTTCCAAAATATCCTAAACAGCCTAAACTTATTGCTTTTATACGTTCTCGTTGCCGTCGATCGTGATCGATCATAGGTCACACCCACAAGAATATAGTCTGCTACGGCTGTGTAGCAGACTAACAAGAATACGGATAGTTTTGAAAAAAATGAAACCCCATGATTGATGTAGGTTTTTACGAACCGGCCATTTGTCCACACTGCTCACCCAAACCGCATTCTTTTGAAACCGCTCTCCAGAGTTGTTTCAGGCCCCGTCCACACGAATCTGGGTAAAAAAAAATTGCGGATTCGTGCGGAGGTGGCCTTGAGCTCCCTTCAGGAAACACAATCGCCGAGGTATCCCGATTATGACTCCTTTAAATCTTATGCACGCGCCAACTAATACTGGCACCCCAGTCAGACTTTAAGAATACCACTACGTTGTTGTGATTTCGCTAATTATTCTCTCTCATTCTTTTTTTCTTGACCCCTGTAAAGCAGATCACAAACAAATAAAAGAAGTGTTTCAACAACACGATTGTTCTGAAATACGTAATTTCTAAAATTGGTAATCACGTTTGCAATGTCTTTACCTTAAGAAGGAGCGTTCGACTTTCCGTTTGTCAGTTTTCTTTGTTTAATAAGAACTAAATTCTGCAAAAACCTCAGCACCTGAGCAAAAGAATATTGAGCAAGTTAAAAAGTTTTAAACTCAGGGTTAATTTTTAAGCCAATGTGTTACTGGTTACCTAGCAGCAGAAACAGCATAGGCCCGTTACGGCGTCTGGTAACCGTTGACCATTAAGGAGAATGTCAATGACGATCAATTTTGTCTCCTATTATTTTCGAACTCCGAGAGTGATAGAAGTAACTTTTCAATTTTTTCTTATCTTAGAATGCGGTTTAAAAAAAGCAGAAATATATGAATCTCTTTTTCTTCTCTATTTCAGCGGTAAATTATTTACATGATTGTTACGAGTGTGGCGTTACATTTCTGATATAACTAAAATTCTTATTACTGCCTGTCAAAACTGCTATCGTTCAAATTGACCGAAGAAGTCAAATTCTGATGAGTGGAAAGAAGGAAGAGGTTGTTTGACTGGTTTTCAGGAAGATATCAACCTTTTTCATCAGGAATCATCTCGCTTATAAATGCCACTATAAAAATCAGCTTGGAATTTAGAAAACGGGCAAATGAGGCTTTTAAAATAGCCGATTAGGATGAAAATGTGGCACAATCGACGCTTCCTTTCGAATTCCAAACAGCTGTGTACGAATTTTGGGACTTCGAAGTTCGTCGTTTCTTGTTTATTTGCTGTTTTTGCTGTTCAAATTGTTTCATGTCAAGATGCATGCAGTAGTGGGCCTTGCTATCCGACTCCTACAGACATTGCTGGAAATTTTAACGTAACGGCGAACTCAACTTGCGGTGATCCGCCGGAGACATTCTGCGTGAATTTGAATTGCAGTAACGTTTGCAACGCAAATTCTGATGGACTTAAACATCCACCTAGCTTTGTGAACGACGACATTAATGCTAATACCTTCTGGAAGTCTAAAAACTACGAATACCCTGTAGTTTTGCAGCTAGATATTGGAAGAACATTTATGCTTTATCAATCTACTGTGACTTTTTACCACGAACTGCCGGCTGCGATGTACTTTTTGAAGTCAAACGACTCTGGTTTAACCTACCGGCCGATTACTTACTTTGCGACTAATTGTACGAAATATTTTAACTTGCCAGAAACCGTTGAAAATGAAAGAGATGGTCTCCAAGTCCAGTGTTTCAAGATCGACACGTCCGAAAACCCTCGGCGTCAGGTAAAGTTTGTAGCTTGCTTAATTTTTATTTGTAGAGGGAAAAGATTCTCAAGATAATGAATGTATCGCACACATTTATCTTAGTGACCAAGAATCTTTCTCTGGATTATTCTACAGGCCTTCATATGCCAGCTTCCCACATGCTAAACGTGTAGAATGCCTAATGTTTTACGTTAGTGGTTCTTTCCTTTATCTTGTCCTTAAATATGTGGTTATGGAGGTTTTTACAACCAGCCGAAATCACGGCTCGTTATGTAAGCTCAATTAAGCCTATCGATCGTTAGGGCTGCAAAATGTTCCCGTGCAAAGTATGAGATTTATTTCTTTGAAATTCCACATCGGGATAGCTGAAAAATTCTTCAAAAGGCAATCCTTTGGCTTGCTTCCTTGTAAACGTAAAATCTTGGAAACGGTGTGTTTACGAAACGTTTCCTCATTTCCAAGGGATCGTATTACCAGTTTATCTTGTGCGCCAACTTTTTGCAAATGGCAATGCAATAAATTTCACAATGGTTTAAATTAAGTATGTTTTAGTTGTTAGATAATAAATTTTCTCGGATTTTTGTCGATAGCTTGCGTGTGATGATTTTAATTTGTATCATTTCGCTCTGACCTGTAAAATCGTCCCGTTTTTGTACATGAAGTATCTCACCTTCTAGACGTGTCACGTTGTGTATCTCTTCAAACATCGTCATTGCTTTGAAATTACCTGTATTGTTGCCGATACATGTAACCGCTTGTGGCCTTGCATTATTTTAGCCTGCTGGGCGATAAAGTACATGTATAAGCTTACTTACATTTTCAATCATATAAACTTAAACCACGCGCGGTACTTTGTCAAAGTGAGCCAATTTTTATCCACTTGAATTCCATCTCGATAACATCACAATAAAATGTTCTGATGTTGTATATATTGAGGGTATGAAAAAGGAATTTTACACTGTCTAACTGTGTTAATTTATATTTTGCTTGCTCCTTTATTTGTTATTTTATCGCACGTTTCTTCACAAATCGCGCAAACCGTCTTGCTTCAAGCCAAAGAAATAACGTCGAGTTTATTAGTCATATCTAAATAGATGCAAAAAAAGTAGATGATGATTGCTTTGTTTGTAAACTGGCATTTATTTCCAAGATCCTTAATTGCTAATATTTTTATGAGGCACACATATTATGACAGATCAGAAAAGTTATTAAGGGTTTTTTTGGTGCAATGACTGTATGAAGCTGTTATCTGAACAGGACTTATCCTAGAAAATTACAGCTACACCAAGTTAATTTAAAAGGAAGCATTATTTATAGGACTGGCAGCGGATGTAAACTGTCATTAGTGTTTCAAATATTGGACCATCTCCAACAGAAATCGCTGAAAAAAGCCTAATGTCCAATTCTTTTTGGTTTCTCAAACAATATTTTCCAGCAAGTGATTCACTCAGTTTAACATTCAATATTGTTGGAATATGCAGAATGGAGGATAATGATCATTTAATTTAATCATTTTTATCAAATTTTCATTTTGTTGATTGTACAGTGTACTTGTGTAATGAATGTTTGTAATTGGCATTCATAACAAATTACTTTGTGATCAGAATTTTAGCCAGTCCGTTATACAACCAACATCACTACATGTATGCAAAGAGCAGTGCAGTCTTCTTCTGATAAAATTTATCCTTCAGTCAGTCATCTACAACCGCAGTTCAAAAATGAATTATTTCATATATACTTCACAGTCAAAATAACGTTGACACCAAATCAACGGTTTATTGATTCAGTGGTGAATAAATGAAGCTGACAAAGGTTGATAGCTTTAATGTCCACTATAATATACTTCCTCATTTTACTGTAACCTAGTAACAAGGAAGTGTATTGTATGGTAAGTCTCTTAGTGACATGGACTTGGCTTTTGTGATGCAGGCTGAAAAGGGGGTAAATTTTAATAAGTGCATGTATGATCCCTTTCAGAAAATTGAACGTTTTGTATCACGTTTGATTAAAAGTATAATATTATTGCAAATGTTCTTGTCAGACACCTTTCTGTAATGTTCATCAGATTATAAATTCTGATATACATGTACATGTATGAACACCTATTTTGGTTGTTAAAGACAGCCTTCGATATGAGAAAATCCACAGTGGACTGTTAAAAAACTTGTTTGATATTTGCACTAGTTAAAAGCAAATTGCTGTAGAGTTATATTTAGTGTTTTTTTCTGAATATAAGACAAGAAGAGCTCATAGGATGGCATCCATGATGTGCAGCAAGATCCAGAATTTGAGTTATCGGGGTAAATTTTGATCAAGGAAAATAACATTTTAAAGTTCTTGGAAGCAAAAAGTTTGACTTGCATGTATCCTAGTTTTAGTTAAAATGGCTGAAAAATGGGTTCAAATCTAAGGAAATATCTTATAAGTGACCACCTCCCACAAGTGATAACCCAAGAGTGGCATGTCAGGTGGTTGATTATAGGAAATTTTGACATTGCCACGTATCCTAACAGTTTCTTGTCCTTTACATGTATATGTCAGCTCTACTACAGACCGCTCCTTGATCCAGATGCAGCGGAAAATCTTCTGTCAGATCCTGATAAACAGGCCTTCTTTCTAATGACCAACCTCAGAATGGTGCTAGTGAATTTTATAACAGGAAGTAGCTTTGATCCAAGTTCTGTTCCTGATTCCCTTAAGCAGAGTTTTTACTTTGCTGTGTCTGACTGGGATGTGGTGGCTTCATGTTTCTGTAATGGACAAGCATCTCAATGTGATCCAAATGTAAGTTGCCAAGTTCTTACAGACTAAAACTTACTGGGACTTGTATTTTCAATACACCCATGCGTCTTGGAATAAAGTACATGTACATGTACTTGAAGCAGCAGTAAAAGAAAGAAGCAACAAGGACAACGGGAGTGAATTTAATTTTCATTGCAAACATAGGCATGTCTCCTGGCATTGAATTCTAAAGGAAAAGAAATGTACTTAAAAGTGTGGTATACATGTGTAGAGCTAATGTTTTGCTCATAAAACCATTTGTTTTTTAATGTTGTTGTTGTCGTTGTTATCATGATTGCTTAAGCTCTCTAATGTGTACCTGATTGCTGTTTGTTTTGCCATCTGTCAGGATATCTCAAGATGTGTATGTCAGAGAAACACTGATGGTCCTAACTGTGAGAAGTGTTTACCTCTTTTCAACAACAGACCTTATCGCACCCGAGAGGCTTGTGAAGGTAATGACTCTTGTTGCTTGTCTTATTTACATATACTTGTAAATTCGTAAATTTGCTTAAAACTGAGTTTACTTACATTGTGCAGTGTACATGTACACACTTGCAACCAAAAACATCAAATCAAGTGTCTGCTATCTCGAGCAAGTGAGTTTACTGTACTTTTCAAATACACATGAACTCTGAAGTTCAAAAGCCAACTGATGTTTGCATTTTTCGCTGCTGTCAATCATCTTAGTGGGCCTCTTAGGAAAAAGAACTTTACATAAACAGGCTCAAAAGGTCATGGTTTGTGATCTGTGACTGGTGGATTTCGATCCGTTTGGTGGGTTTCTGTGTTGCAAGATTTGTTGCTTGTGATCATTATTATGATTGCCGGCAGCAAAAAATGCAGTTGTGAAGGTGTGGCCTTTGAACGTTAGAGTTTGCGTGTTTGTGAAAAGCGCAGTAAATTGGGCCCATGCTACAGTGCAAGCCTACAATGTATGACTGTATGTCACAGTGTTTTCACAGGCAATTTTAATTTTCATCAACAGTGTTCTTATACATATAGTACTATTATATCCAGTATTTTGATAAATTAAAGTGGAAGCTCTTTACAATAAACATGTTCTTGTAGCATAACTCATGTATGAAAAAAAAGTCAGTGATTATAGAATAATACATGTACATGTAGTCAAAATATATGTACCCTTTTCCCGCTCTGTGTTATTTTTTGAAAGAACATGTAGTGGTAGCAAAATATAATTTGTACATTTCCCCAACCAGGCAACCAAACCACAGCAAACAAGACTATAGTACATTGTACAATAAAACATGTTTAATAATGTAATAATTATTACTTTGTTGAACTTCTTACATAATATGTGCATTCTTAAATTCCTTTCTGGGTAAAAGATATTTTTCATTTCCTAGCCCTAATCATTCATGGGAGACAAAGGAAAAATTTTTGGTTAATTAGCCTGTCATTAGATTTAAAATACAATAGATAATTCTGTTCATGAAGTAATTTTTTCCTTCTGTTCTTTCATAACATAGCTTGTGAATGTCACAATCATTCTGCTAGCTGCACTTACAATGAGACCAAACAATATGGAGTTTGTGATAACTGCATGGACAATACCTTTGGGGATTTCTGTGAATTTTGCAAGTCATCATTCTATAGAAACTCTGAAGTGCCACGGAATCATTCTAACACTTGTCTGGGTGAGTACATATGTTGTAAATGTCAGTGCTGCAGGGTGATGTAGCACAGACATGTAGTTAATAACATTAGTAAGGTCTCAAAACATGTTATTTACCTAATTATTTTAGGAAATAAACACTTCATCATTGAAATTAATGCCACTTAAAAGCGAATTTATGTAGTGGAAAATGACTTTGGAGTAAAGCAAATAAATGCAAAAGAGAGGAGAACACTTCAAAATAAATGAAATTAATGTGATGCTTAGAAAGAAACAAAACTTGTTGAGGCAGCAAGAACAAAGTCCAACATATAATCTGAAGTAGAAACTTTGTTCATGGTACTTTCCCTAAAAGTATGAAGGGAGTCAAGCGAAGAATTCTGGCCACTTCGAGGGTTCTTCACAGTCCCACTTTTACTGGCAGGACTCCATCCTGATGAAATACTCTGCTTTCTTGGGAGTCAATAATGTCAGTAGTGTACACTGTACCAAGAATTTAGGGCCAAAATACAATGTAATACAAATTGAGGTCATGGAAATTAATGCTCCACTTGATTAACAGTGTGGAAATCTAAGTTAATCTTATGAAGTGTTAATTTGTGAAAGCTTGGAAACTGTGCAGAATGTGAGGACAAATAATGTTAAAGTTACATTTAAAACCTGCTTTAATTGCCCTGTAAAGTGCCAGGAAGTGCTAAACATGTCAGAGTGATCCTGGTAGAGGCTGCTGGATGACATTATCTAGTATCAGAGATGCTAAGCGGTCTTCAAAATTAACCCTGCCAAGATGTAGTTTCCCAGAACAATATTTGAGCCGATGGCAAGGTCTTTCACAGCTGGTGAAATTAGCCTGCAGCTGGCTCTTAAAGACATCCTTGTAGAATAATAATTAGCCCGTGGCTCGTACAAATATCTTGAAAAGGTCTTGAATTTTTAGTAGTCGTGTTAAAAAGTCTTTGGATTCGGTGACTCTATTAGGTCTTGAAAAGTCTTTGAAATTCAATACCTTGTCTATGCCCGACAGAGTTTTCTGTAAAATTAGATTTTTTGCTGAGGAAAAATTGGCTCATCATTGATCGGGGTCAGAACCTGCAAAACTCACCGGTAACTTAAGAACATTTTTGTGCATGAGCAATATGTATTTTATTTTTATTCCTCGACTTTATTTTGAGATGCTATTTCTGTAGCTCAGATGCACTTGCAAGTCATTTTCCAAAGTGTTGTTGTGGAAAGTATGAAATAACATTATCAACCATGGCTGAAAATTTAAGTAAAAATCGTAAATGACTCCATGGCATGTTTAGCCTTGCCTGAGGTGTTCAAAAGGGGTAAAGGATGCCGATTTATTGAATAAATCCTAGTCCTTGAAAACTGTAATTTTTCCTTGAAAAAACCTTGAAATTTGTTTGTCTAAAGTTGTACCAACCATGTTAGTCACATTAACGTACAAGTACGTGCTGTAAAAAATCCTAAATTGTACATTTTCCTTTTTATCCGGTGATGTCACTTATGCATACCGGCAATGTTTACATTTATTTATCATTTTTTTACTTATTGTTTGCTTTCAGCCTGTGCCTGTCACGTCCCTGGGGTTAACAGCTCTGCTGACAGCTCTCAGTGTGATGGTGTAACTGGACAGTGTGCCTGCAAGAGTCATGTGACAGGAAGGGCATGTGATACATGCCGCGATAACTACTGGAATTTGAGCATGAGCAATGAAGTGGGATGTGAAGGTTAGTTTGCTTAAATGGAGACTTTCCTCTGCAGATAAGGTGCCTGTGCATGTTTATTGTAATCTCTTTCATCCTGGGATCAATTCAATAAAATGTTTACAAGTAGTGTAATTTAAAGTTGTACAAGTGTGGCCATTGTTTTACAGTCTACAATTATATAATAATAATAACAACAACAATAATGATAATAATAATAATAATAATAATAATAATAAAAATGATAATCAACTTTATTTTTCAAGGGTGGCACTTGACAGTATAAAATTCTGTCACTTAAACTTGAATGAGTTTTATTCAATTGACTCTGTGTATATTATTATATTAATGTGAAACTACAGTCAACCATTACAAGCTCAAAGTACTGCTTTTTGTTTAGATTGCAGATGTAATTTAACTGGAACTGTAAATGCATCAAACGTGTGTGACAAGGTCAGTGGTCAGTGTCCATGCAAGCCACTGCTGACTGGAAGGACCTGCAACAAATGCCAGGTAGGAAATAAATGTTGCTAATTAAAAAATGGAGAACTAACTCACAGTGTACGATTGATAGACACCTTTGTGTACAATATTAAAAATTTAACTTTTACTTCATAGGGTAGTCCCTTCAGGGAGCTTGCAAAGCATCCCTGCTATCAGTAGGAGACCTGAGGTCACGAACTACTGTAAACTATAGAATATGCAATAAAATATATACAAAAGTAAAAACATAAAATGAAAAAGTACATACTGTACATTTACAATTATTATAATGATTAACTACATGTGGTAATAAACAATCACACAAATTTATGTGCACATTATTTACAATATTATTAAAAACCAAGCTTTCAAGGTGATAGTAAATACATCTCTTGGCCACCTCTGTTCTAACTGCTTTTAGGTGCAAAAGATTGCTCTGCTGGGCTGAGCTATTACAGCGTCCCTAATAAAAACAAAATCACTCTTACTCTTCCCTACACCTAAATTGACTGGCCCGCTAAGACTGGCACTACCTAACTGCATGCAGACCAGTGCACTTCTGTAAAATTTAGATAAGGAAAATAAAGATTATTGCCTGTTGTTGTTGTTATTCTACATTTTGCTGTATGGGCTTAGGTTGTGCATTGTTGTGGGTTTTCAAACCTTAAGTTATAACTTATTTTTGTTTGTACAGTGTGCACTATCCTGTGTTTTATTTGAGCTTCTATTTAGCTTAAATGCTGGTTTGCCTAAAACTCGGAATTCTGAAAACCCCTGCTGAATGCAGAATGACTCTGAAGTTTAGTGATTATGGTTGGGAAACTGAGTGAATTAAGTTTCAGGTCAGTTTGCCCAATATAATGACCCTAAATGGAACCTGATTCACTCAGTTTTCTAACCCTAATCACTAAACTTCAGAGTCGTTTGGCGTTTGGGGTGTGTTTTCCGGATTTGGATTCCAGATTAAGAATGTTACAGTTAAAGTCCAAAAAAATTGTGATGTACATCTGCAGTGCATTATAATGAAATAATTATTCTGGTGTTAAATTAATAGCTATTGTTTATGCTGGTATATTTTTAACTTTCTTTGGTCAGGATGGTTACTTTGGGTTAACGTCTCAACACCCAGGCTGTACTGCATGTAATTGTGACATGGCAGGGTCAGTGAACAAGTCTTGCTCTTCAACTGGGCAATGCTTTTGCCGTCCAAGATTCTCAGGGCTAAAGTGTGATGTAATTGAACCAAATTTCTTTCTGCCAAGTGTTGATTTTATGACATTTCAAGCCGAAGATGCTTTTGCTGTCTCTGTAAGTACTAATGTATATCAGTATCTTCTTGGTGTAAATGTGTGAACTTCTCTTAAATCTTTGTCTCTTTTCCTAGGGAATTGAGTGTCATCTTCTTAGCATTGATTTCTCTTCATTTTCACTTGTCATCCAGTAATGTGATATACTGTGAACATCCTACTAATACTCAACATGATTTTAATATTGATTTCTAACCTGAGACCCAAATACATTTTTATTTTGAGTACATGTAGTCTTGGTCTTATGTGGTCTGAGATAACTCCTTTTCTTCTCAGAACCTTGTGCTTCCCTTTGAAAGCTTTGTTCTCCGAATGCAACATTATTTCCCACTGATCATTGGATAATATTTTGAATAATAACTTACCTTACAATGAAACACAATGACATGATAGCGTGATTGGCCAAGTTTGATATTCGATTCTACTGTAAACAGTGCACTGAGGTGATGCGCACTATCAACTGAAAAAAAAATGGAATCAAGGCCATTAATAACTCCTCTGTGCTGGAAACAAAAACTTCTAGTCAGTTGCAAGAAAGTATGCAGGCTCCTTTTTCATGGTGACCTGACACAGGGCTCTTACAAGCACTAAAGGGTGGGATTTCCCCTGACTACAGCCCTGCAGCCGCACTTTTATGACAGCAATGATTTTTAATATTGTTTCCCTTCTGTATTATTTTTGTCCCTCTGCAGCCTCCAACAAAGAGAATTAACCATACAACAATCATCAATACTGCTGGTCAGAGAGTCCTTGTAGTGGGCGTGGTTCTAGCTGAAGGGACCAGTGGTCCTTCACCAACTGTGCTTCAGTTTACAGTAAACATCCCCAAGACTGGTTTCTTTAATTTCTTTCTCAGATACAAGGTAAGACTTCAATCCAGGTGAGTTTGTGTTTTTGCCACAACTACACATGAATGCACACTGTCAAGTGATCGCATGATTGACTTACCTTTTATGTGTACAGTCAAACAAAGCAACCACCCAAAATGGGAAGATTGAATGGTTGCCTGTGAGAATTCATCCACAAGGGCTCTCTGCCTCTAAAAGATCTTTTAAAACACATAGATCTACATTTTAGAAGAGCCTCATTGCATTCAATTTCTAATTTAAAATATGTGCATTTTCATGTTGTCACTAAACAATCTTTGCATATTGTATGGATAGAGTAGTACATTCAGCAGACAGAGATCAAACCATGGCATCAAATAGTCACTTATAAACAAGAGGGTAAAAACAATGGAGAATTATAAAACAATCATCCAAACAAGTGGTTGCTGTTGATTATGACGGGCGGTCATTTACAAGAGGTTCTAATATTTATTGTAGTATAAATTTGACTGGGAAAATTTTGGCGTTAAGATAGGTGGTTGCTGGCAAGAGGTGGCCGCACATTGAGGTTTGACTGTATCAGAATTCTCCAATGACTGTGGCCTGGCAATTGGAAAGAGAAAAGAACTGTTTCTCCAAAAATTGAATATTCTCCTCTTGTTTCATGAGTTATAATGGTGTGATTTGGAAAGAATAAATTCCTGTAAATCAAAAGCACCATTTCAGGGCTCTCATTAAGTTTTGAATCAGCCATAGAAAATGAAGATTCACCTGGAACATCTCACAAAAATTTATAGTGCCTCCCTCAGCTTTCCGATTTCATCACCCGTAACATCAAGTGAGCTCAGCCATAACAGGTGTTACAGGTTACGATCCTTAGTGATGGCTGTGCCTCTTCATTTGTTGATAACATAAAATGCCACCTCTACATTTAATCATATCTTTTTTATTTCCAGACAAATAGTGACTGGTCCATGATTACTATCAATGCTTTGCTACGGACAACTTTTATCTCGTTTTCCTGTAACAATGAAACTCAAGTCAACAGCAATGAACCTTACATCCTTCGTGGATCTTTGGCGGCAGCACTCGAAGCTTATGATTTTGGAAAGCAGTGTTTGCTGGCTGGGCAATACACAGTGAATCTGACCATTCCACAACAACAAGTACTCGCTTTTAGAAGGCGGAGGGCAGTAGTGTTGGACTCAGAAATTGTTGTGGACTCTGTAAGAATAACTTTTTTCTCCTTGATAGCACTGCTCTAAGCTGTGACTTTTTTGGTCGCCATGGTATTTAGAAAAAAATTTTTGCAACTGAAGTTGCAGTAAAAGTTGGATTCGATGACAATTTTTAAGATGTAAAATATTTAACTTATTATTTGCCTTTTAAAACAAAACATGTGGTTTTTTTTATTACCTACAACTTCATCTATTGTCTCATCATTTCCCTGGCAGTGGCATACTGTAGATGATTGTTGTTGACTAAATTAAATAATTTAATAATCTTGTTTGTTTGTTTTTTTTATTTTACTTGGCTTGTTTTGGTCTTTATGAATTTTGCATACAAATTGTAGCTATTATTTATTTTTTGGAAAACTCTTTTGTTCCCCAGCTTGTGATTATGCCAACTGTATCAGAATATGATGTCTTTAAGTCAGCTTCCCCAGCAGTGCAGGAAAATATGACATATTATTTTAACCAGTCAGCCTCTTTGCGAAGCTGGTCAGCAGTCTCTGTTGAAGGAAGTGCTTCCCTCTCCCCAGTGTTTGGCGAGATCTTTGGAGAAGGACAAGGTAAAAACTTTACTTATTTAACTTACTTGTATATGTTTAAAAAACAATACCCCGCAAGCAGAGGTGTCTTTCTGGCATGGCATCATTTGCAATAGTCATTCGCATGGCTTGTCTGCAATCACTTAGATGGTTTGTTTATATCCCTGACAGAGTTGGGCTTAAAAAAATGCTGAAAGCCATTCCAGAAAGAAACCTCTGCTCACAAATGAAATAGAAATAAGTTTTTTTCAAGACAAGACAAAATTTTAAAAATGACCAATTGTAAAGACAAAAGTTATATGTTCCATCGAGCATTGTCTTGCAACTATCAAATAATATTTTTGTGGACCATTACAGTCAAACTGACAAAACCTTGAACACTTGAAATTTTTTTGAAAATGTTTATTGTGTTATAACCAGTGACAGAAAAAGAACAGGATGTGCCAGCCAGCCACAAAACTACAAACTGACGTTGTACATGTAGCTTGGGGTTTAGACTCCTCATGCCTGATTGGCTTTTTTGTTGCAAAACAGTAACATTCTAGAAATATTTTTGGAGTTGTAGTGTTCATGGTTTTGTTTGATTGACTGTAAATGAAAATCGGAGTTGAATTTTATAAAATTATAATCTCTTTAGTGATTGCCATGCATTTGATAAAGATTTTGATCGTTTTTTAGTCATTTATAATTCATGAATGCTATTTTTTCCTTTACAGGTTGCAACTGCAATGTAGTTGGTTCAAATAACCCCCAGCAGTGTGCCAGAAATGGAGGCCAATGTGACTGTAAAACAAATGTGATCGGTCGCACTTGTGATGCGTGCAGGCCTGATTATTTCAACTTCACTTCTGGTTATGGCTGTTCAGGTTGGATATTATCACCATTCAAGGGATTCTAGCACAGGGCTCAGTGTGCAAAGAAAGTCGTGTCCGATAGCACGGGGCTAGTGGATTTTGCTCTAGGGCTAGTGATTTTTGTTCTTAACTTGCCCAACAGGCAAGTGCTGTTTTTGGGGGAAATTCAAATTACAGAAGGATTTTAATCAATCCTACTAATCAAAAACTGTTTTGGGGATATTTTGGGGCTAGTTGAAATGACTTGTTGGCTTGTACATGCTAGCTACGGCTCCCGAATGGCAGGCTGTAAAACTGACTTTCTTTGCACCCTGTGGCTATAAGTAAGATTTCAGGTTGTTGGGTATATGCAGTTAGTAAGGAGAGAATTGAACAGCTAGGGATCAACAGTTCTTTTGGCCCTATTTTCCTTTAGTTTTTTTATGTTAGTACATGTAGCTGGAGGTCTGTCAAATAAAAATGCAGAGGACATTGCCCAAGGTCTTGATTTGACTGTGTTTGTGTTATCTAAGTTATGGCCAGTGACAAGTTCAATTTTTATGCCTGGTTCAGTTTTAATTTTCTCTTGCTTTTTTGTATTGTGGTGTGCAATTACATGACCAAAAAATATAAAAGAAAAAATTCACGTTTCTTATAATAATACACTGAGCGACTACATGCAGTGTATACAGCTGGCTGAACTGGGAACACCGATTGTACAATAATATTTTGTGCTGTGAACTTTGAGTGTGTTCTAAATAGTTGCTTGAAAATGATTTTCTACAGCTTGTAACTGTGATCTGACTGGGGCAAATGAAACATCTTGCCATACTGAGACAGGACAGTGTTCATGCCGGGAAAATGTCACTGGACAACGCTGCAACAGTTGTCTACGAAATTACTATAACTTCAACAGTGGGGTTGGTTGTTCCCCTTGTAACTGTCATCCAGTCTACTCAAGCAGTCTTCAGTGTGATGATAACAGTGGTGTTTGTAGCTGTAAACCTGGTATCAATGGTGGAAAATGTACAGGATGTGCTGACCAGTTCTATAATTTAACTGGTCAAGGTAAGGGGATGTTGTTTGTGCATAGTTTTGCACTCTAAGTGACTGGCCTTTGGGTGTAGTGCATTGACATATAAGAGATACATGTTCCAAGCAACATTTGTGTATGTACTGTGTAGTAGAGAAATACAGCAATAGCATCGTGGCAATTAAACTGTGATTGCTTGTGGTCCTCTTGGGCTTTTGGGCGTGACATACAGTATACATGTAATACAATTGTTCATTCTTTGCGTGGCTATGTTTGTCAGTGCGTCAAACTCCCAATTTAGTATTTTCAGGTTCACTTCCCTGTTATGACTACTAGCTGGATTTGTTTCTTGGTCTTTCCGGATTTAAATCCTCCCCCATGCTTGGTTGCATCCATCTAGTTGCCTCCTGCCAGTTGGGGTTTTTAATTCTATTCTATTCTATTAAATTTACCGGTATTTGTTTCTTATTATTTGAGTAGAAAACTCAAAAACTTTACCTTACAGTCCTACACCAAATTCTTTAACCCTTTATTGTTTGAGTTCCAAGAGTGTCCAAGATCAACTCTCCTTAACGACATCAATACATCATCATCATCAATAAAAAAAGCATACGAGAATTATTAACAAAATGATCACCATTATTTCTCTTATTAAATTTTCCCAGCTATAAATCTTTACATGACTGTAAGGAAATGTAAGGAGATCAGTTTGGAGAATTTGTGTGTGGGAAATATTTGGATATTTGTATGTGAATATTGTGGCTTAAAGGTTCTTGCCAAAGAACAAATTAACTATTATAGTTGAGTCGTGTAAGGGTGTGATCGTTCAATTTGTCCTCATCCTTATTGTTTAATCCAGAATTGTTGAAATTTAACTCACAGGCTGTCGAACGTGTGAATGTAACAGTGCTGGAAGTGTCAACCTTATTTGTAACAAGACCACAGGCCAGTGTCCTTGTAAGACCTTTTCACTTGGACGCCAGTGTGATACATGTCCGTCTGGTTTCTATGGCTTGGCTGCCAATCACTCTGAGGGATGTCTTGAGTGCCAGTGTTCAAACAAAACGTCGAATTGTACTCGTGACTCAGGATGGCTCGTATCGGAGGTTACAACCAGCCTTTCTGTTCTCTTTGACAACACCAATGTTGATGGATGGACTGCTAATAACAGTGTTCAATTTGTGAAAGTACATTTAGACTGGGGAATTCCAGTAGAACCTATCAACAAGTAAGTGTAGTTGTCATCTGATAGCTTACTCGAGGGGGCGAGATGTCCCCCTTTTGCACGCCCGTGGGGGATTTCCCGCATTGGTCCCACAAAAAAGTTCTTTTTTGGCCTTTTAATAAATCCTTAGTTGATCAAGCTTGTTCGGTTAAGATGGCTGGATACTGGCCTAGTTCTTTTTGTTTTGCGTTTTAGTGACCACGACTTCGCCTAGGTCTATAAAAATGCAAAAAAAGAACTCTGCCAATGTGCAGCCATCTTGACCTGAGGCTTGGTCAATAACGCGTAAAAATGGCCTTGCGATCCAATTGATCCCTTGTGAGGTCGTTCTGAGTTGAATGGAAATGTAGGGACTAACTCTTAGACAGATGATAATTACCTGTATTGTGTCAAGGAGCCTCTTTTACCTAGGGTACTTCACATTAAGCAAACAAGCTTATAAAGAGCTCCTTACCCAGCAAGAAAATCTACTTGTCCTGGATGACCAATTGGCAATTTATTTCAAGCCTTGCTTCAAGCCTCCATAAGCCGCAATTTTTTGCAAGGTTTATGAAGTTGATATTCTTTAAAGTTACCACACATTTGATAATAACAAATATCATCCATATAACTTTTTTCAGAGGATCAATGAGAGTTGAGACCAGTGGGTCTGATGAATTCTATTTTATTGCTCCTGATAAGTACCTTGGAGACAAGAGATTTGCATACACCTTTACACTGTCATTCAAACTACAGCAGGACAATGCGACTTTTCCTGCGGCTTCTTCGACAGGGGATGTTATTCTTAAAGGCAGGTGGTTTGATCAGCCGCTTGTTACAAGCCTTGGCACTCCGCCGTCTACAGGAGAAAGTTTTACCAGTTATCGGGTAAGATTAGATTGTAATATCAAGAGGTCAGCAGCATTTATCGTAATCGCTCAGATTTGACAATAAATGCCCCCCCCCCCCCCCCCCACCTTCTTAGCGTTAGCCTCCCTTTGAGGCTGGTAATATTTCTTTCCCCCAAGAAAGAAAAAACTGCTGTTCCTTAAAGGAGCTGTGTCACGGAACTTATTACAATTCAATCAGTGAGAGTTGCCACCAAATTGGGTAAAACATAACAATAAGGGCTGAAAATATTAAAAGAAGGTATAAATACTTCAGCAAATACAAAATGGCGCGGATGTACAAATTTGAAGAAGATTAAAGCGGATTGCAATTACCGTTTTTGAAAACTTGTTAGCCGAACAGTTTTTGAAATTTAATTCTTATTGTTGGCCTGCGTGTTTGAAACGTTTGTTATAATCCTCTGGGAGATATATTTGTGTGATAGGAAGTTGTGATTTTGTCTTTTACAAGTCAATGTTTCGCTTATGTCGAGACTTTTCTCTGTTATTTTGTTTCTTAGGTCAAATTTGTTGAGAGTGAATGGAGGGTTGGAGATACTTCTGGCCGTCAACCTACAAGCTACGAAATGATTAAAGTATTAAGTGACCTAGTTTCCTTGCGCATCAGGGCCAAATGGACATCGCTTACAACTCAACTAGACAGCCGACTTGGTGACATTGTCATGACTCTAAGCAATAGGTATGCAGTATACAGTTAATCCGCTATGTTTCCTTCCATAGGCCTTTTTTAAAAATACCACAATATTCTTTGTTTTTCCTCCAAACATTGTTTTCAATTTCCCTTCAGACAAATAATAAATCGATACGTCTTGCAGCGTTTTTACTCACATCCAGTTTTCGCTGTATGAGCTGTACAACTCAACCTGAGCCAGCCACTTAAAAAAAAGTTCAAAGGAAGCGATCCTGTCAGTTGCCGAGATTTTCGTTTTGGGTTTTTATGCCGCGCGATAAATCAACCAATCAGATGAGTGTTTGTCTGAAATTTCCCGCGCAATGGACCCGCTGCTCGCGGCACGTATCATGGGAACAAAACTATCGTTTGACCCCTTATACTCTGGCACATAAAATATCATCGGTATGTGTAACCACAACTTTCAAACCGCTCTCGTTTATGTGAAAACCGTTCTGTAGCCATAATTGTTGTTTGCTCTTCTTTATTATCTTCCAGGACTAGTGTTTTAGCCTCACCAGAGAATGCGTTCAATGTAGAGCTTTGTAACTGCCCACCACAGTACGAGGGGAGCTTTTGTGAGCAGTGCGCCGAGGGGTACACACGCAGCACACCGAATGGAGGGCCTTACGTCACATGCGTTCCTTGTCAGTGTTACGGGCACTCGAACAGCTGCGATCCTGAGACTGGCGTATGTCATAACTGTACACACAACACGACAGGTAATATAGGCAGCATTTACAGGGTGAATATAGCCCGGCCCGCTATCTTATGGTTTGTTTGCCACGCTTGTCTGTGTTTGTCTGTTTCCGTTCCGTTCTGATAGTTGCATTAATATTAAAAGGGAGATGTTCATTCCTTCGCTATAGTTTATTTTATGAGGCAGAACTTTAGTCATTTCTCAGCATTTTACGGGAAAAAAAAATTAATTTGGGGGCGGGGGAGGGAATTTCTTGCTTCGCCCGTCGTCTTCAGGTTGTATGCACTGAATATATCATATCAGTACACTTCCATTTATTTCCATTTACGGAACAACGATCTTTATCTTTTTAAGGTTGCATCTCTAACAATTTTTCTGATTCTCTGTTAGGTGATCATTGCCAAAAGTGTTCAGATGGTTGGTATGGTAACGCTAAAAATGGTACCCCGGATGACTGTAGACCCTGTCCATGCCCTGGTGGACCGCTCGCGTCCAATCAGTTCGCCAAGACTTGCTTTGCAAATGAAACTGACGGATTACCGACCTGTAACAACTGTTCACAGGGTACCACTGGACGAAACTGTGAAATGTGCATGGATGGATACTTTGGGCGGCCGTGGGTGAGTAGGCGTAAAAATGAACCCCAAATTGTTTACGTAAAAAATAAAGAAGCCTTGACTATGCTTTGTTCTTTTGTAAAGCACGCAGGAAGCGGCTAGAGCAGGAAAGAAGTGTAGTCGGGAAACAGACGTAGTCGAGTGTTGCTCCCTACTTCTTTAGTGCTCTAGCTGCTTTCCAAGTTAAATTCCCAATTCATTGGTTTATTTTATCACAGGAGCCAGATGGACAGTGTCGCCGTTGTGAGTGCAATGACAACATAGATCTTGGTGTTAGTGGAAACTGTAACACAACTACGGGACAATGCCTCAAGTGTCTCTACGACACAACTGGATTTAACTGTGAATGGTGTGCTCCTCAATATTACGGAAGTGCCTTGAACAAGAATTGCACACGTATGTACTGCTTGAGTTATTTTCTCTCCTTTGAAATATCTTTTATAATTTCTTAATGTAGTCAGTAAAAGATTCATTTGTTATTCTCGTGACTCAAATTAATAATGTAAAGGCAAACTTGGATGTAAGAAACTGCGGATTAAGAACCATATATATGTAGCCGATTTTTTGAAATCCAGCCCAACGAAGTTCGCGGTCATTTGACTGAAAGGGCGTCAGAAGGCAGGTTTCTTAAGCCCGAGAAGCTCCAAAATCACAGTAAAGAAGGAAAAGGAAAGGAGAAAAGGAAAGAGCGAGGAGAAGGAAAGGAGGAGAAGAAAAAAAAGCAATGGCTGCACTCTTAGTTTTTACATGATAATGGCTACTTTGGAGATAGTTTTTTGTCGAAAAAAACTGTTGGACGCAAAAGGTCCATTTGGCGATAACGTTATCAAAAATCCGGCTAGATATATAAGAACTATTCTCCACGTAACAACGAACAATTTTTGCCTGTTGTGGAAAATCGGAGGATCTTATATGCGAGCTATAACTGTATGTCTTTAAGACATAGGGCTAGGACGCCTTATATAGATGACCTCTGTGGCATGTTTCTTTCTCTGAGGTATTCAGTATCCAGTGAGTCAAACTTTGTTGGTTTCTACAATTGAATCGTCTCAGTTACTTGAATTCCTCGGCAACATCTGATTTGCTGTGGGGATGATTTCTCTGACCTATGCTTAGTGTTCCTAGAAAGTTTCTCTTGCGAGCAAAACGCAAAGCTGGGTCTAAAGGGACAAATTTTCTCAAAAATGATAGGAAGCTTAAGCTTCCGCACAATACGATGTCCTAAAGTTAGTATCCTTTAATATTTATAAATGTTTTATAGCAATGTTGTCGTTTCTTGTTACAGGTTGCAACTGTTCAAGAGTTGGTGCTGTTAACAATGTGTGTAATAATATGACCGGGGATTGTGACTGTCAGCCTTTCGTGACCGGCAAGTCATGTGACCGGTGTGAACAGTACGCCTACAATTACACGGAGTTTGGCTGCTTACCGTGTAACTGTAGTTCCTTTGGTTCAACTGACCTTCAGTGTGACTCGGTAAGAACAAATTCTGCGTAGACGCAGTCTTTTCTACTACAGCCATCAGGGCAAAGTAAGAAGCGGGGGGGGGGAAGGAAAAAACGAGAACGGAAGAGAGGGAGGGACAGCTCTTTTACCCTCTCTCTCTACGGCTTGTGCATTCTCTTCCCGCTGTCTGTTGTATTTTCTTAGTACAGGTGCTTTAAACAATTACCTGAAATGTTACGCTATTTATAACATTTTCCTTCCCTTCCAGATGTATGGCAACTGTAGCTGCAAACCAAACGTAATTGGTCAAAAGTGTGATATGTGTGCTGCTAATTTCTTTGACGTCACACGCAGTTGTTTAGGTATGATCGATATAAAATATAAAGCAATACTACTCTTGAGTGTAAACAACTTTTACCTCGGTGCACTTCAGGCCGGGGGGGTTGGGGGGTGGGGTGGGGTTCTTGTTTTACGTTATCCTTTGTCTTTTTATCGCACAGCTGAATTACATAAATTATGTTTTGTGTGTTTCTGGTCATTCTGCTTGTCGTTCATTTCTTTTTTAGAGTGTAACTGCACAGCTAACCAGACCGTTGCAAACTCAACCTGTGACCAGAGATCTGGTCAATGCCAGTGTCGTGTCAGTGAAGCAGGAGGCCTGTACGGTGGTAGACAGTGTGAAGGATGTGCCAAGCCGTACACCGTCGGTGAGTGGTTTTATACCTTAATGCTGATGACAGCGCTTTTTACTGAGCCTTTTGGTTTGTTTGTACAGCAACAGCAAACTTTCGCTCGGCGTAAGTGTAACGCTTTGATTACAGAAGTACTGCGAGCAGTGGTTTCTTTTGTCAGTCGAGTGGTCGGTTTTTTGACGCCCCGAGAGACGTTAAGAAACCGACTACGCGACTGATTAGCCACGCGAACGACTTCGTAAATGCTAAAAGTCATGCCAGAAAGAAACCCTGGGTACATCTACCAGCGATCTTACTCCCTAATTGGATACCTGAGTCTGACGATTCATGATAAGCCTTAGAGTGCTTCTAAATCACTGACAAAGAGTGCCGGCTCAAGATATTGTTGTACTTACACCACTGCTAACTCCTTTTTTTTGACGTGTTTGGAAATACCTGTCATACCCGAGACGGAATAGGTTCTTTTCTTTGTCTGAAATAATACGTCGTTGAGATTACGGTTAACACAGGAAAATGTTAGAGCCTTCTTTTCCCGTGACAGAGATAGCGTTACCTTAGGGGTGTTGGTTTGGACTGCCACTACCATTGTTGCCTGACCAGTCAAAAGAACAAACAAAGGAAATACTAATAATGGAGCCCCATGAATAGCCTGCGAATACGGCCGTCTCTCCTCTCTCCTTGCCGCTAAGGACGTTTTGCTGGGCTACCTTAGGAAGTGAATTCTCTTATAGACTCTTTTTGTATTGAAGCGTTAAGATCTAGAAAATGGATTGTTGTTTAAACTTCATGGGTCGATTATTCAAACGAAGTCTAACTTAAGCCGCGGTTTAACAAATCTTTGGACCTCAAGATCTCTTCCTGAGTGGGTTATTTTATGAAGATAAATACTTTTCTTGTCTACTCTGTATGCTCTCATAAAACTGTTCATAATGAATGGTCTTTAGATAAAACCGTTGGACAAATTGAAAATGGCTTAGAACGCGGTTTTGTTTAACACTGTCTAAACTACGTTTAAATGACTAGCACCATATATTTTTACTGGCATGTCTGTAAAAGAGGAGTGTATCTTGAAGACTAGATAATTATGTGAATCTCGGTTTGATTTTTAGGGAGTCCACCCAGGTGTCATCCATGCACAGAGGCTTGTTATAGTAATTGGGTGGGGCTGATCTCTGATGAGACAGAGAAAGTGAACGAGTTGAAAGGCAATGTGACGGAGCTGCTAGAGTCATTTGGCAGCATGTCTGTGGACGGAATCAATAGTACTTTACGAATGCTAACGGCAAATGTCACTTACGCAAATGGAATTTTCAGCAGCGGGGGAAGGGCTGACTTGCTGGAGAAACGTGGACAGATTAACCGGGTAAGTACAGTAGAATCTCTACATGCGGACACCGCAGAGCTGTAAATTACAGTCATCCTACAATGACGGTCCGACAAAAATTTGCCTATTCGCCACTTTTGAAGCGTGAAAGGAACTCGGCCGAGGTGACTTTCCCAAAGATTTTTTTTGTCCCCCTGTCATTCCTAAAGTCAGTGGGGAATTGTCAAGTACTAAAGATTATCATTTCGTATCTGAACGTTTGCATAGTCAGGGCTGTCACAAAAGATTTCGACTTGTCGGTTATGGTTACATGCAATTAGTAAGCGACGAATGGAAGATTTTCCCTAAGATTCATACAGTTTCTACTTCTCAGTACTAATACTTCTGTGATGCTGGTACCTGCCTCTGTCCCTTTGATGTCTTTGATTATTAAGGAGGATACTTACTTCAGGTAGTATCATAGGTGGCCCAAACTTACGTTGCGAAAAGTAATTTACATGCCGTAGGTGACGTGTGGCCTTGTGCTGGACGCGCCGGTGTCGCGTTACTGGCGACCTTGAAAATAAGAGACTTTGTTTGAGTAATAAAATACTAAGATCTGCGAACGCTAAATAGAGTTAAATCTAACTTTTCCTTCAATGAAATGAATAAAAGAAGACTTATCTACGATATATTCGACTGTGTTTTTGTGTTTGTTCATCGTTTCACTGGATTTTTGGGCTTTATTGCGTAACTACTGTAACTCCCTCAATAAGACGAATTCAAACAGCCTGCATAATGACTGTCTCTCGCTAGCATGCGAGCAAGCTCTCTATGTGGGGGAGTCGCGAGAAGTCACGCGAGAGGAGGAGTTTGCTCGCAGGCTAGTCTCTCGCGTTCTGTTTGTTCTTAGAGTTTGGGTATTCTAGATTGTGAGAGACTTGTTGATTTAATGGTATTTCTGCCTAGTAAGAGCGAATTTTGTCATGTCTAAGATATATTTACCTGATAATCAGAACTAATTTTAAAATCTTTTACAGATTCAAAACTCCGTCAACTCTTTGCAACAGCAATTGAACTCTTCCCAGCATTCAATCGAGGACGCGCAAAAGTACCTGGCAGAAAACGTAGTGAACTACAACGGGAGCGTGCGTATTCTTCCAGCCACCCCTCTGTCGTACCCATCTTTCCCTGTAGTGTGCCCCAGTGGGGGTGGGCTTAGCGTGATTGTTGACTGGCAGTGTATTGAAGCCATGGCACAGAGCTACCGCCAAAGAGCTATGAAAGCTAACGCCTCGGGATACGCCAACTACACCAGTATTCAAAATAGTTACAGCATGGTAAGATGCCAAGATACGCTATTTTTTTTTACTTAAACTTGGGTGAAGAGAAGTTTTTTAGATAACTCAGTCAACGCGATTGTCTCAGTCGTTGCTCATAGGACTCGTAGAGAGTCTTTAATTCTTAAAAAAAAGTCTTGAAATTTGTCTAGCAATTTTCCAGACCTAAAGTCTTGAAAAATGGTAAAAAGTCTAAAGTTTTTTTTCTTTTGGAAAGCTACAACAATTGCTCTATAAGTCAAAGTTTTTCTGTTTTGGTCAAATCTTATTCCACGTTGCTCGTACGTTTGCAGTGCATCATGAAAAAACGTTTGTTCCTGCGTTTTTTAAGGTCTCTATTGATCACCTATTTGATATCCTCGAATCTGAAAAAAGATTTGGAAAAAAGTGTGGAAAAAGTCTTGAAATTTGGATCCAAAAATCTGTACGAACCCTGTGCTTAGGGTTAGGGGTTTTACTTAAAGAAAAACAAAATGATTATTTGACTCAATTTTGAATTCGCAATCCAGACAGGTGTATTTCGTGTTTTTTTCTTTTGGTGTTGCAAAATTAAAGTTTAAATAAAGCGAGATGATTTTTGTTGGACATCTTTTGCTTCTCAAAGTTATTTAACTACAAAGTATATTGAGGAAAACATGAAAGAGTGCAGCTAGAAACAGGCGGCGCTGTATGTCTCTTTTAGCTATTTAGGCCATTCAGCGTGACCGAGTGGTCAGCACGTGGGACTCGCAATCTGGCTTGGGTTCGAGTCCCGCTCTGGCGACTTGCTGGATTTGTTCTCGGTTGTCCAGATTTCAAATCCTCGGTTCACGCCTCCTTCCAGTTAGGATTTTAATCCCGTTATATTATATTTGTGATAGTTGTTTCTAATTATTTGGGTGTAGTGCCTGTAAACTAGCCGAATAAGCTAAGTGCACCTTACTATAAACAAGGCTGTAATTTTTTGACATTAGTTCTTTGTCTTTGAAACAGATTCAGCAGGCAAATACCACAGCTTATCTTGCTGCTAATCAGATCAGCGAATCCATCAACAAACTCGGGCTGGTGTCACTGTTACGAGAGTCAGTCGAGTCAAGTCTCGGTGACAGCTTTCAGAGCATGTATCGTAACCATTCACAAAAGCTGGAAGAGATCAGTCAAATCATTTCAGTTTTACAGGAGTTGTTGTCGCTTGCGCAAGACTTGGAAGAGAAAGCGAACATGAATTTGACGCAGGCGATGGAGATTGCTTCAGAAGCGAAGAATGTTTCGGGTCAGCGGAGGCGTGAAGCGCAAAGTGCGCGGGACAGCGCTTCAAATGCTCTCTCCGATGCGATGCGGATGGAGATGGAAGCAGAGAATGCTTTGAATACAGCTACAGAGTTTAAGGTCAGTTTGCATGCCTCATGATAAATAGGGAATTGATAGGGAGGATCTTGCAAATGCGATGACAACTGACAAGCGACGCGAACGACTTCGTAAACGCTAAAATACATGCAAAAGAGAAACCTCTGCTCGCAGTGTAGAGCGAAATGGCCGAATGATGATGGTGAATGATAAATAAATTGGCCCGCTCGAGAAAAATCTGTTGAAAGTAAAAATGAATTTTTTCCATAGTCGGAGAAGTTCAATGAAAAGTTTAAAAAAAAATAATCATTTATCGTGGTAAAGCAATCATTGGCGTATAACTCCCATTGGAGATATCGTGGAGAACGCAGAGAAATCCAAAACGAAAAGAAGAAAATTCATGACCTGGCAAAGAAGTTGGAGAAAAATTTGATACTCCAAAGTGAGTGACATTTTTATGATGCTCAGGGAAATGTCAAGGGAAAATGAAGTCGGGAGAATATAATTTTGAATGGACAGTAATAATATAGGTTACACGCTTGTTGCTATAGGTGACATCACCTACTGTGTAGTTTTCGTTTTTCAAAACTCTCGTTCATGTTACTCGAAAGCGATCATTATTTTTTTTTATGTGTGTGTTTGTCAGTGCGGTGCTTATTCGAAAAAAAGGAGGGAAGCGCTCTTTTGAGTAAATGAAAGTAATTTGAAATACGCGCTAATCACCACTATAGAAACGACTGGAATACTGTGCCTTGGAAACTCTCGCAAAGACTTCCGGGACTGTTACTAGGGACAGGGAAAATTGGCCAATAGCTGACCGGTACCTAGTAACAATCCCAGAAACAATTGTGGGACGCGATTTTGTTCCAGTTCCCTCCTCGTTTCTAAAGTGGCGAATAGGCCATTTCCGAGTCATCCAAAGACTACCGCAGTATATGCCAATTGAACATTCTAATTTCTAGGAGAATGCCACGAAGGTTCTTAATTACACGAAGGAAGCCATTGTTAACGTAACAGAAGACATCAACACAATAGCAAGAGTGAACAACATGACAACCGAAGCCATGAGGATTGCAGATGAAGTTCGAACCTTGACCATGCCGGTTACACTGCACCAGATTCAAAACTTAACAGAAGATATACTTAACACTAACGTCAGCCGTGAGATGGTGAATCAGACTTTAGAAGCAGCTCAACAGGGGCTCAAGCAAGCCAGACAGGTGGAGGAGTTATCACAGAAGGCCATGTAAGTTGGAGATTTGTTAGATAAAAAACCAGTTGTTAAGGTTTTGGCTTTTCAGCTTGCTATTTACAGATTTTTTGGTGCTGTGTCTTTAAAGTGAGAGTAGACTCATTTGCATCGTACACTTATATCCTTCACATTTGCCTGTTAGATTTTTTTTCCCATCTAAGAGACACTGACAACGCGATCGCCACTTTGAAGTCTGTTCGCAGTTTAGTAATAGCCTGTTGAAAGAATGGGAAGTGATTTAAGAAGAGAGGATTAGACACTGGATTCAAAGAAACAACAAACAATCGATGATTGACTAAAATTTGGTAATTGCGATCTCATCCCATTTCGACCTTCATCTCATTTTTGTTCTTTCCTTTTTGTTTTAAACAGAACCGTGGCACAACAGACACTCGGCCGAGTGCAGGATATAGAGACAGCTATTAACTCATCCCAGCATCTCAGACAGCAAGGACTCGCACTACAGCAACAAACTGATGCAATGATCAACAGCATCAACAATATCACTCAGACGGTAAGAGAATAGCCTCCCACGCAAACCTTCTTAGGGGTTCGGAACCCAGGGTTGTCATTAAGAGCCGGGGGCCGCGGATTTTCCCCGGCTACTAAGACACTGGTCCCCGGCTACTTTTATTGGAAAATAGAAGAAAAATAGAACCAAAAGAAATCCCTAGCCATTTGATTCCCCGCTTACTTGATGTATTTACCCGGCAACTTGAAATCTTAGTGACAACCCTGGGTTCGTCACGTATTCCTGCCCGACGGTACTGGGGAGGATTGCATGACGAGCTAAAAGAACGTCTGCGTGGGAGGTTAGTAAGAGAATGATCTACTTTTTGCTTCCTCCGTTCCTCATGTCGAGGATCAGCGTTACTTGGGCACCGAACAGATATATGTTTTAGGCTCTGTTCACACAATAGAGGGTAACTTTTTGTGTCGACGTGAAATGCCACCCACCTTTCCGATATGTGACTCTCCACTTTAGAGATCGGCTCGGCGCAACTTTTAGGGGCATCCAACGACGGTTTCCTCCTGAACACATTAAAAACACTTTTTAGACTGTTCAGAGTACTTTTAGATCTCTAGAAATGCATTGTAAGCGGCCCTATAGAATTTGTATCTGTTCGGTCATCCTAGGGAAACTTGAGCCTCGTCGAAATTACAAGGGCTTCAGTATTATTTTTCTGAAATTTTAGATGCAAGTTAACGTTTTACGAAAGTGAGAATTTTTCTGATTCCTCTCTCCATCACATTTTGGAATCAGAAACTTGTAGGTTTTCTTTTTTCTACCATAAAATAGTGTAACCTAGCCTGCGTACAAGCTCTCCAATTTGGGCGAGTGAAACGAGTGTAACCTGGGGAGTGAAATGCGAGAAATTAAACTTCAGAATATCGTGGGGAATTTATCAGATAAGTTTCGAAAATTGTACGTGAATCGAACTGTCATCTAGAAATTGTTAACCGTCCTTAAGCCATAGAAAATTCTAGTCAATATTTGCTTCTCCGAACAGATTTTTTACAGAAAACAGTCGTTGGGTGCTGCTGAGCTTTGTCCCGTTGTAGAAGTTGAGCCGAAATCACTGCTCTTATTTGTGAACAGATGTCCTTTCCAGTATGGTTTTGTTCAAAAGCTGTTCAGTATAATATGAACATAACCTTAAGCTCGCGGTAACGAGTGTTGAGAAATTAGACCGACATTTTGTTAGGCTAATGCAGTGCGAAGCGTGCAAAACATTGTGTGATATCGGCAACCAAAAGAATCTGTCGTGCATTGTGTTTTGGCGCCGGCGCCCGCCTTAGGCTACACGTGTACTTTGATTTGCATAATTGCCATTATTTCCAGAGCCAGAAAATTCAATTTGCTCTTTTTTCGTTGCCTGTCAGGTTGAAGACCGTTTCTCAGCTTCTTACTCGTCAGGACAGAGTTTACTCACGAAGATCAACAATACTTTGACTAACATGGATGAAAGCCTGATGTGCTTTGACAAAGCGAAGACTGATTCACAAAACGCGTCGCGAACCGCTCAGCTTGCTTTCAACATCTCCGAGACTGCTAAGCAGGTACGTTCGTTATTCTTTTGACGTTTATTCGACGCCTTTGCTCTCTTCTCGCTCTCCTAGTATTACACCGCAAAGAGCACTGAATTGACCTCGCAGAACAGTAGTATCTGCGATGCACAAATCTGAGTTTTCAGCCATTTTCAAAGCAGAGACCTCATGTATTCCTTTTCTTTTATCAGACGTTCGACAACAGTAGTGCCTCTCTGCCGCCGGTCGCATCTCTGGTGAACTCGTCTTACGATGCAGCAAATGCGAGTCTTTCAGAAATACAACAAACTCACGACGACTCAGAACAGCTTCTGCAAGATGTGGTCGAGGCTGAAGGTAAAATCAGTTGTAAATTTTATGTTCCACGCGCTCCTGCTAGATTCAGTTTTTCTTGTTTGTCCTTCATCGTTTGCCTAGTTATTCTAACCTAATGCTAATGAACAAACAATATATATTGTTCTCGCTTATTACCATTAGGTTTGTCCCATGAATTTAAAAGTTTAACTTTTGACCTTATGCTTACCCTGGTCCCTTCGTGACTTTTTTGGCCGCTTTGCGGCTCGCTATCTCTCACCCGGGGGAGCAGGTTATCGTTTGGGACCAGGGTATCCCATGCCAAAAACAGGCAAAGAAAACTTTGGCTCGTCAATTTGTTCCGGCGTTACTTCGTCCGGGTCCCAAAAGAAAAAGGCTCATTTACCGTATAATATAATTTGTTTCTCACAGCTGAAGTAAAATAAAGAAAACAAAACAACTTTATCGATGACCCTGACCCCAACAATAGTCCATAAAACAAAGAAAACGAATAAATTATATTATACCGGGAATGACCCAAGAAATACCTCATTGTTTTCGAGAGTGACATCAGCGCATCATAAACCGGGCGCTTTTACAGAGATATTAGTAATTTAGATATTCTTACGGCCTAAAACTGGCTGTGTACGAGCAGAAATAGGTTTTACTGGACAACTTCACCGCCCCCTAACCGCAAAATTATTTCAAGCCCCCAGTAAGGTTACCATTTTTCATAGAAGCAACCGTGCTGGGGTGATCTTCCACGTAGTGTCGTGTTCTCCTCGTTCCTTTACACGTGTTCTTTATTTACGGAATGTCTTTTCTTATCCTTTAGAATTACTAGAGCAGTACATCACGCAACGACAGGAACTTGAGAGACTGAGTCGAGATCTTCAAGAGTTGGATAGTGAGGCTGAGAATTTGTTAGCACAGTTTAGTGTAGCTGCTGACCAGTACGGGCAGTGTGCGGGCGCCGCTTGATAAAGAGAAGAAGTGGTTTTTATATATTTGGTAAAGTACAACGCGGCCTTATATTCTCCTTTACCAAGATACAGGTCTGGCGAAGGAGGCGGTAGCCTTATTAACAGGCCAGGGTTAGACAAGCAATATAAGAAAGCCCAAATGAAAGCAACGAGTTGATAGTAATAGGCGAGTTCGTTTAAATTAAGATTATTATTATTATTACGATGAGTTCTTTAAAATGGCAGCCTATCGTTTAGGTTTTCTCTTGTTTTTTTAGAAAGTTTTTAGCAAAGTGTGGCCTGCTTTAAAATGTACATATGAACAGCAGAAAATACTTCTTAACAATTGCGCGTAAATTCAGACTTTTTCATTAACTTTGATTTTACGTTTATTCTTTTGAAGAGATTTTCGTGTTTTATTTGCTTGCTGTTCTCCAGGACCGTTGTTTCTTTTAATTCCGGAGCTAGAAATTATCTGTTTTAGCTTGAAAATTAAGAAGGGAAGGAATAATAGCGAATGTTTTTCCTAGCTTCTCGAGAATATTTTGGTTTCTTATTTTAAGACGATAAAGCGTGCAAATGAATCAAAGTGATCTATTTTCTAGTCAAAGCTAGCTTTATGTAATCATAAAATCTATCTTCTTCTATCGACATCACATAGACCGGCAACCTTAGAGACTGATTATACTTTTAGTGTAAGAATGGCACTAAGCAGAAGGCACTAAAACGGCCTTGAAAAGTCGCTGGTGGCCCGAGAACTTGAGATATCTTTGCAGAAATTTCATGTGATTTTAGATGTGAAGATTTGATCTTTAATGTTTCACTGAAATTGTAAGTATTTTAGATGATGATTGTTAGTCTTGGCTCTTACTCGCAGTTATATCCTCTGCCATTCTGTCAAGAAACAAGCGGTCTGTAGAGGCTCCTTTGTGCTCCTTGATAAATATCTTTGCAGCCTGTGTAGCTGGCTGCGAAGCCTATTTCTCTTTCGTAAAAGGTCGTTGCCAATTTTTAACGGTCGATGCCACCATTGGTAACGAAGCCTTAAGTCATGATACTAGATGTAATATATTCCTGGATTAAGTTGAATGTACGTTAAAAGGGCCAGGGTCACGTATTATTGATCTATCAGTTAAGAAAGACACTTTGCTAGTTTATGTACTTAATTTTTTCGAAATTTTGGCGGATCGGTGTGGCAGTGTAGTGGTAATGGAGAGAGATTGTGATACGAAAGGTCCGAGTTTGACCCTGGGTTGCGATCTTCTTTCTTGTAAATAGAAACCCGATAGAAACAGTCTCAGCTAGTCTCAGTAACAGGCCAAAAATTTTTTGATTGTCCTTAAAATGGCAGCAATCGTTTACGAAAGGGAAATTTGCGGCGGCTAGTTGGGATCAAGCCAAATTGAGTGTTTTCTATGTCTGGTTACCTCGATAATCACTGATTAGTCATTATTAATGATCCGCGAAACAAAGTGTCGAGCTCTAGAGCTCGCTCTCCTTCTAGACACCTCGCTTTCAGGTTACTGGAAATGAGGTTTTTGAGCGTTTGGCCGCCGTACGATAATAAACTAGGAATCACTGATTTAACTGTACGATGGAAATTTGAGACCTTTTTAACAAATGATTTTAGCTTTTACTGGTAAATGATATATGAGAAATTAATCGTATGAAAGGAAATGAAGCAATATTTTGTAGGTACAAAGCTTATAGTTATTATTATGATAAGCTGTGTGTTGTACAGTATTTATTTATGGCTTGAAGATCTACGGTGTGCATTTTTGCATTAGATTTTCATAGGAATAAAAACTTCTTATTCATATCCTTTGTTTGAAAATGTTTATTATTGGGCTGCCTGTGGCATCCAGTTATGGAATGGCCAAAATAGTGGACGGCTCACCCAGAAGTCGTTGCATGTCTCACTTCCCCTTCAATGGGGCCGATTTTTGCGGGGAGGGGACGGAACATTTCAGGTCGTCTTGCGAATGCATTAGCAAGTCGATTTGGAAAGAACAAAAAATTATTGCGTGGAGTTATTGGCCTTACATCTATATTTATACAGTATTCGATGATGTTGTTAGCCTGTGCGGGAGCCGCAGTAACAATGCCCTCCCATGGTCCCCACGGGAAATTCTTCAACTCCTTCTGCGTGTGAAAAGTCTGGCCGTACAAGAAAGGAATATGCTATTTGTAGATCGCCTTGTCAAATAAAAACATGGTCACTTGTCATGGATAGTTAAAAGGGCTTTAAATGCAAAATCCGACAGAAATAAAATTGAAATTAATTTGCTTTGCGAGTTATAAGGAACAGAAAGTAACTGTTATCGAACAATATTTTAAATGCCAAAATGGATCCCCGTCACGTTTGACATTTTTTTGAATTTCCGGTAGTCACCTTATACTGTAATGGTATATCTTTTTCTCTGTTTTTTTTTTTGTTGAGTTGGCGGGGGTGGTGGGGGGGGGGGGGGGGGGGGGAGAGAGATTGTGGGAAGGGGCGGGTGCGTTATACCTTATTATAGGAAATTAACGCTCCATGAAATTAACGCGAATTATTAAAATTCGCGTTAATTTAAGTGGCGTTAATTTTGTTGAGCGTTAATTTCCGCGACGTTGATTAAGTGCAGCGTTAATTTCCGCGCTCTTAATTTCCAGTATTTTAACCCCAATTTTGGAACCTGCCCAGACATTCTCGACACCTAAAAAACACTAACTACAAGCTTTCTTTCCTTCCATTTACCCTTTATTTTTCATCTTTCACAAAAGCTAGGGCGAAGGTCTACAATATTTCGAGTTCATCTTCATCTTTGTCGCTGTCAGAAGTAATGTCAATATCTTCTCCTTTTATTTCGGCCACCAACTGTGTCTTAATCGCGTTAATTTCCTTTATTATGAAATTTTACCTCCTTTTTCGCGTTAATTTTCTCTATTCGAAAATCGTTTTCCATTAAATTCGCGTTAATTTAAGTCGCGTTAATTTCCAATACCTTAATTTCATGGAGCGTTAATTTCCTATAATAATGTACTTCCCAAAATACTAAACCACTTGCATCGCGCAGTCGGCAGCCCAATGAGCCCCCTTTGTGGGGGCCTTTAAATGGAACTGACGAGCCACCGTCAGGGAGGACGGGGATCATTTGCCGCGCTGTACATCACTCGAGGCTAGTCTGGTAGTCGACATTGAATTCCTTGGACTACGAAATTCTAAATGCCCTCAATGCATCATGGGAAATGACATAGGGTCTTTAACATTTCCAAGATGATGTAGGGCTGACGTTGTAGATCATTCTCTCTTGGTGTTAGTCACTTCTCAATTTTCCATTTTAAAACCTGCACAAAAATCTTCTTATCGGTAAATAGAAGGAATTCAAAGAATTTGCTTCACAGAACTACACGTCTCATTTCAACAGCGAGGAAGTATTCTACATGTTTGTCATAAATAAAAATTAATGGATCAACCAGGCTGCCGTAAGCTAAGCTGAATAAAGAAATCTTTATTTAGCATCTGCCTTAACTTAAAACGAACTAACTGTTGCCGTTCCTTACGCCTCCATTTTGAATTACATGAATTATCCAGTACGTATTTATACTCGATTCCTATTACCGTCACTGTCATGTAAAATATATAGAGAGCTTAAGCAACAACGACGGCAACATCAACGAGAACTACAAAAAAAGCAATAGGTTTAGATTAGCAAAACAACAAATTTGCACGTGCATCACGCTTTTTTGTACATTTCTTTGCCGTCACTGCACGACTAGTACGTGAAAGTGCCTATTTTCATGTTTCGTAGAGGACGTGAGCGGGAACACAAGACAACTTTGTTTTTCTTTTCCTGAACTTTGATACAGTCTTTTAGAATTCAGCTCCTGCAAAATTTTCCAACATTTAACGAATTGAACGAGATGGAATAAGCGCGATTAAGTTTAAACCAGCGCCTCTCTCGTCCGTAATGGCTCCCGCTGGGTCAGTCCCAAGACTTGTACCCAGTCGCTATTTATGTGTTTTTGGGGGTGAGAGAAGATTGGGGGTAAGGTTGAGGAGCGCGAGGTCTCATGGGAAGGTACGAGACCTCGCGCGCCTCTACCTAAACTCCAATTTTCTCTCACCCCAAAAACACATAAATAGCGACTGGGTACGAGTCTGGGGTATCCCTATAAAAATAGCAATAATTGAAAAATAGAAAGCGCGCGGCGAACGATGGGAAGAGGGAAAAGGCGGGAGCCTCTCTTCTCTGTTTCCCCTTCCCATCGTGCCCCGCGCGCTTTCTTTTTCTTTATCCCCAGCCTCCCCACAACACAAAGAGGCCTCTGCTGAGGAGAGAGAACCAGCGCCATTTTGTGACATTTTCGTAGTCGTTGCCGTTGTCGTTGCTTGAGCTCCCTATTAAATGATGGAGATGAAGCATTTTTAATCGTTTGGTGTCATTTTACCGTTTTGGAGTGTCTCATCTCGGCTTTAAGGCGATGTTATTCTCCATGTGTTCGCCATGCTTTGCACGATGTCCGTTCTCGTTGTGTAGGGAAAAACGCCTCTTTAAAAATTCACTGAAGTCCTTCATCTGAGCGAAGTAAATTATGAAGTTTAACAAAGGGTTTAGAAATGCTATACTGCCAGTGCCATAACGTATCATATAGTCAGTTGAGAAATCACGTTGTGGTTTAGCAATCTGTGTATAAGCTATATTGACTACAAAGAGAGAGAAGGGAAAAATATAGGCGAATGTCAGGGCTATAAGAAGAGAGATTCCTTTGATTCTTGTGGCTCTCAAATGAGCCTTGAAAATATTGTTCATTCTATAGCAGATTTGCCTTTTACGCTTTATCCATACAGTTCTGATTAAAGATACATTAACGTAGATTATAAACAAAATGGGAAGTACAAATTGTATTGGGAAAAGAAGAAATGTCAGTTTGAACGGGTAGAAAAGCTCATCATTTCGACATATGACAGTGTAATGGGTTTCGTTAAGGTCGACTCTTACTCCGTCGTACGCGGCTGCGGGAAACAGCATCACAAGAATTCCCAATAACCACGCAGAGATAATCATTTTTCGCACTGTCGAGACGCGGAATGTTTGTGGCATGGGTCGAGTTGACAAATACTTCTCGAGACTTATCACTACAAGATTGTTGATCGTGATGACAGGGAAGACGAAGTTTAGGTATCGAACTATCTTGCAAGCCCACCCGCTTTGGAACACATCTAACGACATCTGCAGACAGACAAGTGGCATAGACACCGCACAAGAAAGCAGGTCTGACAGGCAAAGACTTCTTACATACATGGTTAGATTCTGTGCAAAAGAGTATGCCCGTACTGGATTTTTTCTTGGCTTTTTCCAGAAAAAGTAAAAAATGAGACAGCAACCTACAAATCCAATTCCGCCAAAAAAAACCAGGAAGAAGGCGAGGACTTGTTTTGCCGCGTACGGAGCAGGCGTAAAGACGTAGATGGCAGCGGAGTCAGTTGTTCCTGTATCATTGTTAAAAGCAGATGATTTATTCCAAGTCACAGTGGTAAGAAGCCATGATGGTTCGTTATTCATGTCTTCGCGTCAACCTATCAGAGAGAAAACATCAAAGTGAATCATCGCCAATAACAAAGTTGAAATCTATTCCACATAAGTGGCGCTGTGAGGTCGTTCTCACTTTAAAAAAATTTGAGTTTCCGGGTTGAAATAAATATAATTATTACAACAGTAAGGTCGATCCCGTATGTCTTTCATTGATAACACATTTCCACTTTGAACACGACATACAAGGGAAAAATTCATGCCGAGTGGATTTTTACCGGACGTCCATGCCATGGAACATGCAGATGAAAAAACAAACTCCGGTAATGAATTAGGAATTCAACTCCGGGAGAGTTCGCATACATTTGACAAACTAAGAGAGTTTGAATAATCGCCGTCCTCGCATCTTTTAAGATTAAAATAGGGTCCCTAACATATGCCATTACCACAGTTTCTTTTTTTCACATACACGTTCCATGGACGTCCGGTCAAAACACCACTCGGCATGAATTTTATGCTTGTATGTCGTGTTCAAAGTGGAAATGTGTTATCACTGAAAGACATACATGATCGAGCTTACTGTTGTAATAATTAGAGTACAAAATAAACAGCATTTCCACACGAATTTGACACTAGATAACACAACAAGGCAAAGTTATAATTTTGTCCAGACGTTGAAAATACGCAAACCATTTTGAGGTTAAGCGGTTATAAATACGTGCGTCAATAAATAAACCTTGTCCTTCTTGAAAACTGTGTAGTTCAAAATACTAAGAAGGAAAAATCATTCCTACTATATTCTTCACAGGGTGGCTATTTTCTGGAAAATGTTATGATATTGTCCAGACTATGATAAAACATCTACTCTCTCTCTTTTTTTTATAAGAATGTTGGTTTTCCGGCCCAAGCTCATTCTAGGCTGAAAATGTTCTTGTATTATTCTTAAATTACATTTTATGACATTTTCGTTTTATCCGGAGAAAACAGCCGACATTTGGCGACGCTACCACTGGTTTCCCCGCCAAATGACGTCTGAGAAACGAGCGCTGAAATTCCATACTGATGACGCGTCACTACCCAGATCTGGGTATTGCTTCTGATTGGTCGTGCCATGTGGGAAGTTTATTTCAACCAATTAGAAGCACTACCCAGATCTGGGTAGTGACACGTCATCAGTACGGAATTTCTACTCACGTTTCTCAGAGGTCATTTAGCGGGGCAACCGATGGTAGGGTCGCCAAATGTTGGCTGTTTTCTCAGGCTTTATTCGTTTTAGAATGCATTTGGGTATCCATTATAGTTAATGCAGGTTTTTTGGTTTTGTCGGCTATTGTTGCCGTTTAGAGAAAGGAATAAGTTAAAAACATTTAATTGCGATCGTATTTATAGATTTTCAATACAAAAAATTATATCGTTTTCCAATTCTCAGCCTGGGGTTTATTCTTAAAATGTTCATAAAATTACGCCAATTTTAGACTCGATATTCTTTAAAAAAAAAAAGAGTGTAATCGCGTTTTTATGAACCATCTTTGACTTACGTTTTATGAAGATAAATGAAGTGGATCTCACCAGTGTTATTCATTTCCTTTTTGCTTTGACAGATGCAACAGAAACTGAACAGTGAACACTCCCTTGAAATGTTTAGCTTCACTTTATACATTCAACGTGCTCGAGTTGGAAGATGGGAAACAACCTCGACGTCAAATTGGTTCGAGTTAGCGGGAGTTCGAGTTACCGAGGGTAAAATTACCGTGAATGTATGAGGGAAATCCAGGGGAAATCGATTTTGGTTCGAGTTAACGCGAGGTTCGAGTTAGCGAGCGTTCGAGTTATCGGGAGTCGACTGTATGAAAAAAAAATTCTTCATCCGATTTCAGTTTTATAAACACTAATAAATAAACATATATGCAGATGTGAAAAGAAGTAACACGGATTTGCGTTTTTAGACCGGCAAGAGCTGCATGCTTTACTTACATGTAAGAAAAATAATAATAATAATAATAATATATAATAATAATAATAATAATAATAATAATAATAATAATTTGTAACGCGCAACTATCTAATTGTGTAACTATAATCAAATGCCCGATAAAAAAAAAAGAAAACTTAATAACTTATAAAATAGGGTAAGTAAAATATACATTAATTATTACCAAAAAAAGATACGTATGTGAAATAAATGTAGAAATAAACGAAATTTTAGAATAGTGGTATGTATGCATTGATAGCATTAAAAAGTATGTATGTAAAGTCCTAGATCCTCATTCTATTCTCACGGTCACTTCTCCGTCAAGTTTTGCACACACACACACAAAAATTAAATTTGCGAGTTGAAATTTGATTCGAAAGAACCCGGACGGAATAAAAATAAAAAAGTCCTTGTAAAACTCTTGTGACATGGGATATGATCAGGTGCAATGCATTAGAGCTCATAAGCGCAAGATATTAAAACAGAATTGCCATTTTTTATCATTTCTTTGTGATTGAAATAATTAAGTCTATTCCGTTTGTCTTTCGCAGTCTATAAATTTTCCGACATGAAACAGCCGGGGTAATGGTTGATTCTCCACTCTTACCGATAGATAAATTATCTAAAACATGGTACGCTTTTTGATGACGTTGTTTGGTTTCAAAATAGGTTCAACATCAATTTTAAAATTACATCCCCAAAGCGGTATGTTTCACACGCTCTAAAATTATAAAACAGTTTGAATGCTAACTGAAAATTGTACGGCGTCTTCGTTCTACGAGTTTCCCTGTTTTTGTTTTATAAATGAAGTATTAAAATACATTTCTATCGGCTCGAATTCAATTGGCCTTTCATGTTTTCTGTAAAAATCAGTGTGGCTAATTCAGGCTTAAAAGGTGTTATGTTTGCTGTTGTCAGACCGAGCATGACTACGAAAAGATTAGAATTTTCATTTGTTGTTAATCCAGGGAAGAACTATCCTTTCTTTTGTCGGTGACAACATACAAAATTCAAAACGACTTCTTCGCTTTACATGAATATGAATGTTTAATACCTTTATTCAATTTCCACTATTGATACCGTATGTTAATATTTTTTGCGGCATCTGACAGTTTTAGTTTCTTCGTGGATCGTTGGGTAAGATCCTGTTTAACAAACTGTACTCTCTTGTTTCCGTATTTCAATTTATCTGGCTGCAAACTCTCCCCATTTGGCTTATATAGCTAAAGTATCTGACACTTGAATAAAGTTTATTATTATTATTATTTTATTATTATTGCGGCGGATCTTTTTATTGCATGCACTATTTGGTATCAATAAGACGACATTGAATAAACAAAATGTTTTTTAATTAGTCTTTTTTAATAAACCTTGAAAAGTGTATCACATCATGTGGAATGTTGAACGTTGTTGAACTGGAATAGTTATGAAGCTGGGTTCTTTTCCGCTGTTCAACGCAGCTTGCAAAAAACTTAAGTCTTTCAGTGAACAACATTGCTCTATGGGTAAATCGAAGTCGCGACGATCGCCATTGATGAAACGATGACTTTAGAGATTAAAGCGACGATCGCATTGCCATTCCGATCGAGTTTGACAACTCAAGTCGTGCGATGAAGCCAAAGGAATCTGCCAAATTATACATGAGAAATTTTCCTGTTTCAAAATCGTTTCGTAAACTCAAATTTTCCCTTTAATCATAAACCACCGGAAAGCACAATTCTTTGTTGAAACTGTTATCACTTTTTTAGTAGTAGTATGAAAAAAAACCATGATCGATGTTTAAATGGGCTGTATCTTTCCTAGTCCCTGTCGTTAGCACAGTTTTTCCATCTCTTTGAATATCTCAAATGACTCGATTCAAAGTAAGCTCCTACAAACTAAACAGCATTTCAACACAAGTTTATCGCTCATTTTTTCAAAGGCATTTAATATATCAATTTTGTCCAGCGATAATAGTCAATTGCATTTTGTGGTTAAGCGAATAAATGCATTGAAAAAATAGATCTTGTCTTACGTATAAGTAAAAAGCGTGTATTAAAAGTAAGAAAACAAAATTCGCCGCAACATAGCTTTTATTGGTCAGATATTCTAATTTTCTGCAGAGAATCGCGTTTTATGAACCATTGATTACTTACGTTTTTCTTGGAAGTGGAACCTCACCAGTGGGCTAACTTGGGTAATTGACCAGTTACTTTGACAGGTGCAGCAGAAAATGGACAGTGAACAATCCCTTGACATTCTCAGCTTTATTCTGCACATTTAACTTGCGGTGGCAGATGGGAAGTACTCGCGCCCACCGTTTTTTTTAAGTATTCCAATTCATAGGGTATGAAGATGGTTCCATCACCAAATGACGTTTTTTAAGATTGAAAAGATACTAAACAGTTTCTACGTCACAAAACAACAGCGAACCCAGTGACAATGTGGCAAAATATAAAGAAACACCTTGCATAACTGAGATTTTTTCTAAAAAAAGGTGGATCACATGATCCTAAAATCTTTGAAAGACTCTCTTTGGGTACTGCGGTCTTGACAATAACGAGATTAAGCATCATCAAACAGAAACCTGACATGCGTATTAGGGCCGATCGGTTTCAAAGCGAGGTTTTTACTCAATGAGAAATCTGAGAAACTGAGAACTACTTTGGATTTGCTGTTGTTCGATACATTAGTAATCGTATAGTCAACTCTGCCATTCACCGTTTGTCGTAAACTTCCAGTAGAAAAAAAAAATGATTGCGGGAATAGATTAAATAGGTAAAAAAAATGCAGAATAGATTAGAAATTGCAAGAAAAAATAACTTTTACTACTGGTTGTATTTAGCAAGGCTTCACAGCAATGTAATTTATTCATTTCATCTGTGAAACTTTCTTCAGTCGTTCTTTCACTCTGGTATTTAGCTTTAAAAAACATACACGGAAAAACAGTCATTGGCCCGCTTGCGGCTAATATATCTATTCTTCCCGTTGTTATTCTAATGTAATAAGATCATAACGTCTAAACTTTTAAAGCTCAGACCAAAAAGAAGTAAAAAACGGGTGCGCAAACACAACTGAAACTGAAAACGAGAAAGCAAGCATGTAAAGCTGTTTTTATCCACTGATAGGCGAATCAAATCGTAACACTAACTGCGACTGTGAACTTGTTTGCTTACAGTTATGCCTACAACCTGGATGCAAGCAGGCCACGAGCCTGCTGAAAAAAAAATGACTGGCTGTGATAAGGTTATACATATTCGATTTCTTTATTGACAAAGAAATACTGAATAAATTGCCAAAGTTATAAACATTTACAGATGTATGTGACCGCCCACTACTACTTCGGAGCTGTAGCTAAGAACTGCTGCATGCTCTCGATGCTGATTGGCGTAACTGAAATCCAAATAGCTCCTTCCACGGTTTTTTTCAACAACTTGTTTTCGGTAACTTTGTGATGGGTGGCGGCGATGCTATATCTTCATTTATACTACTACATGAGAAATTTCTACAATTGGATTGGCTTAGAGCAGTGGTATTTCAGCTTAATTTGAAATACCTACATGTAAAAATTACAAACCTTTTGCGGGTAGTGGTATAAACAAATAATAGCATGATTTGTACCTGATATTTGGCGTAAATACCACTCGTGATATTTCGAAATTGTCTCAAATATAACAATTTCGAAATATCACTCGTGGTATTTATGCCAAATATCACTACAAATCATGCTATTACCTATACTAATTTTCAACAAGTCACGAGGCAGCGTGGCCAAGTGGTCAGCGCGTCGGACTCGCAATCCGGCGGTCCCGGGTTCGAGTCCCACTCTGGCCACTTGCTGGATTTGTGCTCGGTCGTCCCAAGTTCAAATTCTCAGCCACGCTTGTAAATAGTCAACTGGTTGCCTTCTGCCAGTTGGGGTTTTTAAATCCTGTTATGTTGTATTTGATTTATTTGTTTCTAAATATTTGAGTGGAGTGCCTGTAAATTAGCTGGACAAGCTAAGTGCACCTTCCACTATAAACATGCCTTTAACCTTTTTAACGTTCAAACTTGGAATCTTAACTTATTGTAATACGTTTTTTAAGCTGGTTTGACGGATTTTTCACTAACTGGTCCCAGTCAAAAGTTGAAATCCGTGGAAGGGTCTCAGTGGTGGATCCAGACCTTCCGATAAGGGTCTAAAAATAGGGGGCAGCCCCCCCCCCCCCGGGTTCCCCTCTGGATCCGCCACGGGTGGTCTATTCACTATCCAGACAAGGATAGTGAATAGACCACCACATTTTATTGTTTTCCCTCCTCCCCCACCTTACACATTACCGACATTACATCGACAACACATCGAGCCCACATCGAACGCACATCGACCCTACATTGACTCCACTTCGACCCAACATTGACCCGACATCGACGCCACACTCTCCTTTTATTTTAACACATTTCCGTGAATAGTGAAGCTATATACCTCTTCCACTGCCACATTTTTATTTTTGTTTCCCGCCACTGCCACCACCACTCCGCCAAGTTTGTGTTGTTTTCTCCCCACCACCACCACCACCAGAAAGACAACCACATTTCTTTTGTTTTTCCTCCACTAACTCCACCACCACCAACAAATTTCCATTGTTTTCTCACCACCACCACCGCCACCGCCACCGCCACCGCAATGCACATTTCTATTGTTTTTCTGTCAGACAGGTTATTTAGATGGCCCGTGAGTTCTTTCCTTCATCTTTTACCTGATTTTGGTTATTTTGGTTAGTTTGGCAGAAAAACAATAGAAAAGTGACGGTGGTGGTGGTGAGAAAACAATGGAAATGTAACACTGATGAAAGAAGTGGTGGTGGAGGGAAAACAATGGCAATATAGTGGTGGTGGTGGAGGGAGACCAATGTCAATATAGTAGTGGTGGTGGAGGGCAAAGAATGGCATTATAGTGGTGGTGGTGGAGGGAAAACAATGGCAATATAGTGACGGTGGTGGAGGGGAAAAAAGTAATGTGGTGGTAATAATGGTGGTGGTGGTAGTAGCAGTGGAGGGAAAACAAAAGAAATGTGGTGGTGGTGGTATATACCTTTATTATTTACGAAGTTGAGTTGAAATGAAAAATGAGTGTGGGGTCGATGTAGGGTTAGGGTTAGGGCGTTGATGTATCCCTCTGCAATTTAATGGGAGTTCTCCGCAAAAAAGAGTAGCCAGTGCACCAGGAAGACTTTTCAAGAGGCCGGCGAGGATGTCATCACCAAGATAAGAACACTTGGCGTGACTGAAACTCGAAATGCTGAGACAGGGTTGCAATTAAGAAGTTTGAGTCCCAACTATACCTTCCAAACTGATGCAAAAGAATTAGTACTACGATCGATAGTGGCGTTTTAGAACGAAAAAGACGCAATAAGAGACCGGTTCGTCCCACGGAAGGTGAAATTCTGAGCACGGCGGGCAGTGAGATACTGTGAGTGGCATCAAAATCTATAAGATACTGCAACACCTATGAAAAACAATAGCATCTAAAATATGAAAGAATGTAAATATATCAAGTTATTCAATTGTGAACTGGGGTTATGAAAAACGGAAGATAATGCGATCTTTCCAGTGCTTTTTTTTTTTTTTTCAATTTTCACCGTTGATAACGAACATAACAAAACTGATCCGCAAATGACCAAGTGAGCTGTAGTCTCAGCGATGAAGAGAGTGGGCTGAACTGTTATTATACAGTCAAAATATTTCTCATTTTCTGATTGGCTCAAATCCCGCGGCTAATTCCTTCATAACCAGCTAGCGTTGACCAAATTTGGAAGACGTTTGCGATATGTGGAAGATGACGACAATAATACAGCATAAATGCCAGGAAAATGGACAGCAACCGAGAAGCCCTGGGACGAGGTAGAAAATGGCGGGGCATTTCACACGTTTTGCAAAGAAGAAATAGGTGAGCTATTTGTTATTTTTTTTTTATTTAAATCAATATTTAACAAGGGGCATCCAGTTTAGCAGTGCTAGTTTAAATGGAGCCCTGACTCAAACAAAAACAACTAGACATTAAAAACTTAAAAGAGACTGGACAATTCATTAAGTTATCCGTGAGTACAGGTATTATTGTCTAAGATGGCGTTTGAGGTTAATCTTAAATCCACAGAGCAATAGAAAACAGACATTGCATGCCTAAAAACATTACATAAACAGCAGGAAAACAACTCGGCAGACATCACTTTATCTCTTGAACTTGCCGAGAAAGAGGCAAATGAAGATGGCAATTTAACATCGATTACCGTCCAAACGTTTCAAGGTATTTCAAATCTTACTATTTCAGCTGATCTTTACGGACTTTTCGCTTCCTAAGAATCTCTTGATTATTGGAGAAGCCACGGGTCATCATGTTCTCATTCAAAAACACTCTCTCTGAACATTACAAGACCTTACAACTTTCATATATCTTAACATATTTCAGCAATCTCCAAAACACAATAGTTGATGCTAATTTATTCAGAAGTTTATACTACTACATGAGAAATTTCTGCAATCTGATTGGCTTAGAGCAGTGGTATTTCAGCTTAATTTGAAATACCTACATGTGAAAATTACAAACCTTTTGTGGGTAGTAGTATAAACAAGTAATAGCATGATTTGTAGTGATATTTGACATAAATGACACCAGTGATATTTCGAAAATGTTATACATAATTTCACGAGCCGTTAGGCGAGTGAAATTTGAGACAATTTTGGAATATACTAATACTTACTTTAACTCTTGGACTAAGTTTTTTTCACCAAAGCTCAAAAATTTAGCCTTCAATCGTCAAAGCTACCGTCCCATTAAGACCCTCTTGAACCGCGTCCCAGCAGTAGGCTAGCCCAGCCTTACTTTGGCAGGTGCAGCAGAAAATGAACAGCAAGCAGGTCCTTGAAGTCAGGTCTGTTCGGTTTATTCCATACTTCAAACGTGCATTGACAAGTGGGAAACACCCTCGCCCACGATTTACTTCTGTATTCAAAATGGAAGCGTATTAATGTTGGTTTGATACCCAAATGACGTTGGTCAGGATTAAAAAGACATTAAACAGTTTCCACAACGGAAACCGACACAACCGTGGCTTCAGCAACAATTATTTCAATATGTCAAAGGCAAACGGAAGAAACTTGGTGTATGTACACATGAGAGGACGAGCGCCTCTCTTCGCTGGTACTCAGGTTTTTACTCTTCTCCTCAAAAACCATGTTCACGGTTTAAAATTCCAATTCCGGGCGCCAAAGTGGACAAAAATGCGTTTTGGAAATTTTCCTCTTCTAGGTTATCAAACTCGAGCTTTTTAGTCCTCGATTTATAAAATTTTATAAAATATTTGTGCTGCTTATTGTCGTAATTTCCACTGTAAACTTTACAGTTGCTGGCTTTCTGTAGGCGCCAGTTTTTCTTGGGTCATAAAACTGTATTGGCAGACGTTTCAGTTTTATGAAAAGCAAGCTAAATTGTTTGCACTGGAAATAGACTGAAAAAAAAGCGAATGAAATCAGTGCATGGAGTGACAGCTGTCATTTTTTGTGAACCAAAAGCCACATGTTACATCGAAGAAAAAATTTAACAGTGAAACTGATTATTAAGTCGCTTAAAGGAGTCTAAAAAAACATCATGCTATATACGATTTGGGTGCTTAATTTTCAGTTAACAGTGACATAAATATATAATCCCTGTGACATTAATGATACTAATTTAACAATAATTTTATTTTATTGTGCTATTTTCATGTCGTAATGATAAGCTTACACAAATACGTCATGTTTCGTATGGATGATTTTAAAAAAGAGGAAACCGAGTCTGAGAATGAAATTCAATAAAAATGAAACGGAGAAATCGACTAAACCAAGCTTGCGCATCACATCAATAAATACGAATGCAAATGCGTTCACCTTCTTGCTTACTTTTTAAATTTGTTTCAGCTGTGTGCACACCCTCTTTTTTTTTGTTACAAGGTATCAAATCTAGATTGTCTGTTCTTATTACTGTTGAGTAGTAACGGGATAAATTTATATTTTAGCAACAAGCAGTCCACCGTATGCTTTGGTTAAGTTTTCATCGTGTTCTTCAAAGAAGGACCGCTAAAGACAGTTTTACAGGTAAAAAGAATACTCTGCAGAGCCTTTAAAGCCTTGCACTTTCCAAAGCTAAAAAGGATCAGTGATGTTTAATACATTATGAATTTTTTAGTTCTTGTAAGTTTTTTTGGTAGAGAGACCAGGCATCAATTCTACGGCAAATGGTGAATGACAGGTTTATAGGAACATGTGGTCACTGATGTAGCCGACAACATTACAGGCCCGTAACCACGATTTTATGTGGGGGGGTGCTAACGAGGCCAAAGCGGACCCAACTACGGAAATGTATTTTTTATCGTCTGATCCGTTTATTTAGGAAAGTAGCAATACATGAGAAATTGTAACGGCAAAGAACACGGTAGGAACTGAATATTACGTTTTTCGAATACAACTGTTTGAATTTAGTTATAAAGGAGTAATTTTACGATGTAAAATTATACATCAAAATACTGCGTAACTCATCCGTCAGAACAGTTCCGAGCTCCAGCCTCCGTGGGTGTAGCGACTAAATCTCAGAGCGTAATAATGGGATCAAGACTGGTGGACATTGCGAAAATGAGTATGATTTACCGTTTATATCTCGCTGTAGAACTGTAGTTAACTGAGATAGATCTGAAGTCGTGCTTTTAGCTGGGCTGTCGTCGCAGACTGCACTGTCATTGTCAGCGTCTGATAGCTCTTGACGGGGTACTTTACTGACCCATTGCACAGGAAAAAATAACGTATTCCCATTTTTGGATATTTTAGGGTATTTAAAGAATACCCATATAAATCCCAAATTTGGCAAAGTGAGACAAGTCCCAACCGGGGAATTCCCAACTAAGTTCCCAGATTGGGACTTGTCTCACTATTCCAAATTTGGGATTTTTGTGGGTATTCTTTAAATACCCTAAAATATCCAAAAATGGGAATCCGTTATTTTTTCCTGTGTTGTATCGAGAGACTGGCAAGATTTAGCTGCAGCCTTCCTTTTTCTATTTTCCTGTTCTCTCCTATCCATAACGTATTACACAAAAAACTAATTTTGCATCTTCAGGCGTTCATGCGCTCGTACAAATAGAGAATACTACCCGACGCGTTAGCGGACGTGTCTGAAAAAAATCGTGAGATCGCTCCCTTGTCATTGTCTCGCTCGTCGTAAACTCCCGTGCAAAGCCTGCGCCCCGAGGCCTGCGCACGTTAATTTCATTATTCATTTACATAAGCTCGGACATCTGTGCGCTCATTGAAATGCTCTGAATGGCTCGGGCTACTAGAGTGTAGCTGGTTTTATTTTCCCAGTGAATACACCAATGCTTTTTCCATTCTTTGATTTTGTTTAAATATCACTGCACTGTTAAGTTTGAAACTTCAGTTTAACCGACTGCACGCCTTAACTTGGATATTGAGTATCAAAATGCGGACCTTTGGGGCCTGTGGGGAGGTGCGAACGCACCCCGTGCACCTCCCCTGGTTACGGGCCTGACATTAGATAAAAAACCATTTCTGATCAGTTTTTTCATAAGGTAAAAATATCCACCCAGGCGTTGAAAACGGCACATGTACGTCACGTTTCCTCCGTTTGACGCAAATCGGACACTTGATCTCTATAAAGGCCTCAATACCTAAAGAGAGCCTTTCAGGGATTGTAGGGTAACCTACTGATCCGGCAATTTCCTGAACTCTGTTATATTCTTTGTTTGAAGAATCGTTACCGGGTTAGCTATCTAATTGTTTTTAGTTTCAAAACTGTTTAGTGTCTTTTCAGTCTTGAGTGTACAACATCATTTGATGTGGGTAATATTCTAAGCACGTTTTCATTTTGAAAAAAAAAAAATCCCGTCTTCCACAGCAAGCTAGATGCATAGAATATAAAGCTAAGCACTTCTAGGGACTGTTCCATTTTTGTTACTCCTGTCAAAGTAACTCCTATATCACTGGTTTTCTTGTTGGACGCACTTCAAAGACGTAAGTAGTAAGAAACGGTCTTTCATAAACTTTGCGATAGCGCACTTTTATTTTCTGGACGAAATAACAAAATTTACTTAGCTATATCTGTCCTTCGATGATTTTCATTTTGCAGTGCTGTTTATTTTGTACTTGCCGGCTGTTTATTTTGTACTTTTAAGTAAGTCTCCATTTATTGAAGCATTTATTAATAACCGCTAGACCATCCTTCTGCATGTCGTTTTTCTCTATCTGTTTTAAGGACAGCGCTGCTTGACGGAATTTACTCTAGCACTGTACTGGGGCCATCAAAATTGGATTGGGTATTTCATCTCTGTTTGTTATCGTTGCCAAATTTTTGTACCGAGAATTGTACTCCAGACCTATCTTTAAGAAGATGGTCTTTACTATTCAGTAAAGCATTTCAAATTATAGCCGTTTGGGATATTCGAAAGGTAAAAAAATCGTTTTTACTGCTTGAGCCCGGAATATTTTATCTCATTTAAAAGCAAAGTTGGGTGCATATTGGTGCAGTAAAACGTAAAATAATAAAAAAATAAATTGAAAATAATATACGGTATAAATATACACGTCTGTATCTATTAAAAAGCGAGACCTGAGAAATTTGATGTAGACTTCATTTAACTCTTTTTCTTAGTATAGCAGCTGTCTTGGACCTTCATCAGCTACCCGACTGGGCAAAATTCAGCATCTTTTCGTTATTACGCAACGTTGCTTTGAGTTACATAATAACGGAAAGATACTGTACCTAATTAGGAAAATGGCTCATGTGAGTCTTTGCTTTGATGAATGGTTCTACTTATTTTTAATTTGACTTTTACAATTACTTTTTTTAAATTGAATAATGATTAGTGGTCGAATATCCAGAAAGTGGTCCTCCGTCTGCCATATTGCGAATCGAATTGGAACAGAAGCATATCCTTCTGGAATAAAAATGGCTATATTTAGAGGGAACGAAACACACGGCTTTGAGGGTAAAAAAATTGACTGTAATAATTACATTAAAAATAAACTGTGGCAGCACAAAGTTAACCATAGTTGAGATAATTATTGATCGAGCTGTAATGAAAGGCACTAAATTTGCCTTTTACACGTTTAGTCGACAGGAACGTTTCCTTTTTGGCTAGTGCCCTGTAAGATACCAAAATTTACAGAGTGTTTTTTTTATTTTTTCTCAAAAATAATTTTGAAAAAGATCAATTGGCCATGCTATTATTTGAACTTCTATATCGTGTAATACTCCATCACGTCCTATGCAGGCCTTAAAGGTAGCCATTTCTAAATCCGAGTTATTCGTATCTAATTTTAATTGGCTGGTTTTGTAATTCTTTAACTGGTAGAAAAACTAACAAAAGCACTTTCGTTTTTCTAAGTTAGGAGGCAGGTGATTCTTTAAAAAAGGAAAATAGTTTTTTCATCCAAATTCCCTCCTTTAGATTCAACTGTTAAATTGAATTTAAAAATGCTTTGCAGAAAAACTGACAGAGAAGTTGTTTTTTCTTTATGTACAAGTGTTCCTTCATAAACTCAAATCCGTTTGCAAAACGTTTTCTTTTTCTATTCGAGTTCTTTCTAGATAATTTGAAGTAGCAGATTTCTTAATTCTCTCTGTTTAAAAACTGACTCGTAACCAACAAGCAGCTGTTTCTTGAAAGAATGCAAATCCATATGTTAGCCTTTTTGTGTTTCTATATAGGTCTATTTTTTAGATTATTTAGACATTTGTTTTTACTAACGCTTATAAAACTGAAACCGGGATGTAGTGATTTCTTTCACTTTTAATAAACGGCGATACTTGAAATCTGAAGAAACATTTCGAGACTAAAGAATATTTCTCCTGTATCATGTGTATGGTTTAATTCGAAAAAAAATGTTTAAGTCGTTTCTTTCTAACATTCAAACGCTGCAACAGCAGATTTTCTGAAAAATCATCCTTAAAAAATGATCTTAAATCCACGGCACAACTCATGATAACGGAATGTAAAACGAAGGTCTACATGCCTGAAAAACTGACGAATAAAATCAGGAGAAGTGACGTTGCTGTGTTGCTATGGAAGCGTCAACTGTACAAAACCCCATTCAATTTTATCTTCAGTCTAGCTACACCCTTAAATAAGTGTTGAGAGCTCCATGATTGTAAAAGAAGGGCCAAGCACCTTTCTCAGTATGATGTTGTTTTCTGTCAAAAAAAAAGTTAAAAGGTTTAGAAATTGGGTATAGCACAAGTACAGTTACCTAAAAAATAAACGGTCAAAATAAACTGACCTCACTGTGCTCGCTTAGAACAGATGAAATTTCAAATTGAAAATAATTTAATGAAAATGCTTTCTTTTAACAGGTTGACATGTATAACGAAACATCGTGTCTTCTTTCCACTGCGACTTGGAATAAATCATCTTTTAACAATGATACAGAAACAACTGGTCCCACCATCTACGTCTTTACGCCTGCTCCATACGCAGCAAAACACATCCTCTGCTTCCTCCTGGCTTTTCTTGGCGGAACTGGATTTGTAGGTTGCTGTCTCATCTTTTACTTTTTGAGGAAAAAGCCCAAAACAAATGCACTACAGGCACACTCCTTTGCGAAGAATCTAACCATGTATGTAAGAAGTCTTTGTCTGTCAGACCTGCTTTCTTGTGCGGTATCCTTGCCTCTTGTCGGTTTGCAGATGTCGTTAGATGTGTTCCAAAGTGGGTGGGTTTGTAAGATAGTTCGATACCTAAACTTCGTCTTTCCTGTCATCACGATGAACATTCTAGTAGTGATAAGTCTCGAGAAGTATTTGTCAACTCGCCCTATCCCACGAACATTTCGTGTCTCGACAGTGCGGAAAATGATTATAGCAGCATGGTTATTAGGAATTCTTGTGATGCTGTTTCCCTCAGCCACGTACGATGGAATACGAGTCAACCTTAACGACACTCATTACACTGTCATATGCCGATATGTTGAGTTTTTCTATCCGTTCAAAATAACACTTATTCTCTTCCCAATACAATTCGTATTTCCCACTGTATTCATCATATACGTCAATGTATCTTTAATAAGAACTGTATGGGTGAAGCGTAAAAGACAACTTTCTTGTAATATGAACAATGCGTTCAAGGCTCATTTGAGAGCCACAAGAATCAAAGGAATATCTCTTCTTATAGCCCTGACATTCGCCTTTATTTTTCCCTTCTCTCTCTTTGTAGTCAATGCAGCTTATACACAGATTGCTAAACCACAACGTGATTTCTCAACTGACTATATGATACGTTATGGCACTGGCAGTATAGCATTTCTAAACCCTTTGTTAAACTTCATAATTTACTTCGCTCAGATGAAAGACTTTCGTGAATTTTTAAGGAAGCGTTTTTACCGAAAAAGGAACAAGGTGGAAAATCAGCCAAAGGATTTGACTGGCAAACGTATGGCGAATAACATCGCTTTAAAGCCGACAAAACCAAACAGTTGAAGACTTCAATGGCATGGCACAAGGAAAAGCAAACACGTGAACTGTTCATACGTTTTTAATGTCATATGCACCGCAAAAGAGCCTAAATGAAGCTTTTCTTCTTGGTTTTGCTTGCTTTAGTAATTGTCTAGTATACTAGCTATTATTTATGACACAAAACACACATTTCACAGTTAAAATGAAAGTAGCTTTCAACTGGAAATTACTCCCATTTCGGAATAAGGTAAAAGAATACCTTTAAATGATGGAAAACTGGAACTGGAGCTGGGACTGGAACTTCCCTAGTGGCGATGAGCAAGGAGAGACGGGTGTATTCGCAGGCTAAATTCTTGGCTCCAGCACCCACTCCTCTCCTCTTTGACCACGTGAAGGGGCGTAGCCAGGATTTTTTCAGAGGTACGTACAACTCACCAAATGCCCCTGTTCCCTCTCCACCCGCCCCCCAATGTCCCCAAAGGTATTGCAAGCCTAAGCGTTTTTCTGCATATGAAATGACCTCTCTAAGTAATATGAAAAAGTCTTTGTCGCCTTTTTTTTGAGTTCATTGACTAAAGCACCTCAATCGCTTTCATAACTCAAGGCTACGTTTTCAAACGCACAGAGATGCCTTTTGGGGCTTTTCCCGTTGTTTCTCTTTATTTCTCAAACTCATTAATAATCCACAAAGAAATTCTTTAATAAGTGTTTGGAAATCAGATGAAAAACTGCTTGTTTTTGCATTGTTAATTTCTCCGTCTAAAATCATTTTGTTTGAGACGTATTTTAACATCAAGCATTTGACTTAGTGTTTTATCACCAGATGTAACACCTCGAAGTTCGTCAAAAATACTCCGCTGCGCGTCGTATTTTCAACTCTCTTCTCAGTGTTTCATCTGGTGATGAAACACTGCGTCTTAAGCTTGATATAGAGGATATTACATGGCCGCGTAATGTTCTATTTACTATATAAACACCATTGAAATACAAAACCATTTCACTTTAATAGTTTTTTGGTGTGAAAGGCGCGATTTATTATGAAGCCATAGCAACGGTGGTATTTCACATGTGAAGATATAGAGGATATTACACGGTGGCGCGAAGATATGAATTTTATTTTCTCGTGGCAAAAACAATATTTTACTCACTCGCTGCGCTCGTTCGTAAAATATTGTTTTGCCACTCGAAAATAAAATTCATATCTTAAAGCCGCCGAGTAATGTTCTTTTTGTTATATAGACAAAAAGACATCGATAAAATAATAGATTTTTATTCGCCAAAAAGTAATTGTGACGGCGCAGATTTACAGTACAGCAATATAAGACATTGTTTACAATAATTTTGAGAAATAACACTGAGCTGAATAGGGCTTTACAATGGCAAAATGTAAGCAAAGCTTTGAAAAATGTGTAATTAAAATTCAAAGGACGCAAGACGCCTACAAATTTTGGAGGGAAATTACCGAAATTACGTCATCGATAAACTCACATGTGAGATTATGGAAAATAAATCACCCGGGTCCCGGATGTAGTTTTTATGAATTTTACGAGTGGTATATTTTCCAGTAAAACACTCGTGTCTATATAATAAAACATGTTATTTTCACATGTGAGGATATCAAGTTTTCGCGCGAAAGCTCACCTGGTATTTCATTGGTGTTTATATAATAAACATATATATTACATATACGGTACCACTGAAGATTCGGTCCACCAATATTTCACGTCTCTTTTCTGGAAGCCGACATTCGGGTGTAAAAAGAAAAATCAAACAGTCCATTGTTAAATGAATTGAGCCGAACTGTGCTTTTACAATAACAAACTTTTATCTACCTTATCCTTTGGTCTTTTTTATGATTATTCACTTTTGTATCTTATTATTTTATTATTTTTTTTACCCTCAGTTTTTCCAGGAACGCACGTGCGTACCGTACGTACAGGTAGCTACGCCCCTAACGTGACCAGGAGATACGACAGGTTTGGATACGACAATGGCTGCGTATTAGAGAGGAGACTGTGTGCAAGCACCCTTAAGTTTCCCTTCACCTTACACTGAACAAAGACCATACAATTTAATAACTGTTAAATCACTTTCAGTTTATTTGCTCTAAGATTGTACTCACGTATATATTTTTGAGTAAGTAGTCTATTAAAACTCCACTGATGTAAATTTTCACAACCAAATTCCACAAAAGCTAACATTAATTGGAGTTAAATAAAACACTAAGAAGTATGATTAAACAAGATTTCTACTATAATCTTAAATATCTTTTTTAAAGATTGACTAGTGTAAAGACCCGATACTGCGCAAATTTCTCTTCAATCCAATTATCTGTTTTTCGCTCGCCTAATGTTCCTAAAGGCAGAAGGCGACCAGAGGCAACGAATGTATTCGCAGGCTATGTTTCCATTTGTTCGTTAATTCAGCTAAGTAGAAGCAAGAGAGACTGCCTCGATAATAATTTAAAACTATTAAAAGTTATACATAAAAAAAAAAAGGGACAAAAAGTAATTCGTCTAGTTTGCGAGTAGTCCCTTCTTTTTCTGCAACGTTGATAAGACTAAAATTTTAGAGCACCTTGCTCCAAAGTCGAGCGCATGGCCATTTTTTCTCGAGCGAATTTCGCTTCATGGGCTAAAAAGAACAGCGCCCAGCCTCGTTCCCAGCCGTCCTCAGCGATTTCGGATTTCACGTCGCCTGTCAAGCTTGTCGAGAAAATTTGCTCAGGTCTCGGGAGGCGCCAACTGGCCTGGGGACGAGGCTAAACAGGGTCTGTCTACTCGCAGTCGACTACTTGTCGCCATAAGCTGACAAAAAAACTCGACCCGTCATAAATCCTTGTTTCCTTGGTTCCTAAAGGGCTGCCAGACATGACATGTAGCTGAGCGCAGTTAGGAGGTCAGGAAAAAAGAAGCGAGCTACTAAGCGGTTAGGAACAATCATATCGGTTTGTTTGTCACGGAGTGGAAGGAAGCCTGTTACCCCTTTAAGTCCCAGTATCCGCATGCAAATTCTCCAGACTGATCTTAGTTAGTTAGGAGAATTTGGCAAAAGATCAAAGAATTTTTTAGGTGATAACTATATTAATTCTCATCACCTTTTCTCTTAACTGCGCAGTAAAACATGGGGAGAAAATTGATTTTGGTCCCTCTTGGGACTTAAAAGGGTTAACTATAATAGCAGCCACTACTGCTCATCCCATGGAAGACGAAATTCTGAGGCAGGCAGTGAGATGCAATGAGTGGCATCAAAATCCATCAGATACTGCAAAACCTATGAAAATCAACAAAAAGTTAGCCTGTTTACAGCCCGACGCCCCCTTCCCTCAGGAAAAATCGGAGAACGCCCCTTCTCCAATTTTTCTGAGGGGAGGGGACAGCTGTACACGGGCTAAAAGTAGGTTGAGTTTGATCGTCCGGGTGAACGTAGTCCTGAATAGGACTGTTGTTGTTGACAGTGACTGACGTTTCGACAACCTGTGCGGTAGTCATCTTCAGAGTCAAAGTGAGTTGTATCACGTCAGTTGATGGCATTATACTCTGGTTATTGGTCTGATTGGTCAATTACGTTGCGATGTTATTGGTCGTCTGTCAGTTAAGCCGTGATGTTATTGGCTATGAAGACTCGTAATCAGTAATTGGCGCGTTTCGATCCGTCTATTAGGCTGATTTAGCAACAGGACGGGAACCTCATTTGGCGACGGGAAAGCGCGCGGAAAGGGCTAAACACGACTTCCGGTGCCCAATTTGCCGCTCTGCCATTGGTCAAGCCAGTTGTGTGATTTGCGCGCGCCGTTGTCAACTGACGTTCCCGTTCTGTTGCTAAATCAGCCTGTTGTCAGTCGTCTATTGTTAGTCAAATTGTCAGTTCTCCAGTCGTTCTCTCGTAGTTAGTTTTGCTTGATCTCGTCAATAACTCGTTTGTACGGCGCTGGTAACTGAACTGGGCATATATATAGAAGGCCTCACTTCCGGTTGACGTGCATAGCTCAAAAACGTCTTCGCTTAAGCTTCCTATTCACTAGACTAGACTGTTGGCAATCCGCTATTTTTCTGTAAGATCTTTGATATCACGCGGTTTTCTGTAACTGGCTGCCACATTGGCTCTAAATAATGACTTAAGCAATGAATTGACCTAAAACAGCACTGTCCTCGTGACATAGCTCCCTTCAAATGCTTTAAAAATGCGAACAATGTATCTTACCAGAAACATCAAAAGATGAGTCTTTTGTTCCACAGAAAGATCTTGACCTAAGAGCAACAGAAAAATTCACTGGGTTACTAGAACGGAAGACCTTCTGTAAAAACACTTGCACACACACAAAAAAGAAACCTAGATTAAAATTTAACCCTGGGTTAGCGCTAATCGGCCTTGGAACAACTAGGCCCCAGGTGCCAGGAGTCTTCATGCGCGGTTTCCGGTTTCGGCAACCCTGATCGTAACTTCGGCCATCAGCCGAAGATGTGTAGGCCCGAAGGATCATGCTTCGGCAACCCTGATCGTAGCTTCGTCCATCGGCCGAAGATGTGTCGACCCGAAGTATCATGCCGCACGCGAAAAAAAAAAACGTCTGGTACCCAGAGTAAAATTTGAAATCAGTGCAGAGTGACAACTGTTTTGACAACTGAAAGGCGCATGTTACAATACGGAAATAAATCAAAGTGGCACTGATTATTGAGTCCTCCATGGTCATTATGAGTAGTGAGTGACGAGTTGAAAATCTAATTTTCAATTACCAGTTAACGGTAGTGTTAGAACCGCTCAGAGTTATTGATGCTAAAAGATAATCCAATACTTATTTTATTTATATCGCGCTATTTTGAGGACCTAACTACGTGTTGATACATCATGTTTGGCATAACTAATTTAATAAATAGGAAAGAATGAAAAAGTTAAAGAATTAAAGCAATTGACCAGCCTAACAGATATATAAAAAAGTGAAAATGGAATTACAATAATATGGATAAATTCAAACATTTCACATAAAACCTAGCCCAGCATTTTTAAAAAGAAAAATCACATTTCAATCGGTAACTCGCTCCCTAAATTAGGAGCGAAAGTAACGATAGGCGGTCTTCTAGAGTTGTTAACGTTTCTGATATTCGCATTTTTTCCCTTTGCATACGGAAAAAATAGAAACGAATGTACATAACCAAATCGCTGTCAGTTATTTCTCTTTACCAGGTTCTTCGCTCACCGCTTTAAAGTTTTAGGCTGTATCGACAGATGTACACATACCAGCACTTTATTTTTTTTTTGCTATAGGATATAATTTCTAGAAGTTGAATGGACGAGGAGAAGTCAAGGACAGCTACCGTAAACTACATGTAGGCTTTGTAGCTGGCGGGATTTATCTTTCCTCGGGCGTTTTTTGTAGTAAAGCTGTGCCACCCCGGATTTTTCTTAAGTGGGGTTTAATTTACCATTTAATGAAAAGAATAAACAAATAAATAAATAAATAAATAAATAAATAAAAAGACAAGGATGTTTAGAAGAATTGGTAGTTTTGACTCTCTTTGAATCTTTCTCTGACTATAAGCCTCTTTTTTGTTGACAAATGGCGCTGGGAGTGACACCGGTTTCAGTTTTCAAACAAAACATTGACTAATAACCTTTCGAAAAGTGAAGTAAATTAACAGCGAATTGGGAGTGGATTCAACTTTGTACAGTGAAAGAAACAACCTTAGATTTAAGATACTTCTCCTAGCTTTGGCAAATTTCTCCCGGTTGAACTAGGTGGAACTTTGATCCCGCAAACTATATAGGTTAACAGCAAACGTAACGCACGCGTTCCAGCTTGATCCCAATGTGTTTCTTCGGGTTGCGGAAATTGCCGGTTAGGTGTTTTGTGGTGAGGAAATTGTTCAAAGTCTTGTACAATAACATGATTCGATGAACGCATCATCAGTTGCGCGTTGACAATAGGCCAATTCCGGGTTCCAAAAAAACCCTCATTTTCAAAAAGAAGCTACGTGCAAAACCTTTGTTTTGAAAATGAGCCAGAGACTAGACAGGATTGGTCTAGATTAGAGCTGCGCATTTCATGGGACTGCTCATTTTTTTGTGTTCGACCTGCGGGGTCAGAGTATTTCGTCCATAACTCTGGTGTTCTTGTGGGCCGCCTTCAAAAACGTAAGTAATACACGGTAGTCCATAACATACGATAGCGTACTTACATTTTCTGGACGAAATTGTACCGTTTACTTGGTAAATTTTCATTAGCAGATTTCAGAATTATTTTTGTAGAAAACCTAACAACGGGCTTTTTTGTACGCGAGCATGCAGGTGATTTTCCAAAAACGGAAATCCATTTGCAAAAACGCTTATTTTTATCCTAGTACCTTCTATTTAACTGTAACTCTAAGATTTCAAACATCTTTTACAGAAAAACTGACAGAGAAGTAAATTTTTTTCTTTATGTGTATTAAAGTATGCAAGTGTTCCTTCAAATTGCGAAACCAGTTGTTTTATTCCGAGTTCCTTCTATTTCATAATTTGAACTCACAGATTTCATAATTCTTCCCTAAAAAATGAAAAATCACAGAGAATGAGGATGAATGCATTCATTTGAAAACGCAAGTTCCTATGATAGCTTTTTTTGCCCGTCAACTTTAAACTTAAAAAAGGAGGAATGTTTTTCCACTAACGTTTCTAAAACTGAAACTTGGATGACGTCATATCTCTTTTACTCTTAAGCGAGACAGTCTACATCCAAAAAAAAAACAATAACAACAACAACAGCAACAATAAACAATCTGAGACCAAACGATATTTCTATTGATGTCCAAAAACTTTCAACCGAATATTTCTAAAACTCGGATGAAGTGACATCTCTTTTAGTTTTAAGAAAGATAGTTGAAATATGAAGAAACAACAAAAAAACAACAACAACAATAACAACAAACAATCTGAGACCAAACAATATTTCTACTGCATTTTAAACTCGAAAACAATTTTTTAAAATCCGTTGCCATTGTGAAATCCAAAAACTTCCAACAGAATATTTCTGAAGAGTATTTTCTAAAAACAACAACACGGAAACAAACAAACCCTATTCAGAGAGTACGGTGATCTTGACTCACTTTATGTAGCATAAGAAGTTTTCTTACACGCCGTATGATGTCATTTATTGGCAGCCACAGCGGCTCTCACTGAGTATCCCAATAACAAATAGTAATAATCCAAGAATAGCTAACGCGAGGGTGACGTTGGGAAGAGGCAAAAGGCGTGCCCCGCATTAATGCCCCGCGCGCTTTCTTTTGTCCTTCTCCCCAGCCTCCCCACCCCCCACGACACAAAGAGGCCTCTACAGAGGAGAGAGCAGCCAAGATAATTTATCGAAAAGCTTTACAGCGTTTTTAAGGTGGCATGCAAAATTAATCTCGCACCACGTTTCTGAAGTCTCAAGAGCCTTTCTAGGTTCAACAGTACTCCAGAATTGGCTTTTCGAGGGCATTATAAATAATTTTCCTACATTCAATGGATAAGTACTAGGTTTTTGCTCTCTTAGGCATATTCTAGGGTTCAGCCTTTTAATAAGATAGTCAAGGCCCATGAGATTTTGGCGTCCATGACGACACTAAGAAGCTTTTCTCCTACTGTTTTTTTTTTTTGGTAACTGCAGTTTAACCGTAACGTGCTACTTTACTTGCGCGTGAGACAACCCCGAAGGTATCTTTAAACTTCGGAATCGAAAGAAATCCACTTTGTGTGTTTTCTCTCAAAATAGGTTGATGTGAAGACATGGATAACAACCAAACATCAGGGTTTCTTAACACTGTGGTTTGGAACAAATCATCTGCTTTTAACAATGATACCGGAACAAACGACTCCGCTATTTACGTCTTTACGCCTGCTCTATACGCGGCAAAACAAGTCCTCTGCTTCCTCCTGGCTTGTTTTGGCGGGATCGGATTTGTAGGTTGCTGTCTCATCCTCTACTTTTTGCGGAAAAAGCCGAGAAAAAATCCACTACAGGCAAACTCTTTTGCAAAGAATCTGAACACGTATGTGAGAAGTCTTTGCCTGTCAGACCTGCTTTCTTGTGCGGTGTCTATGCCACTTGTCTGTCTGCAGATGTCGTTAGATGTGTTCCAAAGCGGGTGGGTTTGTAAGATAGTTCGATACCTAAACTTCGTCTTCCCTGTCATCACGATCAACAATCTAGTAGTGATAAGTCTCGAGAAGTATTTGTCAACTCGCCCTATCCCACGAACATTTCGTGCCTCGACAGTGCGGAAAATGATTATAGCAGCATGGTTATTAGGAATTCTTGTGATGTTGTTTCCCGCAGCCACGTACGATGGAATACGAGTCAACCTTAACGACACTCATTACACTGTCATCTGCCGAAATGTTGAGCTTTTCTATCCATTCAAACTAACACTCATCCTCTTCCCAATACAGTTCGTATTTCCCACTGTGTTTATAATATACGTTAATGTATCTTTAATCAGAACTGTATGGGTGAAGCGTAAAAGACAAATTTCCTGTAATATGAACAATGCGTTCAAGGCTCATTTAAGAGCCACAAGAATCAAAGGAATCTCTCTTCTTGTAGCACTGACATTCGCCTTCATTTTTCCCTTCTCTCTCTTTGTAGTCAATATAGCTTATACGCAGATTGCTAAACCACAACGTGATTTCTCAACTGACTATATGATACGTTATGGTTCTGGTAGTATAGGGTATCTAAACCCTGTATTGAACATCATAATTTACTTCGCTCAGATGAAAGACTTTCGGGAATTTTTAAAGAAACGCTTTTCCCGAAAAACTAAGAGGGAATATCAGCCAAAGGACTTAACTGGCGAATATAAAGCGAATCATATTGCTTTAAAACCAAGACTGGATACCCCGCTAATACACAACAATAACAATGCTCCATAATACTTGGGTGGTGATAGGGCGGTCTCGGGTATAACATACGTAAACAGTCCATTCGCCACTTTAGAAACGAGAAGTGACCTGGAGCCGAAATGTGCTCCCAATTGTTCCTGGGAACGCACCGGTCAGCTATTGTCCAATTCAGTTTTTCCCCCGTCCGCAGTAACAATCCCAGAGGTCTTTGCGAAAGTTAGCTCGCCCCAGTTTCCTTCTCATTTTAAAATAGCGAATAGGTTTTCATCGTCAGATGCTCCGAGTCTGAGCCGAACAAAGAGCGACTTACATTAACATCCATTCGGTGCAGGTTACATCAGTAGAGTGGGAACTCGATAAAACAAACCTTATAAAGAGCTTCCTTTATGTCGCGGTTCTTTTCAATATGTATTACTATTAATGGGCGAAGAATATCGCTCGTTTTGCCGAGGACTTCGTTATCAAGAGGTGTGTTATATACATCGAGGTTCCACTGTAATTATCGATTAATTCTTACGAATGACACAGAACACAAACCAAGATATAAATAAAATAAAACTATTTGCTTGAAAAAGATGCTGCTTTGAAAATTCGTCCTATTTTGTGATAAAACGAGGAAAACGGGGAGGGAAAACAAGCTATGCACGTAAAAACTACAGTTGAACCTCTCCACAGCGGTCACCATGGGGACAAAAGAAAGAGGCCGTTATGGGGAGGTTGGGGGGTAATATGACAATATTTTTTAGGGAGTACAACATGTTTATTGTGCTAAGCTCATGCTTATTGTATCCCATAGTGGTAATTCAATCATATATAATAACTATATAGAGATAAAATACACAAAAAAACTTGAAAAACGTTTTGAATCAAAACGTGACAAAACGAGCAAGGTTTGTAGCATTCGCCATACATGTAAGAGTCGTAGACAATTTATGGTTACTGCAGCAGTAACACAATCAAAATACGATTGGTGCGATTAGTCATTCATGCGCAATACGGTTCAAATTTCATGACCATTCTTGACGTTTTCATCAGCCGCTGAAAAAACTGGCCGTAGTTGAGAGGTTATTTTGGCAGTTGGGGACATGCTTTAGTGGCCTAAGGTTTAAACAAGAGCCAATGTATGGACTGTCCGCCGGGACAAAAAATGTGGCCGTTGTAGAGAGGTGGCTGTTATTGGAGGTTCGACTGTAGCTCTACATTCTCTTAGGAATGTTAGCTAACGAACTATCGGTGACTGGTCGTTTCGCGAACGTCATGACACCGGATGTTCGAACGCTGGATAGCGCCGACAATGCACCGGATAAATCACAATTTGGCGGATAAGTATTAGGGAGACCAATTGCTTTATCGACTAGATATAGATTTATCCAATATAGACTTTTCCCCCTTTAGAAGAACTATGCCCTGGGCCCAGTTGCTCGAAACATGGTTAGCGTTAACCAGCGTTTAATACCTTGACAACGTATTGGTTTTGATACTGCTTAACCAATGGTTAAAGATAACCATGCTTTGAGCAACTCAGCCCTGTTCGCTAGCGTCTTAAGTCGTTTCGATAACGTGCTAGGTCAGTTCGCTGTTGACCGGTTGTTCCGTCAAACTGACTCGAACGGGCGGGCGTAGAGCGAAAGATAGGCGCGACGGAGAAAGGCACCTTCCTTCCTTTCTTTTCTACGCCTTCCCACGTCGCGCGTATCTCGCAGTCCTCGCTCGCTCGCTTGGCGCTTGCCTGTAAAACGCGAAAAACTAACGCCTGTTCTGCAGGCCAACTTCCCCGCTACTCTTGTCCCTGACAGTAAGTTAACATGTGTCCATGACTCCCCAACGCACTGACTTACCTATCATCATGGGGAACTCCCTTCCGTTCACCTCGGTGTAACTTTTGTACATCGATCGACACAAATCGATGTCCACGTTAAGTGTATCCCAAATTGCTCCTGCAAACCGGAGAAAGAATTTTTATTGTGGCAAAACATCGCGGATAAATAAAAAAAATACAAATACAGAATAATACATGACGCGAGAAGAAAACAAATTTAACCTCTACTTAAACTTTTTCCCTAAACAATTCTCTTGTAGAAAATGTGAGTTCTCGCGATCAAGAGACATGGAAACGAATTAGTTGACAGTGACTGAAGTTTCGACAGTTTCGACAACCTGTGCAGTAGTCATCTTCAGAGTCAGAGTGAAGATGACTGTAGATGACTACCGCAGAGGTTTTCGAAACGTCAGTCATTGTCCACAACAACAGTCCTATTCAGGACTACGTTCACTCGGACGATCAAACTCAACCTACTCATGATGTAGATTGTTATGTTTAAGGGCCTCACAGCGGTAACCATTCCATCCAGTAAATAACGGATATAAGAAGATAAAATTCACGGTCTGACTTGGTATTAAAAGAAGGTATCAGAAGTCCTCAACGTTACAAAAACGTACTTTTAGTAGCTTGATCTGGGGCGGCAAGGTACTCTTGTAACATGTCTTCACAATCGCTATCAAGTAGATTAGGATATCTAACGAGAACAAAAAAAAAAAAAGAGAGAGAAAGAGCAAGAGAGAAAAAGACCTTTTTAATCAAGTAAGCTCAAGTTAATTAACAATATACATGAGATAAAAATGTTATGGAAAAATGACGTTTGTTCCCTATAAACACACACCAAAGTTGGACAAGGCTAACGGCCGGAAACTGTTGGAATAAAGAGTAGAAAAATAATAGCGACAAAAAAACAAACAAATCAAACCAATCTTAGATCATTACCTGAACTTAAGAAATTTCAACAGCAAATCATTGCCACGGTTTGAGCTTATTTCTCCTTCCCTGAAACAAATATAAAGTTCATTTTCAATTCTTGAAGCAAGTGTTCGTTAACAAAGAAATAAACGAGTGAGTGAAGAAATGAAAAAGCTTACTCAGTAGTGATAATCTCATCTCTCATGCGTCTGATTAAAAGCACTGGACCTGGGTAGCTAGGAATACGAATAACGTAACCAGATTAATGGTAATAGTTGACTAAGGCAAATGTCGCTCAAAGGCCATTTAAGAAACTAAGAGGGGACTGGTGGCGAAATGAGACTCGCAATTGTTTTTTGGGATCGTTACTGGGGACGCGCCGGTCAGCTATTGGCCAATCCCAAGTAACAGTCTCTGGAGTCTTTGCCCAATTTAACTTCAGCCCACTTTTTTCATGAGTTTTCTTCTCGTTTCTAAAGTGGCGAATGACAAACGAAGTTTACAACAAGAGGCCTGTCTTGAAAGGCCATTTTACAGTTGTCTGCCTGTTTTTCAATTGTAAATTATCATGTTCACGGGGTTGTTAGAATGACAATGAAACAATTTGCTCATGAAAAGCAGGAGAGTTTGTGAAAAAACAGGGTCACCTTCACGGATGGACAATTCTGAAGACGACAAAAACTGACTGAGAATGTGGCTTTTGAAAGCTTGTTAGCGTAAGAGATTCTCAGAGTTCAATTTTGTTGTTTACAATGTTTGATAATGCTAGGGAAACAAATAGTTTTGACACGAAGCTGTGATTCGATTGTTTTCCAGTATTTTCTTTACTAACTTTGAGACCCATAGCAAGTAAGGACACGCAATTGGCGATATCGAAAAACTAGGAATAACACAGACAGCCACGACGCAGCCTCTTTAAGTTGGCAATGGGGAAGCAAAACACTGAACAGTATCAACAGAGCCACTAAAGTCATTAAGTAGGCAACGACAATAAAAAAATACCTGCAGAGAAGGCGAGCAATATCCAGATGAAAATATTCTTTTACGACCCTTGTTGTGAAACTACCTGAACAAAATGCAAGAGAGAAGATTCAGACAGCGCAAGGGAAAGAAGCAAAGAAAAGTTTACTAACAACAACAAACAACAACAAAGATTGTGGGTTGGGTTGTTTTGAGGTTAAAGTCCGGTAGATTTGAGTGCACCGTCCTGTTATAAACGCAAAATGCCCTGACTGTTGTGTTTCTATGCAGTAGTAACAACAAGATAGAATTGAACCAGAGACGGGGCTTGTTTACCATTTAAATAGGCAACCTGGTCGGTTTACGGATTGGATAAATGGTAAGGAAAATTCAGGAAATTTCGTCCCAGAATCGCGTTTACCATTTGTAAAATCAGTTCCATTTACCGAAAAACGACCGCGAAGGCCTGAAACTTGCATTAAAGATGGGCGGCTTTGAAAAAATGACACACAAATTTCCGTTTGGAGCATGCCGTCCGGAAATACAGGACTACCTTTTTGGATGTTCTGTTGCTGTCGGAAATATATGTCTAAAGATGCACCTTATAGTTACTGTAAATCACGGGCCAAGTTGTCTCCTGCGATTAATGGCTGAGGGTGAAGCGAGCGAGCTAGGCCAATCCTGGACAAGCAATTTATCGTACGGATCGACACAGCAAGGCTAATAAGATGTTCATTATAATGGCTTTCTTTCCGTGAAACAAAAACAGGACGCTGGCAGAGGATTGACAGTACAGGCCTTAAAACTACAATTTCTTTATTGAAAAAAGCAGACGAAACGAATCACAATCAAACTACATTGTGATGGCTTTATTTTTGTTGAGATAGATCTTTCCCGCTTAAAATTTGGTTAGTTCAGTAAGGACAGTAAGTAATGGACTGAAAATTGACCAATCACAGAAGAAGAAAAGACTTAACAATATAATATAAGAACAGTTATATCAAGCTTGGATGGCAAAAGAATAAGACAAGGCAAATGTAAAATTGTTTTCAACTCGACTCACTTATGGCTTCAGGCATCTTAGTTTGCGCTAAAGGAACTAGGTCATCAAATGTAGCATCTAATACCTGCAGACAGTAACAAATCAAGGTTACTAGTGAACTGGTCTAATAAAACAGTCACCATTAGAACCTATTACGACAATAAAAAACCCGTTAGAATTCCCTGTGGCACTTTACTTTTGGGGATCCAAGCGTGAAGGGCTCCTAAGCCAACATTTTGCGCTAATTAGTGTTAACGTTGGCCTAGGAGAGGGGTAGGTGGGCAGTTTCCCAGAAACGTATTATGATCCGCGTGAAGTCATGATGGCTCCACTCTAAATCAGAAAGATCTGTTTTAGCCCTAAAAATAGGGCCGTTTCGGTGAGTAAAATACAGTCCTTTTTTTTGAGTCTAATTTGGCTCCCTTAAATCAGAGCCAATACGTCCAATTAGCTAGGGCTGAAATGGGCCCTACTGTGGGCTGGAATAGCCTTTTGATTGAGCTGTTTTGGCTTAAATTGTGCTCAAATGGTTCCAGGAAGGGCTGAATCAGACTTTGCCCTGCAGAGCTGAATTGACACTTTGGGGCTGAAACAGATCTTTTTAATTTTCAGTGTCGATATTGGCGAAGTTATCATTTGCGTTTTTATTGAGTTGAATGAACAAGCTTGGTAATAAAGGATTTATTGTATGGCCAAAAAGAGAACTTTTCCTTGCGGGGCCAACGCGGGAAATCCTGAGCGGGCGTGCTCGCTCGAGTAGCCAATCAGAATGCCGGATTCGCTTCATCTTACCCGCTCGCGGATTCAGCCATTGCGGCAACTAACTGGACCGGTCCAGTCTGGTTTTCCTGGTAAAGTCCTTAGCAACTGCATTCAAATTCATTGCTTTTATTTGAGTCAAAATACCGGAGAAACAACAACACCTGAAAACGAGTACGGTTGCCTTTCAACAACAACAAAGATTTTATCCCACATAGTTCAGATACAACTCAGTTAATTAATTACAGGTATAAAAAATCAGAAAAAACTTTGCCACTCCTTTCCTTTTAAGGTTATTATGATTGTGGAGTTTAGTTTTGGGAAAAAATTTTTGAAGTAGGGTAAATTTATTTTTTATTTCGATTTTAAATTGACGTTTAAGTAAAATGAGAATCCAATAAACCGCCAATTTAGAAACGAAAAGGAGACTGGACTGAGCTAACTATGGCAAAGACTTCTGGGACAGGACAAAAATTGACCAATAGCTGACCGGTGCGGGTGCCCAGTAATGATCCCAGAGACAATCATGGGACACATTTCGGCTTCAATCCCCTTTTCGTATCTTACAGTGTAAGTGGTTTCTAGGGTGTCTATAGTTCAAAACCGTCTGTTGCCCAGGCAATTCAATGTCTTCTCTTACCATGCCTGCAATCTGTGGGTAGACTTTTGCTGCCCAGACTGCGGGATAACCACCTAAAATAAAAACAGATCACGGTAAACAAAGCTGCCATACGTATAGCCCCCCACACAGATGTTGGTAGGGCTTTGTCAAGCACTCCTTCTCGTTCGGCTATTATCAGTAGCTTTGGAGAAACTTTCAGTCAAACTTTTATCTTTGTTATGTATGTTAATGTAGTCGCTATGTTGCTACAGTGAGCCCTCATATAAAATTGCTGATGTTTGGCCTCCAAGACAGACCCCTTTTCGGTTTCTCACTCACAGACACATTTCGTGGTTTCCAGCATCACAATTTTTACTGCTATAACGTCTCTTTTTAAAATTAGCATTGAGAATTGGTACGAGGAAGCCTGGCGAGTGGTTAGAGCGCTGGACTTGCAATTCAGAGGCCCTGAGTTCAAGTCATACTCTGACCTGTTGCTGGATTTGTTCTCGGTAGTCGTGAGTTCAAATCCTCGGCCACGCTTGTAAAAATTAACAGCCAACTGGCTCGTCCCATACCAGTTGAGATTCTTAACCCTGTTAATTGGCTTTGTATTGTCGATTTCGTGTTTCTGGTTAGATGTACCATTCTAACATTGCCCATGAATCTAAATTTAATTCTCTGTCTCGAAGCCAGTTTTGCGGTCTTGGAGATGCTGCATTAATGCATTCGTCTACTCAGCATCAAATAATATTTCCTTCACTCCGGATTGGTGATACAGTAAGCCTTTCAGCGTACATAAGATGTGGTTTTTATCTTTTGACTTAATAAAGAGAATTACTACAAAATGAATGCTAATGCAATCTCTCTGATGTAGACGTTTTTACGAATTTCTTTCTTCTCATTGTTAATGGACAATAATGAGCATCTGTTAAAAGAGAGTGTCTGCAGAAACAGAAATTGTTGATACTGTAAAGTTTGGATGTTTCTATCACTTCGGTAGTTCATGTTTAAATGCTAGACACTAGCAGCCATGAGTAATGAAAACAAGCTGCTGATCTCATTCAGTAGGCAAGTAAATCAACTGTCTTAAATATTCTGAAGGCCAAAAAGGCTTACCTATTGACCAGGCATATATAATAATTTTATCGGCAGGAAATCCCAGCTTTTCAATGGCATATTGTATCACAACTTCTACAGCATTTTTCTCAGATTCCGGGCTAGGTAGTCCCTATAAAATAACAGTTAAAAAAAAAAAGAAATAAAGATATAGTTATTATCTTTATTTCCAAAACCATGCAAGTGAGAACAGCCTTGCATAACACAGATCTAGGCGAAAAAGAGGGAACTAAAAATGGGGAATAAATGACAAAATAAAAAATAAAATTGAAGGCTGATAATGAAAGCAGTAAATGAGACAGTCATTACCATTGTTATCATCTTCATCATCATCATCAGCATTATTAGTTTTATTATCATTATGTTGTCTTTGCCACAAACTATCAGGACTTAGGTGAGGAAGAAAATCCTCTGGAACCCAGGGTAGAATGTACCGTACAGTCTTGGTAGATAACAACAACTGAATGTGCATGGCAAGTTGGGTTAGTTCATTGTGCAAAGTCTTATAGTAAGGTGTGAAGCGCCGAGAATAAAAAGAAAAAAAAAAATAATAAAACGTCTTGGGAGCTTTCTCAATCTGTGTGTACAGGTTATTTCTTTCTAATCGTGGACCCCTGGAACAAGGGTTTGTATAATGTACATGTAGGCACCTTCTACAAATTTGTTCAGTGCCAGCTGGTTAATAATTAGTGGGGGGATTAAAGCCAATCAGAAACAGGAAAACAATATTTGAAACAATGATAATAAATAAACAAACTTACACTGCTACCAGCAAAACCAGGGTGATTCCAGCCTAATACTGAATATCCAGCTAAAAGATAAAGAGGATGCGAAAGACCTTTTGTTACATGTTTTTCTTCTTTCTCCTCTGATGGTGTTTATTACATGTACGCTAACTCATATTTAACAACATTTTAGATATACACGTAGATGCTTAACACATATGAAACTTAATAAAAAATTTAATCAGTTACCCTGAGTCAAAGTTACCAACCTTTTAATGGTGTCACCATCAGTCCAACTTCATAAAATCCTGCATTGCCTTCACAGGTAATAACCTGTTGATTTGAACCAGAAATTTCCTTATGCAGCGCTTATGTGGCAAAACTTGAATACTAACCATTTACATGGAAACCAAAACCTCCAGTTGGAAAATCAAATGGTTGGCAGTATTCCATTTGGGAGCTTCAGAAATATTGGGTGTCATTTGAGGGGATGCAGGTTTTACACTTGTTTCAGTCTGTCCAGCAGATTCAAATAATTTATACGAGTACTTTGTAGCTGGTACTTTTTCCACAAAGTTGAATTTTTGTGGTCTGTTCTCCCTAACAGCAGAAAAAGAACACACTGTAGAATTATTAAGATAGAATATTACCAGATTCTCGCCATTTCCCTGAATATTTTCACTGGGGGATCTCTTGTCCATGAACATAGTGTCGATCTCATTGCCATCCGCTGTCTCTAGCTTAGCTCTTCTACCATTCTGTAATGTGTTAAACAAAAGCTTGAATTATTCCCAACTTAAACATAGAAAAATGTCTAAAATGTGTCCTTAGTTTGTTGAGCATTGTACCGTAAAAATAATGCTAACCATGTCTAGCAAAAAACAAAAAACAAACCAAAAAAAAAAAAATGATTTGCCTATATGCACCTGTTCTAATAAGCATATGTCTTGAAGTGTAAAAATTAATGAATTATAATAACCCCTGCAGGTACAGCTGTACTCTCTTATATTAAACTACATGATTGGAATGTTCTGCCCAAAAGGGTATGGTTTATTAACCAATTTTGGTCTGAACATGACTCGTGGGTATAGATTTTGCCCATTATGGCCTGAAAGTGGGTATAATTTTCATGGAATTATGAGGTCATACAAGTTATTTAGAAGTACACATATTTATTATATAGACACGAGTGTTGTACTGGAAAATAAACCACTCGTAAATTTCATAAAAACTACATCCGGGACCTGAGTGGTTTATTTTCCATAATCTTACACGTGAGTTTATCGATGACGTAATTTTGGTAATTTCCCTCTGTTGTTTTATCGATGTCATTTTGTCTATATAATAAAAAGAACATTACACAGCGGCTTGAAGACATGAATTTTATTTTCTCATGGCAAAAACAATATTTTACTCACTCGTGCAATATTGTTTTGCCACTCGAAATCTTCGCGCCACTATGTAATATCCTCTATGTATTTTCAGCTCTTAAAAAAATAGTTTGCTTTCACTCACACGTTCAAGTAGGTACGTTCTACCTGTTAACAAGGTTTCCCCTGCAAATTGACGAAATGTAAAAATGTTAAATAAAGATGTACATTTAGAGCTACAACTGTACCAAGTGTTATCTACAGATAGCAAAACGAATATAGAGACGACTATAGAAATAAACCCAATAGAAATAACATTGAAGATTATTTTTTACATTACCAAATCCACTTTGTAAAAGACCAGTGGATCCAGGGTAGATAAGTGGTCGACCAACTGTGTGAGCTACGAAATACCTGAAATTGACAAGTAAGCAGTTAATTATGTTATAATTCAAAATCAATAAATCATCATCTTCTAAGTAATAATTAGCCTGAGAAAACAGCCTGCATTTGGGACACCACCACTGATTTTCCCACTAAATGAAATCTGAGGAATGATTATTGAAATTCCATATTGATGACGTGTCACTAGCCAGATCTGTGTAATGCTTCTGATTGGTTGAGGAAAATTTTCTGGCTAGTTCACGACATATCATCAACATGGCATTTCTGTGCTCGTTCCTTCAAAATAATGGTTAATTCCCAGAAAACGTTCTGGGTAACTCAATAAAGTGTGACATTATTGTACTCTTGAAAAAATTGTGTAAATTAACATTGTATGAGTCGCAAATATCTGGACATGCATTTGAAGGATACTTAAGAAAAATAATTGGTACCTTAGAAGATCACAAGGCCAGGTTCCAAGGAAAGACAAAGGTCCAGTAGGTCTTGTTTGAGATGTGTTACTTTCTGATGCCCTAGACATGCTACGGCTTTTGAGAAGAGAAAACCAAAGTAGATATAGTTGTTGCAGTTTAATGGAATGATGTAATAATAAACAGGGAAATTATGCAGGAAACTTAGGTGACGCCTTTTAATGGGTTACATCAGAGAATTTTTTTTAACTACAATGTATTCCTGGGTATTTTTTTCACAAGAGGCTATAATCATGTAAATCTCCAAAACAAGTAATATTACAAAATGTTTGACTGCAAGAAAGTCCCGCTAATACATCAATCAATCAATCAATCAATCAATCAATCAATCAATCTATCGATATCTCTATTAATATACTGGAACTTCTAGCACACCACAAGCGGTGCTCTAATTGAGGACCAGTGGTGGACTAACTTCAAAGTCATAAAGAATTTGGAAATAATCGAAATTGACAGCATGTTTAAAAACAAAATCTTCAGCTCTGTACTGTCAACATACTTAGCTTTAGATTCCTTCCATTTGTAATCAACTGGCCAGGCTCCAAAACTGAAGTCATATAATCCTAGCTTTTTCTGAAAAAAGACAGCAAAGCATACTTAACCCCATATTTCATAAAAATTATTACATAATGATGTGTTTTGTATATTTCATTTTCCTTCTGGTTATAAGTTTTCAAACCATTTTATCTACATTTTCATTAAATTTATTGTAAAGCCATGGCTATAATCTGGCTGAGACAAATAGAAACTGAGAATCTTACAAACTGACTTTAAAACTTGCACAACATAACTTAAAAAAAAGAAACCTGTTAATTTAATGGTACACTGATCATTCTACAAAACCAGGCCCCAGTTGTTCAAAAGGTGGATGGTGCTATCCACCAGATAAGTCTCTGTCTAGAGGATAGTGCAATAGGTTTCCCTAATACTTATCCACTGGATAGAGATTTATCCGATGGATAGCGCTATCCAGCTTTTGAACAACTGGAGCCCAATGATATTTTCTTATTACTGTATTTAGTCAACAAATTCACATGATTCAACTATCATTGACATAATGAGTAGCCGAAGTGCTGGATTTGCTACATTTGTAGGCATTATTTTGACTTTTTGACTATTGACTATTGTGATGTGTGTGAGAGCAATTTGTTCATCTTTAAACTAAGAGCATTAACTTGAAAATTATGGTACTTTGCATGGGAGGTAAATGTACATGTACCCGGATCATCGAATAGCAAAAAAAAAAAAAAACAAACAAACAAAAATATAATTCTTTGACTTCATAAACAAACCTTATTTTCTTCACTATTGTCAATTTTTGTTTCTTCCAAAAGAGCTAAGAATACTCTATAATCTTGATTCTTAAAGCGCCCATACCCTGCAAATAGTAAAAAACATACATAACGAAATCAATACTATTTAAGATGTTGGGATCACCAGTCATATTCAGGCCTCTAAATAGTTTTCTTTTCCTGTTTAGAAGGACAGTTCACCATAATTTCATTGGACAAACCAAAAACGTTTGCAGAAAAACATTACATCGACTTTTAATTACTTTTTCTTACTACTACTAGAGTAATGAAAATGTGAAGCTGCAGACAATAAACTCAAACCTAAGTTAAAGAACCATAACAGCATTATTTACAGTCAGTATGAGAAAATCCTGCAGGCAGGGGTACTCCCTAAACTGGGAAAAAATTTTTAGGGTGTTATCCTAAACAGGGTATACATTTTAGGATTTTTTTTTGTCCTAAACAGGGTCAGAGTTTCAATCCCTCAGGGGCTCAACTACACAAATATTGGTCCAGTAGCCACCCCATTCCCCACCCTGGGAAGAAAATTAAAAAATCCCAATTATCATGGTCGACTGCAACTACTATATCTCTGTAGATCATACCTCTGATACATAATGCTCCAAATACAATCATTAGTCCTGTTCCAATAAACCTAGACAAGCTGACTAGACCAGCATGGCTTAACAAACCTACCGGTAAGAGGCAATGTAAACGTAAGTCAAAAGAGAATATTAAGTTTGTGCTTGTGTCCTGTTAAAATGGTTGGCCTGGGTCAAATGGCTTGCCTTCTTATATTCAATGACCATTGTCGACTAAAGTGAATGATAATTTAACAAACCTTTTCGCAGAAGGTAGAATCCAAGTGCAGGTGCAGTTAACAGTGAAGTTGAATAACAAACAGACCATGCTAATGACAGCTGCAAATAAAATTAATAACATTTATCACTTGCACTCTACTGAAATTTTTATGAATTAAAAAAAAAAATCCACTTATAATAAAATAAAGGACTCTGGATCGTGGGACTTAATCTCTTAAGTAATCTACCATGACCATCCATAATGTCCCCATGGGGGCAGGGGGAGCGGGGTGTATATATGTCATCTTTTTCTTATGTATTGTCGAGGAAGCCATGCCCCTGTCATTATTTTACTATTGTACATGTATTTATGTATTATTATATGTTTCCCATTGTTGTTTTCTCAGTTTCAACCCATCTTTGTGTTGTTTGTTACCTCTTCTACTGTTTATGTTGCTGTTTCAAGGCCATGTGGTGTGTGGGAATTTTATTGTAATAGGGCTCCACAGTGTTAATAAATTTTGTGTATCATAATGTGCAGGCCCACATCCCAGCTTTTCCAGACATCTTTGCTTTGAGTCCATATTTTTCTATTACCTATTTATTGTTTGCAGGGTAGGAAATAAACTTTTCACTAGACTAATGGCCTTTTGTTACTTTAAGGGGACCATTGCTCTGGAAAGGAAAACAGGTATAAGAGTGCAAGCAAAATGATGAGTTTAAAACAATGATAACAATAATGTCATATGTTTGACAACAAAGAACAAAAAAAGCGCAAATACTGGTCATTTCTGAAAGTATCTTCTAGCCACAAATCGTGAATTTCACAGTCGCGACATTTCTTGGTAATTTTCTGGATTTTAGGTAATTACTTTTACCATGGATTCCAAGCAAGAATAATACAGAAAATAACTAAAATAGATTCATATTCTTTTCTCATTCCGCATTCTACATTTGGAGTATATGCTGTAGTTAATTTTTTATCGCAGGTAATTGGTAATTTTTGTTTTTCTTTTGTTTTTGGGTATGATGATGTATGCTTATGAAGTTGAAACAAAAGAAAAATTACCTGAGATAAAAAATTAACGACAACATATACATTCTTCACACTGTTGCATGAACTCGTCATTTTGCTTGTGCATTCAGTAATTTTTTCCCTCTATAAACCTAAAAAGTAACCTAAAAGTCCTGAAAGCCAGACTAATGAATGGAGTTTTTTTCGCTTTTCAAAAGGGCCTTCCTACCCAAATGAATATACAGTTACATGCAGCTGCAACAGGGGTATAAATGGAGATGCAAAGTTGATTAAATAAATGAGGGGTCACAAGACTAGAATCAAGGTTTTGGGAATTAAAACTCAGGTTGTGTAAGTTAATAAGCGGAATGATTAATTATGCAAGAGACATGACGGAACCAAAACATAGGCTCTTGTGGTACTATCACAAACTTAGGGTGTACTAATACAAGGTTTCTGCACCCAGATGGAAAAAACAAGATCACGAATAACAAAACCTAAAAAAGTGATAAATTGAAAAAGAAGCTTCACGAGGTTATCTTACGACCTTTATTATAAAGGCCTAAAAAGAAACGGGAACTACCAGACATTAATTTTTACACTTACAGTACGAATTACTCCTGATCCACAATGCTCCAATCCGTTTGCCTCATAAGGTCGACTCTATATTACAGAACATGTTTTGTGTTTAATAACGAGAAGAAGATGAGAAAAGAGCACAATGCATACAAAATAAGCTCACTCAACCCAAAAAAATGCTCAAAGTTGGAGAGGTAAAGTATAAAAACATCCACTATTACGAAAAGATCTCAGAGGATTATGAAATAGGTAAGAGTGTCATAAAATGCATTCACCCAAAGCTAACCTGACGACTGTTTCTCGTGAAAATTCGGTATAACTGCGGACCAACTGCACAGCGATAAAACTCCGCCATCTTTCTTTTCCTTTCGTTTGCAGTGAGATGGCAATCATGATCGTATATGACCTACGTACCGCCTTTAGTATGTCACCGCTGGTCAAAGGTAGGCTGGTAGTCGTAGCCCTCGTCCCCAGGGTTTCTCGATTTAAAAACAAGAAAAGACCAGAATCCTTTTCGTTCTTTGCTATCATACAGAGCGCGTAATGAGGGTCTCAATGGGGTGGTGGCATTTACGGTTATCGGCTAAAATTTTGGCTCTTTTAGCTAATTTTTTTTCAGTTATGGTTAACAAAAAAGTTAAAAATTAACTTCTTTTGTTTCAAAAAGTTAAATATTAATTAACCTGTATTTTTGGTATCTTTAAAGCAAAATAAAGGTCTTAAGATCATCTCGGGATATGAAATAAGCGATTCTTTTGAAGAATTTTAACATTTGATAGATCATACTTTTTATAAAGTATTCCACTTCTAATATTATTTTACACATAAAAATGCCAATAGTCAATTTAAAAATAATCTTTGTGAAAAAGCAAAGCACACACGCGAACGCCTAACTCAAGGCCGGGGCGCGACATTCATTACAACAGAAATGGCCGTTTTCACATTAAAGACGGATTATTCGTGTGAGACGGGTTATCCGTTTGATGATTCGCTTCAGATAGGTAATACGTCTTAATTTGAAAATGGAATAGTTTTAATTTTGCTTGAACAATCCGCCTGACTTTATCCTTCAACTTCGACGGACAGTTTGAAGACGGGATTATCCGTTCCAGATAGCCTGTGTACAGCCGCCCCTTCCCCTCAGAAAAAAAAATCGGAGAGAGGGTGTCTGTCGGGAAGGGGGCGACTGTACACAGGCTAGTCTCAGACGGATAATCCGTTTCTAGCTCTAGTGTGAAAACGGCCAATAACAAAATTCCCGTTTCCATTGTTTTTAATGGTAGCGAAGGACTGTACGGAACCACTGTCAGCCGTTTTGCCTTGTCCGTAGGCCTTATTATTTCGCGCGGCTAATGCGTTTCGGGTCAAGTGGTCCGAGCGAGTTCGCCACCGAAATGCCTTGACCGAAATTGCGTGGGAAGACGCCGTACAGGGACTAGGCATGGCAATGTCTACCGTAGCGTCAGAGAAAAACAGGGAAATGTTGTTTATCGGCAACTTGTTTTACCAACAGTGAGATCTCTTCGTGTTGTTTCACTAGTGTTTCGGGGGCACGACCTTTTGAAAATCGCAAAGATTAATCCCCAGCAAGAAGCCACACTTTTGCTATGGAAAAAAAAGTTCCCCGAGAGAGCGGCGGAAATGGAAATGGGTCTTGGTCTTCACCTAAAAGGCGTTTTACCTTACGTGCGTAAGGAGCTACACCAGCCGGGAAATAAAAAACGAAACCATAAGTGAGTTTAGTACCTTTCTTAAAAGTAGCAAATCTAGGAAACAATTTCTTTTACGGTTAACTTTTTTTGTACCCTATTTACGGCTGACGGTTAAAATTTTTCAATTTTTACGGCTATCGACTAAGTTTTTGGCCGTTTTACGCCTATCGGTTAACCCCATTGAGACCCTCCGTAATGTAATGTAGGCGTCAAAAGGGCAGGGGATTTAGAAGAAAAGAAGAAAGGGAGGGCGATTGGATTCCCTTTTCTCTTTCGCGCTTTTCTCCCCCTCCCTTCCCTTTTTGCGCCTGCCACACAGGCTACCTCTCATAGTTTTTTTTGTCATTGAAATTTGGCAGTCGGGGCGCAGCCGCCCACCTGCCTCCTGCCAACTCACACGCGATATGCGCAGATTACACGCAGATTACACGCATAATGCAGAAAAAAGCAAAAACAGGACCCCACGCGTTGTTCGCATCACTTTTGTACTTTTTGGATCTTTTTTACTGCTTTGCTCAGCTGTTCCCCTACGAGCAGTGGTTTCTCCAGGCTGGACGCTACGCTAGCGTAGCGCCCGGCGTGGGGAAGTGGTCGAAGTTAAGGCTCGATTTCTGCCGTCTCCCGGGTCCGGTCTATGAGTGCTGGCTCATTTTCCCGAACAGCGGCTGGTAAAGTTGGGACGAAGTAATTTTTAGAGATATTAATTGCACCTTTCCTGAATTGAAATTGTTGACAACCTGGATGGGACGGGATCATTCGGATCGGATCATTCGGTCCAACCTTTGACAAAAGTTTTGTCAGAGTTGGACCGATCCGCGGTCCAATCCGCCGGTTTTGTTGACGACGCATGTATTGAAATTCAGACTGATCAGCGATTGCACCTTGTGATTGCTGACGTCTTTTCCTTACTCAAAACCTTTTCAAAATTTGAAAGCCACGTTGAAAACGTTCTTTTCTAGTTGGTTCTGACTGGTCCCTGGTAATGATTACCCTGAGATTTACAAACGAAAAACCTTTCAGCGTTGTAAACAGCGTTTTTGATACGGTCCTCAAATACTTACATGCTCACGCCAAGGTTTGCTAGCAATAATTCTCAAGGAGTACCTCAGGACATGCTACACTATTTAACTCGTTAATACCCGTTTGTAGTTCATTCTAAATTGTTTCAAGACGGTTTAATAAAAAAGGTTGGTTGCAGCGAAACGACTTGTAGCGAAACGACTGTTAGGACAGCGCTTTGTCGCATAGCGACAATTTGATCAATAGGGTCGAGAGATTCACCCGAAATCTGAACATAACACGACAGAACAACCACGATCAGATAAATGTATCTTTATTCTCTTTAAAAGTACCAAGTTTTGGTTTTCTGTTTCTGTAAAATTGCAAAATACAGACTACAAACAGCAGACTAGAATAAGTGGAGCCTAAAACTTGGTTCCCAGCCTGGGTGGGTAGGGGAGATGATCACTACTGTACGTCTGATGGTGATAAGGTAACACTGGGACTCACAAATTAGACTTTCTGTCTTTTTCATGGACGGCAAAAATAGATTAAGCCGTTTAAAACCCATCAAGACGGTGGGACTGCACTATGGAACCGCAGAGAATGAAATTCCATTCTTGGATTTTCCAAGGTACAAAAAAGAACAGAGCAACAACAACAAAAACATAAGTTCATTAACTAACAAGAATAATATTATTCAACTACACCATTTCTTCTTCTAAAGCATTTTATGCCACACTGGCGGATTTTAGTGTAATGCGATGTCACCTCCACACTTTTAATTAGCTCCAGTAAAGGACTTGAGTAGAGATGGACTGTCGGAAGAAATTCTCTCAAAGGAAAAAAAAAACAGATTTCTCGACGACTGTTGTGGTGCATAAAAACCTAAGAACGAAGAAACAATGGCAGAGTTTCTTAATGGAAGATCGAGGAGCAGCTCATTTGACGGACAGAAAACATGATGAGGTGGGGACCTTCTAAGTCTAAGTAACGCAGAACTATATCACAGGTTAGCGATTACTTGAAACAAAAAAATTTTAAAATAACTGAGAGAGAGAAGGGTACTATCTTTTCCTTGCAAAACACGGAGAATACTGAAATTAATGCTTGGCATAAAATTAAACAGAAATCACAGGTTTTCAAAAACTTCAGCCCTTTTTTTCCACTTTCATGCTCTTTACCGTGAAGCATGAGATGGGAATATTATATGATACAGTGATTGGTTATTTGTCATATTTAATAGACGTCATCGTTAATACTCTGGATTTTTTTCACACTTTCCTTTAGTACATACAAAATTTGCATCTATAGCTTCAATGATCTCTATTTCAATAAACTGGTCCCAACTTTTCATTATAAACACTATTATTGATCAGAGAGAAGACATTATTTTCATTGCTTGCTTAAGGAGCTGATGAGCATACAGAAAATTGCAACAGTAATAGTAAAACATTGAACCTTAAAAGTGAAATGGTTAAATGTCATTGTATATTAGGTTGTATTTAGGAATGTTCTGTGGATCGATGGGGCTTGTTACAATCAGTTTTCCTCTCAGTGCTCCTCGCAGGATCACTTCCACAAGATCAATGAAATCCTGTTTAGTTTTGAAGCTTCCAATAAATTTTGTGTGGTCAGGTGTGCTGAGAGAAAAGAAAAAGAATAAGAAATTAAGAAAATTGTAAAGATTAAAATACCAAACAAGCTTTTAAAATAAATCTAAAAAAATTCAACCTTTTTTTACTTGTCTACTGCATGAAGAAAATTCATAAACCCATCAGTTATTTTGGCTGCTGTCTGAAAACATTTCATAGGTTGTTGAACTTAAGGTATTTGCTGTTTCCTATTTGCAGTAAACGCAATGATTAATGCACTTATTTAAACGCATTGATTAAGGCAGGGGAACCCCGGGCATTTGCACAAAGATGTTCAGAAATCCTGCCACCCAAGAACAATAATAATATTATTAATTAAAATTTTCCTTCTCGACTGCTAGGTGCATTCAAAATGCTTTGGGTCTTTCAGCAAAGATATTTGTACAACAAAGTGCGAAAGTGATCCAATCCCCCTGTCCTCTACTAAAAAGTTGCAGCAACTATCAACAAATCCCACCTCATGCCCGCATATTTCCCCACAGTTGACCACCCAGGATAGCTGCTGATAAGCACATAACCTCTTTTATAAATTTCCAGTTGCGGTAACAAAGCCTTACCCATAGTCTACTTTCATGTGTTGTCCATTAAAGAAAAACACAGTAGATGGAATCAGAGAGATATCAAAATAGCGTGTATAGACAGGCACTGCATCTACATCCACAATGAATATATCAGCCATGCGAGAAACATCATGAGAAGTCTTGGCCAGCTAGGTTGTCAAGGTAAAATAAGGCATTAAAATAGAGAGATTTACAGTCAGGTTTATGGAAAACAGCAAATGTGAAATACTATTTGTAACACGTGACCAAGTTTTCCCTTAAAATGTCTTTTACTGTCCATTACTTCTACACAAAAATTAGTACATTTACGTTAATTTTGGCTATAGCAATCGCTTTGGACTGTTTTTTGAAGCATGTTTTCTATTTTGAGAAATTCTGAACTTGAATCTGATGTTTGGCATTTGCTGCAAATGTCACTCTAAATCTCTAAAATATCACATTTTATCACATATAAATTAACATTAGTCATACATTTCAGTACAAAATTTAGTCTGTATATTTCAAGGTTCATTTTATTCTTGGATTAAATTAATTTTATTTTCTTTCACTTCAAACTTGTAATCATATACTAAAAAACGTGTCTTGCAAACCCTCCTCAATGTGGCACTCAAGTTTGGGTATGTTGGGCAGGGCTTAGAACTGGTTGGGTGACTAGCCACAAATATCCTGTTGTGAGGACTCGTTCTTTCATCTTCTTCTGTTTTTGTTTTATTGTCCTATTTGATTTTTAAATGCATACTGCAAAGAATGTTGGTATTACTTGGGTTGCCAAATTGGAAAAAAAAATGCAATCTCCACACTGCGTATCTGACAAATTTATAAACCTTGGCTTTGTAAGGAATTATAAAATTTAAAAAAATAGACAAAATAACATTTTCACTAAGAATGAAGAGGAGCTAAGCAATGCCTGACGCTGATCAGAAATTTGACCACTCCTTCAATTCTACAAGCTTTTCTGATGTAGTTACACATCAGCCAATTCCAGCTGTGCCCATCCCTTCCCCCCCCGGCTACTGCAGAGCATTTTCCCGCCTTGTCAGTCCCGGGGTTGGGTCATTAGCAATTTTTACATGGCCTGGGAGTTGGGCATTTGCCAACCCAGGGGCCACCTCCCAGCTTTTGATACTCATGTGGTTTCCTTTTCAAATATAATTTAACATAGAGGATTTTACAGTAAACACAAGCATATTGGCCCATCTATCAAGGATGGAAAGAAATTGTATCAGTTTTTAAAGGCATGTTTTGTTGATTTTATGCATGTAATTTTTTCCTTAGGCTATCCCCCTTTCTTTTAGTGTTGCATGCATTTCTTGATTTTGCACATTCAAATGCTTGAAGTGGTACTTCTTGACTGTGTGATCAATGAAAACTGCTGCAGTGTTGATTGAGGACAGGGCATGTGTCCCCTTTTCTTGTCCCCACTGTAGAGCATTTGGCAGCTTATGTGTCCCAGCCTCCAGGAATTTGACATCCAACGAGAAAAAATGCTAATGCCTAGGGGGGGGGGGGGGGGGCGCTAGCCCGTGGGGGGAGCGGGGGGATCATGGGCACAGCTGGATTAACTGTGCAGTAAATCTGTAGCCTGAATTAGGGCCTGTTTATATGGAGGTGGGGGACCCCAGGTAGGTGAGGTAACCCGCTTAGGTGAGGTAAAAAAATAACCCGCCTTTACATGCAATCTTACAACCCTGCCTTCCCGGGGTGCACTTTCTCAAGATTATTGAATGGTCGCTAAGCACGTAAACAAGAAAAATGCTGGCAAACCACGAGTTTTGGCGATTAATGCACTTTTTCACTCACATGTTGCTCTTGCTGCAACCCGTCAGTGCAATAGCTTTCTATTGTTAACTTTAATCATAATGCAAAGACACCGCGAAAGTGAATTTTGCGCGAATTTGATGTATCACGAATCCGACCCCGGCCAGGCGGGTTACCCCACCTTGAAACGTTTACATGACAAATTGTGACCCCGGCTGAGAGGGTAACCCGGTCTGGTAGACCGGGCTACCCGCCTTGGCGGGTCACCCCACCTATCATGTAAACGTGATCAAATGAAAATGAGAGATTATATGGACAGGCGGGTTACCCCACCTAAGCGGGTTACCTCACCTACCTGGGGTCCCCCACCTCCATGTAAACAGGCCCTTACAGACATTCCTTCGAGTCGCATAATCCCCTCAGGGACGTCTGACGTCCTTTAGAGGAGTATGCAACTCCACAGAATGTCTGAAATTCAGGCTAGTTAAATTTGCTTTTAACCTCTATGCGTATGATGCTCGCAAAAATAGTTATCACGACAAAATAAACAGGCAATGATGGCCGTATGATCATCAAGGATACTGAGCGGGTCACTTTTTCTTACAATATCGTCCAGCTGTTGACAGACTGTGTCAGCATCTCGCCCGAATCTCAGCACAAGGACTTTGTCTTCACAACTCTTGATCGCATTATCCACATCTTTCTTTGTATTTAGCTTGTTCAAAACATAACTCATCTCGTTTTTCGAGGAAGATTTCACTCTCAAACCTCTTTTTAAATACATCATGTAAGACAACTTTGAGCGCCCATAGCATGGAGTTGGGACTGGATCGACAAGACAAGGAACGCCTGTCGGAAACTACCTTGAATCTAGTGCAAGTTTGGAAGAAGCTTTACAGTAATGATCGTCGCTGTTCAGTTTCTGTACTGTTTTCTTAAAGAAGTTTTGGAAGCACTTCTGGTTGGATACAGTGATGAAGGCAAACATGAGATCGCCAGAGAAGACGCTACTTGTTTCCGTTCTGATGCTGCCGATGGTGAGTGTCATAAAACATGAATGACTGTGTGGTGCTAGTTTTAAAACGTTGCATTTGAGCGGGAAGTAAGCGTTCCCTGTTTGTTGTGCTGAACTCTGATTGTATAATTTACGCGTGATAATTGGCGTACATTGTACATGATTGATCCGGGTATGACGGACGCGAAAAGCAAAGCAACAAGTGAAGAGAAATTTGTTGGCACCACTGTACGCAATTGTGAGCGCGCCCCTTTGAATTTATAGCTATTAATTTATGATGCTTATTGAATATATTTTTGTTGTCTGAATTAGCCGAGCTAATCAAGCGAGGTTATATCACAGTGGATACTAAAGTAGATGATGGTGTTCCTGCAATTAATTCTGGACAATGTTCAGATCCAAATTTGTCTGGAGGTGAACTAGGCTATGAAACAGCCTCTCGGTTAAGTTGCTTGAAAGCACAAGTGGACGCTTCATCAAGTTCAGGTGTGGTGTACATGGATTTTGACGAAGATTGGGATAATGGCATAGTAAATAATGACCACAAAATAGAATTAAACAACCCAAGAACTCTAAGTGATGATATTGTGCAAGACGGTATGAGCCAGGCATATTTGTTAAAGAGTAATTTCTCTCTGGGTGCTACTGGCAAGAATGATTTTTTGTGTGAAGAAACTTGGTCAACATGTTCCTCAGACTCAGATGCCTGGGGTGGAAAACCATCCAAAGACCATCCCAGAAGCTATGAAAAGTCATCTCTTCATTTTTTGTCAGAAAGAGAGTGGCTGGATGAACTTGAGTCACTTTACTTCTCAGATATGATAACAGAACTCAAGTCATTACTTTTGCAAGCTTTTGAAGCCAGCAAGGACTGTTTTGATTTTGTGCTCTTTATTGTCAAGTTTGCTGACTTTGATATTCAAAGTGGCAAAAAGTCACTTGCTTATTTGACCCTTGTTGAGTTTGAAGCTTGGCTTAAATCAAAGACTGAAGGGAGAGGTATTGAAGAAGTAAAGCTGTTAGGTTACTGGCCAACTGACAATCATAAGGATTTGGCACTGGATGTAGTGGTTTCCTCCACTTTTCTCCTTTTTGAGCCAATAAAAAGGAGTTTTCAACTTGATGTGGGAGACAATGGATTTTTGGCTAAACATGTGAGATTTCTAATGCATTCAAAAAGGAGATACAGGGAGGTTGGTACTAATTAATGTTAATTTACCAATAAAGGACATTTTAAACCTTTTGCTCTTACAAACTTGCTTCAAAATTAAACGTCTCAATCTCTAACTTTTAAATCTGTGGATTAAATCAAACATGTATGGTAAAGTTGATCATTTAAAAAGCTGTTTTCTTAAGTCAAATTTTTAATTTAAGCATTTTTATAAAATTTGTTCTTGCTCATGTACTTCTTTTTTGCCCGTTTTCCATAATGCTCTTTAAATTTTCAAATCAATGTAATAAGACAAAACCCTGATTTTTCATTTTGTAACTCTTCGAGGAACACAAGAAAATCAAAATTTTAGTGAAATACAAAAATCTGTTTGAGTTTTATTTTGCAATGGCTGATTTTGATGTGTGCTCACCTTTAGATGCTCAGGAAAATAGAAAAATATAATATTTTTACAAAAATAATAGTTAGTGTATAAAGACACCCAGTATACTGGTAGTAACTGCATTATATTACTTACTTAACTTAGGCAATAACTACATGATGTGAATGGTTAACAGGTTATTTTTAACTAAAGCTCCAGTAGCTTTAAAAGCTTTCATTTGATATACGTCTTGTGTTTTCATGAAGCAGGGTTCAACAGTATGTCATACACTTGTAACATATTTATTTTCTTGCAACAGGCAGCTACCATTGCATTCAAGTTAAAACTTCAAAAACACTTTGATGTAACTGAGGTAACTACTTTATAGTTTAAATTATTTGAATTGTCAATGCTAACCATATTAGATACTGCAGGCAGAATGGGATACTTTTCCAGGCAAAAATCTAAGTTTTAGCCTTTTTGTTTTTGGATAATCAAGCTTTCTTCTTCTTATTTTTTGAGAATTTCCTTATTCTGGGCAATTTTTTTACAATGTTTCTTTTTTGGGAAATGTTTTTCAAAAATTAAGGTACAATGTATTTTATCTATGGAAAATTACTGACTATTATCTCGTCTGAGGTGAGAAGAACTTAGATGTAGTCTCTGTTATATACAGATAAGAGAGCAAAAAAATGCCCTTTACAGGTAGTGTTAGGAATTTACAATCTATTTCAAAATTGATCATCAGAAGTTACACTGTTATCAGTCTGACCTAACCACTGGATTATCAATAACAATAAAAAATATCTCTTGATTATATATTGTATTAAATTTCCCACTTGCATGCATGTTACAAAAATTTAGTTTGTTTTTTGACTGTGGACAACTTTGAAATGACAACCATGAAAACCATGTTGTAGAACATGACAAAAACATGAAATGCATCAGAATATATTCGGTCATCAATAGTCTAACTGCTTGAAATTTCTATTTTCTTCTCTCAACGACAGTCTTGTAATTACCGTAAGTTTCTCGCTATAAAATCAGGCAGGCTTCTTTATAAATTTTTTGTGTAATTTTCCTAGATCTTGCTGCCTTTGGTAATTGTGGATAAATTACAGTTAGCAGAAAGGTAACATTTAAAGATCATACAAAGTACAAAGTACATGTAGGTAATCAGTTAAAAGAAAGGTGCTATAATGGCCCAAGGAATTTGTTTTGAGTGGTCACAAATTCTTTTATCCTTGGTGAGAATTGAATGAAAAATACTGTTGTGTAGTGTGTAATTATCAACTATCTAGTTTTTAATTTGATGCAACATAGCTCTGTATATTGCACAATGGCAAATTGGAATTGGAAAAACCTCAGTTTCAAAGAAGATTACACTTATTTTTGTCACTACATGTATATGTAATCCCAGGCCTGTGCTTAAATATTAAATTAAAAGAGAAATATATACTGCATGGTTGCAAGTATCGTACAATGTCATTGTGAAACTCTGTAAACGTACAATGTACGTCAAGTCAGGTCTTACGAAGGCACCCTTGCTGTATTAAGCAGACAAATAGCCTAATAAGTTTCAAATGTTTTTTCCCATATTTTAAGTAAAACAAACCTGTATTTAGCGTAGACCTCTATTAAGTGGACACCAGTAGAGGTCGCTTGGGTATCTGCCTACAGAAATCCAGGTTTCACTGTAGTAAAAAATTACATGTATTTCCATTTGGAATTTCAGGAAAGTCCTACATATGATTTGGACACCTTGCAGGTTTCAACTGATTGTTTTATTTGTACACGTAGTTATGTGGCAGGTTGTCCAATGTCCTTGCAGCTGTTCATGAGGATGCTGGATGATTTATGTGGAATGACAGATGATGAGCTGGAGATAGTTGTTGAGTGAGTCCATTATTACCAGTAATCCCCTGCAAAAAGGAGCCCGGAATTCCAGTGTAAAATTCCTGGCTTTTTTACACACACCTGAAAGCCATGGAATAGCCCGGAAAAGCCAGGAGTGTCCAGGCTCTCCTAGCTTTCCAGGAATTTGTCTCCTGAAAATCCCCGGAAAGCCAAGAGAAAATTTTCTACATGTATGCTTTCTGGGCTTTTCCTTATTCGCAAAAAAGCCCAGAGCTTCTGACTTTTTTTATCATCGTATATATATTTCAGCTTTGTGTATCGTTTGCCTCACTGTAGTCACTTTTTTTTGTACCTCAAAAAAGTTACTGCACTTTGTGTGGTACTGTACACTACATCTGTGATAGACGTGTCTTCTGCAATTGTGCTTTGTTACATTATTTGTAGGTCAATTCCTAGTTGTTACCAATTGTACAGGCCCTTCTCCAGTAGGTTCGAATTGGTTGGAAAAAAAAAAAATTATATACTGAATTAGTTCATGATAGCAATCAATAACGGTTGAAAAATTTAGTGACAGTGACTTAAAAAGAAGTATTCTTCAGCTGGGTTTGTGAGAATTTGCTCGATGTTCCTATTATAAAACCCTGCCAACATTTGCACAGAACTGAGTCACTTTATTTGATCTCCTCCAGAAAAACTTTGGCTCCAAAACCAAAGGATCATAGACTGAAGAACAAGACTCTTGTCAAGCTTGGTGAGAGGATGGTTAAAATGTTTAATTTGAAGGCGGGTGAGTGCAAAAGATAATGAAAATAATATTCTAGTTGCTTATAAGTGGAATTTAAAATAGTTGTTACACGCAATTGAATCTACACTGCTGTAAGAAATCCTAAAATTTTCATTTGGGTTAAAAGCTTAAATTTTTTGATTTATGTGGCTGCACAATGCATTACCAGGCTATTATATATTCCATAAACACAATAACTACTGGTTCACTGTATTTACTCATGCCCATCAGTATTACTACCTGTGTTCTTACATGTACATCATCAATCTACATTGTACATCATGATCAATCATCAATCATAGTGACTTCAATTTGTTTCCGGAATATTTCAGAGAATTTTCCCAATATATACAAAGAAAAGAACTTAAATGGATTAAGATACCTGTTACAAAAGAAGTACTCCGAGGTAAGTGCTCATTTATTAACTTTGAAAGACTTCTTTTTTTCATGAAATACTTTATAGGATGGCCACTAAAATCTCAAATGCAGTACAGTGAAAGGCGTGTAGTACAATGTACATGTATGACACAAGAATCTTCTGTCATGTCCGAGAAAACATTGTTGGAACAATGGAATATAATAACGTGTCATTTTCTTTAACTTAGAAACAGCCACTGAATCAGAAATGGGACAACCTTATTGAGGTAAGAATTCCTGTAGGGATTGTTACACCGCAACAAATTTTTATTGCTTGGAAATCAAATTCATTCCTTTGTCGTTACTAAGACTGCGCGACTAACCTGAAATGTCTTTGGCCTCGTCCACACGTGTCTGAATATTTTTGAAAACGGATATTTTTTTCTCCGTTTTCCAAAAAGTATGCGTCCACACGTAGCGTATTCAGGTCGTTTTCGCCCGTCCACACGAAAACGATAAAACAATGGAAATACGATAACATCCTTACATAGAATGCGCTGTATAACGTGACATCATCGTATTATCCGTCTTTGTCCTTCCAAAGAAAAGCGATAAGCCGGCGTTTCCAAAAATGTTCACTCTTGGGACCGTTTTCGAAAACCTGCGTTTTAGGTCCATAAAAAAACGCCGTTTACGCGTGGACGGAAGACTAAAACAGCTGAAAAAATCTCCGTGTTCAAAAATATCTCGAGACATGTGGGCGAGGCCTAAGACATTTCAGGTCGTAGTCTTGCAGTTTCATGGCCTGTTTTGTACGAGGTGAGCCGGGCAGATTAGCCTGGCTGGCATCCTTAACCGGGCTGGCTCAGGTTATGCCTTGTTTCTTCATAAAATTTGCGTTGTGTTAATATGATAAGACGGGCGCGCCGCCGGCCCGCTGGTCGAGATCCTGGTTACTTGAGCTGAGATCTGGTAAGCGGGCCAGTCCGTCTTCCCATATTAACACAACGCGAGTTTATGAGGAAACAAGGCATAAACCGATCCAGCCCGGTAATATAAACAGGCTCTCAGTAACGGCAAAGGAATGTGCCAAAACTGGAGTTTGATGCTCGTGCAGAGTTGATTTTTTTAAACCCGTTGCTTTTTTGTCGTTCTCGCTGCCGTCGTGGTTGCTTCAGCTCTGTTGTATATAAATGTATTGCTCCTAACAGACTGCCCTTGGAGATAACAAATGGCTACAGTACAAGCTGATAGAGAGCTTGGTGGAGTTTGAAGATTTTCATGAAGCTGCGAGATGGACTATGTATTACTCCCTGCCCCCGGAATCAGTTCCTGTTGAGGTTAAACAAATTATCGATTCCTGGTAAGCTTGCATTATTAGCTCTTGCTAGAAACACGTCGTTGAATGACACAACTTGCAATTTTTTTTTTCTATAGGATCTATTCTTTTCTTTTTGAGAAAAGAATATAATCATAGTCATTATGTCCGGAGTGCTCCGATATGAGAATGACTAGGATGCTTCTCGTCTCACTTGGGGATAGAATTTGCAGATTTTGGTCTCACTTAGGGTATCCAAAGCGGAAAGACAATATTCTTTTCCATTAAGGTGTCGTTCAGGGGCTTTGCGTAAAGAATATAGAATGATATTAAAAGAGACACGCCGTCATACTGTGTTGGAGTGTGGTCTCCCTTAGGGGTCGAACAAAGCCTGAGTCACTCCTAGATTGGTGTCCTATGGAGGCCGGGTAATTGTAATTTCCGAAGAGACTCTCCTTGTCTTATACAATGGAGTCTGTGGTATTAGTTTCATTCAAACACAAACATCGCGAGACGTTTTCATTTCAGGTGTGTTCGTAATACCATGGATGATAAATTTTAAATCCTTACGTTTGGCGCGAAATTTCTTGAAGCGTTAATTTATAGTTTTAACATTTCAGAGGTAAGGAAATGAGAACGACTGGACAACTGACAATTTGACTAAAAATAAACGACTGTTTAACTGTGACAACAGACGGATCGAAACGCACCAATGACATTACGAGTCATCAATGACAATACGAGTCTTCATAGCCAATAACATCACGGCTTAACTGACAGACGACCAATAACATCGCCACTTGATTGACCAATCAGGTCAATAACCGGAGTTTAATACCATCAACTGACGTGATACAAGTCACTATTTGACTCTGAAGATGACTACAGGTTGTCGAAACGTCAGTCACTGTCAACAACAACAGTCCTATTCAGGACCACCTTCACCCGGACGATTATACTAAACGTTTTTTTTTTTTTTTAAATACTATCGTCCGCAAAGTTTTCTATATCTCAGTGCTAAGATGGCATCCAGGTACATCCAGGTATAACGATGTTGAGGCATTAAAAGACACCTATGCAAAGAAACTAAATACGCAATAGAGCACAGTCATCAAGAAGTTATAACAGCCTTTTTACGAAAAAATTCAGAACATTGTCAACTTCAGCCAGCATTTATGCTTTAAATTTTATAATGCTTATTTTGCATATTCTTGCTATCATTTTTAGTCAGTAATTTTACGTAGCCTTTAATTCTGTCGCCATTTTCTGGAGTTCCTCTCTCACGCCAAAACAACTAAGATGCCGTGCCGCTGTTTTGCCTGACGTCGATGATTATATACTGGAATGTCTATATTTTGAAAGGCCAATGGACTGCAAAATGTGTTCGTTGTAACGAGGTTTCGTTATACCGAGTTTCTTTTCCATGTATTTGACTATTAGAGGGGTAAAGAAAATCGTTAGTTATACCGAGGACTTCGTTATAAAGAGGTTCGTGATATCGAGGACTTCGTTAGAAAGAGGTTCCTTATATCGTGGACTTCGTTATAAAGAGGTTCGTTATATCGAGGACTTCGTTATAAAGAGGTTCGTTATATCGTGGACTTTGTTATAAAGAGGTTCGATATAGCGAGGACTTCGTTACAAAGAGGTTCGTTATATCGAAGTTCCACTGTATATTGTATTACACAATCATCGATGTCGGAGTGAATGACGTCAGTGATGATATAATCTAAGCATCCTCCAAGTATAGTTAGCGTTAGTTGGTTTTGAAAAAAAATGGCCAGTAGATTAAAGCCATTAAGAAACGGAGAAACACTTTGAATGAATAACAATACTGGTTACCATCTGAAGTTTTTTTTTGTTGATTTGGTTAGGCAAACTACACAGAAATATACTGAAGACTGGGAAGGTGAAATGAATGGAACATCAGAAGCCAGAACGTTTGACAATGAGTCCATTACACAGAGCTCAACGCCTGCTAAATTCTACGGGCTTCCTTTGCCGTTGGACAGAATATTCGTAGTGGATAACTCCCGATCTTTAAGGGAGTGTATAAGAACCCTTTGCGTGGTATGTTTAAGTATGATTTACCCTATTCTAGTATAGGACGGAAAATATTATGGTTATGATGGACAGGAACTATGGAATTCACTTCAGTTCTTAGCAGTGAGCCATAGTTGTGATAAAATCTCTGCAACCTATGCTGATATACAACATTCTTATTCATTGTCATGTATTTGTCCTTTGGCTCTGAGGCCTTTTTTGTTTTTGTTTTTTTTTTTCTGGGGAGGGGGCTGGGCGGTAATTTATGGCAATCTTTTTTGGATTCGTTATCTTTAATGCGACTTAGGAAATTAAAGGGTGGATTTCCACTGTCGCGTACTGATTTTTACATACGCACCGTAAATAGAATAGCGGGATATATGAAAGGTAACTCAAAAGCGTTAAAGTTGAACCTGGCTCAACTTTTACCTTTACCTGAAACGTTTTTTTAAACATTACCTATTTGTTCCTCTGTAGCCGGGTAGTGTGATAGGATTTGACACTGAGTGGAGACCAACAATGTGCCGTGCTGGGACTGCTGAAAGGTATGTGAATCAAGTGTTATATCGTGTATAATCAGTTATAGTTACCGTTATCCTCCTATAAAGCAGTTGTTCTTTTTTTGAGTAATGCCACGCTTTCCTTCCCCACGTTTAGGGAACGTGTAACAACACGCCCTTTATTTACCATCTCGCCAAAGAGGCGTGTCAGAGAAAGAAATCAATCTTTAAACAGACTCTGCGAAGGTGGACAAACATGCTTTATGGATCACGCAACGCCCTCTGGATTACTGGGTTAATCATTGATTATCATTGATAGTGTTGATTTTCTGACGGAGAAATCTTCTCATTTTATAAACTTGGCACAGGCAGCCCAGTCAATAAAGTTTCTCTCGAACGAGGCTAAATATACATTATTTTTAAGTTACTACTTTAGTTCGTCACCTGTGAAGATCGACATTGGTCCCGGAGACGATCTTCAGACGTTCTACTCGTTTAAAGTAGACGGATAGAACGTGTTGGAGGATCCAAACTCATGCAGACGAACTTAACTGAAAAAGCTGGAGGAGAATTTTAACCACATTTATGGAGCTTATTCTTATCATTACGTTTTTTTGTCTTAATTTGCCTTATATTATTTACTTATGCAGTGAATAATGACAAGGACGAGTTTTGGAAATATCCATTATACGTACAAGAGCAGTCGCGGACACACCTATAACCATGGCAACTTTGTTTCTAGGTTAGCGATCATTCAGCTGTCTACGCGGAATGAAGTATTCATCTTGGATGTGATCGCCTTGACAGACAATGTCAAAGATTCGGATCTACAGCAATTTGCGGAGAATGTCTTTGCTAATCCTCAGGTTCTCAAATTGGGTAATTATTACATCATTATTACTACCTAAACACGCGGAAGATTTCTTTGACCCTTTTTGTAAGCGCATTGTGGGTGTTAGATAAGCTTGTAGAAGTAAGTCTTATATTGCGAAAGAAAATAAACAGTTTGGGTTGGCAGTAGACTGAAAAATTTTGTCCTGATGTTTTCCGCAGGCTATGGAGTAGATTCTGACTTTCGAAACCTTGTCTCTTCGTGTCCTTTGTTCGAGGACAGTGTGAGGCGATTGGCTCGGTTTGTTGATCTGTGCCCATTAAGCAAACAGGTAGGACGGAATCAGTTATGTTGTTGTGTCTCCAGATTTTTCTAATGGTCAATGCCAGAAATACGCTTAGACCGTACATATCTTAGCCTGTGAACGCACACGAATTTCCCATAGTCTCCAGCCAGAAGCGGCGACTGGAATACGTATGCGTTCTCGCGCTATTTATATCTCTCACACAAAGTTTTGTTCTTCAAGTCATTTTATCTGCGAAACATTTTATCGTAACAGATCCTCGGCATACCGAGTGTTCGACAGAAGCTTGGGTCCCGTATGAGAAGTGTGTCGGCCAGAGAGCGTGCTTGCATTGAAGAGGAACGTGGTCTGAGCGAGCTGGTGTTCCTGTGCCTTGGGTTACCACTGGATAAAACTTACCAGCTATCAGACTGGGAACGCCGACCATTAAGTGAGGATCAACTAATATATGCAGGTAGGCTTATTAATGAAACGTTTCACGATAAGACGCATGCGCAAACAATCATTTAAGTTAGCCCAGTCAATTTCTATTGTTTTTTGTATTGACCAAATCATGTGCATTTTGATCTGTAACTGCAGACTAATTTTTGCAAGGAGCAGGCCTTTGGTCAGTTTCCACAAACGATCTTCAGTTCAAGGATTTTTGCTTAAAATGTGGTTATTGTTGAGTACTAAATTTATTCCTTGAGATGGACACACGCACGAGTTGTCTGTTCTCATGTGGTGGTTCGTTACTAATGGAAACTGAAAGGAATACGTCATAATTTGCCCATGCACTAAGCCGTGAGACTGTCCCTTACTAAAGATTATAGGGAAAAGGTATAGCGCAGTAAGTTGGCGGTTTGACAGTGACGTGCGCTGTCATTCTACTCTCACCTCAGTGACAAAGGCGCGACTTCATTTCTCCTTCCTGGTATGTCAGCAAAGTTTGAAGCTGGTTCTCAGCCTCGCTCGAAGGGTTGTCCACTGGTTTGTCCATTTTTCTTCCTTCCACAGGCCTAACATTTTCACGCTACATTTCGATCAATTGAGATTCAGAGAGTTTGCCATTCACAACAAACTTCAGTTAATCTGTGCCAATCTTTTTCCTTAGCTTTAGACGCGCACTGTCTGCTTGAAGTGTACGACGTGCTCAAGGAATGGATGTTAGAGTCGAGGCTGCGAGTGAATATGGAACCTGCTCTCGTCCTGAGTTGGTTGCAGCCTAAAAAAGAGAAACAACGGTATTGAGTTGTTGTGATTAGTCTTTTTTTCGTCCCCCGAGCCGTCAAATTCTACGTTTAAGTTCTCGTTTCGAAAAATATTTGTGGTCAAGAGAAACACACTGTGTTGTAGTAAGTTTTACGCTTTTGTTTTAAGATTTAAAGGATGCATGGAGACGAACTTCGTTATTTCTATAAATAAGCAAAATTGCAGGCAATGACCTTTGATGTAAAAACGTTGCTGTGTCGAAATTATTTTGCCACCGTGATAAACTATAGAAACGTATGTTTCTTCAAAGGATAAATTTGCATACATCAAGCAAGAATGTTTTCTGCTTGATTAAGCGACTTAATTTGATCCAAAGGAGAAAATTGTTCGTCAATCTTGATATCCACCATAAAAAACTTTCTTTATTTATTTTGCTTTGTTTTTCTTTTTATAGACGGAAACGCCCAAAGCCAGGACAACGTACCAATGTAAGTGTAGCTGTTGATAACTTGCCTATATTCCGTATTATGGCAGAAAAACCCCATTTATGTTTTTTTCCTTCGTTCAATGTTTATTTGCTTTAATAGGTTCTTGTGCATGATAATGAATAATAACGAGTTTGAGGCGAACAATCACGGTTTAAAACACAACAACACCTTGCCTTTAGACCACTTTCTTTTATTTGCTGATTTTGACGTACACGAGAAAGACTCTGCACGAAGCGAGTAAGATCTCTGTTGAGCATGCGCTGCTCGTTCCTAGGATACTGTTTCAAACCCAGGCCTAATAGCCGTGCGCTTGGTACAGCGGGCTCAGTGATGACCATCGGTTTTATCAGTAAACGGTGCTCGCACTAGGAAAACCAGTTTGACGACAGGGAACAACATTGACTTGTCCAGACTCCAGAAGCTTGGGCCTTGGCGACTTCAAAGGCCTGATGCGATTCTGGCGGAGCCTTCTTTTTTCCTACTCACTCAAGAGAACAGAAGGAGGCCTTACTGGCAGGTTGACATAACACATACATTGTTTAAATATCCAGCGTCAGCTAAAAATGTCGCATCTACCATTCTCCCTACAAAAGGGATAGTCTCACTTCTCCACTGTTGCCACCTATCGTTTCGGCAGCCTGGTTTAATTTTTAGCCATGTTATGACACTGAGAGACAAATAAAAGACACTTGTGTTTCTCGTTAGGATATACTCCCGCCAGTACAAAAAAGGAAACCCATTCCTCCGCAGCAACTGAGGGTCGTGGTCGATAAAATGCTGCAGGGACTGGGTCAGCATTTAAGATGTTGCGGGGTAGACGTGACTATTATGGATAACAACAGCGATCACGCCAAATTACTTGAGGTGAGGCTCACCTATAGGTCATTTGCACGATAACGTCATTTTACTACTTCGACCAGAATCCTTCAGGGTATTGCTTTCTCGTGCAAATTAAGGCTTTTATTATCTAAACCTCACTGGGACTACCAAATTTTAAAAGAAAATATGAAAAGAAAATCGAAAAGGATTCTGTTCTTGGTAGAAAAATGACGCCATCATCATGTAAATGGCCCATTCTCTCTTGTATTTTATCAGAGAGTTTGTTGAGAAATGTTAGATAATCAAGAGCGTGGAACAAAAAAAAATGATAACTTGATATGATTTGAACCCTTGACCTCCCATCTCAACTCAAGAAGTAATAGAAACAAACTGCGGTAACAAAAATTACGAATTCAAAAGCGTTATATCTTCATCTGTCACGTAATACTTTCTTTTCGCCCCTTGTAAGGTAATTTCGGATCGCGAAGTCTGGGAAATTTTGCATTTGGAATCCAGGATCCGGAAATTTTGCTGGTGCAACCTGGAATCTTGGCCTTTGGAATCCGGAATACGGCCCAACGAATGCGGAATCCCACTAGCGATTGGATACGGAATCCGGAATCCAAGTTCCACTGACAGAGAATCAAGAATCCAGTGACTGGAATCCGAATCCAAGATTTCAAGATTTTTTTGGTTTCTTTCTAAAGGGCGATTTTTTTCGTATTAACTCCAGTTACCCATCGTATATGCCGGTTTAAAAAACACTTAACGGTCACTTCTGAAAACGTATGTTGAAGCATACGAACGTAAGGAATTCGAATAAAATTTATTACCTGTGAGGATTCATCTGACACATAATGTTTCTTATCTGCACTGGACTAATTTGTCTCTTTTTTATCGTTTTCCCCACCAGGTCGCCCGGAACGAAAACAGAATAATCTTCACCACTGGTATGCCTTACGAAAAGGTGCGAGAAAAAAAGTAGTTTAAAACTTGGGGTAGAAAAATGGCATGAGTAATGGACATGATCATTCGATGGATCAAACAAACAATCAGTCAACAAGTCAATCAATCAATTAATTAATCATTCAAACAATTACGATTTGGTATCTCCTTATCCTATAGGCGTTACCGCGATGTATTTTATAAAAATAGCATGGAGTGTTTGCCTTCTTGTGTCGGTCATATTTCTGTCATAATTCTAGTATAACCGCCCTTTGGATTAAGAAGCCTTTTGTAAGTTTCAGAATCGTTCTGCTAGTGTTATTTCTTGACGTCCATTTTATATCATCGTTATATGTATAGACCAATGTCTTGTTCACAGTTAAGCTCTCAAGTACCTGAGGGAATGTGCATCTGTGTTCCATGTGGGAAGATAAGGCAACAAATGTCATCTCTGATGAAATACTTCAATGTCAAAGTAAAAAGACAAGACATTTTCAGTCGCTGCCAGGTAATAATGTTACCTATAAAACGTAATTAGAACGCACTGTTAAAAAAATAGTGATGAAATGTATAATATGTCGCACGCGTGGTACAAAGAAAAACTGTGAGCCTCGAACGGGATTGGACCCATTAGCCCTGAGATACCGAACAGGCACGCGGGCACTTCCGCATCCACTAAGCGATAGGGAGACTCGTGACAAGCCAGGCCATGTACTAGGTCAGAAGCTTATGACTAGGTGCATATATGACACACGTCCTACATACCGCTATAACTCCTGGTCAGGACGGGTGCAAGGGCCTTTAAAATCTGCCTCTTTGGGTTTCTGTGTGTGCGTGTTGCTGCCTTAAATTGCCCTCATTGAAGTGCAAGGCTGGCGTATGTATGCCAAGACAGCGAATCCGGACCAGATAAAACCCAGGTATTGATATAGGGGGTGAGGGCCGAATTGTTCGATAGACGGCTGATTACTTCGCTGACAGCATCAGCGTTATTAAGTTTTCAACAACGTTGTGAGGGCCGGGTGAGCTTATTAAAAATGTAAAATATGGAGAAGGTCGTATATTCAAAGCGGCGCCTATCCAATTAGGTTCATCTTTTCGAGTTTCTACTCTCTTCTCCCTTGTTTTCTTTTCCACATGTAACAAAAAAAATAACTACGTCTGCACACTAGCTAATTGCTTTTTGTGTTCGACTTTTCTTATAGGTGTGTAACGGGAATGATTTTGTTGAAGTCAGTCAGGAACATATGAAAATGGCTATGGGCATCTTTAATGGTCGCTTCCAAGCTCCTTTGCTTGGCTACGAGCCGATGAACTGCCCCATCAATTTGATGTACCTCACCTTACCTGGGGGTGTGCCTATGAAGCTGGGACCTCTTCCTGAAGAAGCCGTCAACAATGCGGAAATATTCTTCTGCTGCTCCGCGTGTGGAAAAGTATTTTGGGAGGGAAAACACCACAAAAGAGCTAATGCACAGTTCTCCTACATTTTGGAAAGTCACTAGCGTCTCGTTTGTCACAGTTAAATTCTATTGCATGTTCTGGTACATTCTCTACTTATTTTTGTTTGCTACGTTGTACAGTGTCAGGTGTTATAGACTGAAGAAATATTTTTTGCAAGTTTGAGTAGCTTTTTTTTTGCGTTCTAAGTTCACGAGCGTCTAGTATGTATTAAGTGGCTTCTTTTGTAATAAAAGTTTCTATTTATTTTATAAAGTTTCTGTTTCTGTTTGTTTCTCAAGCTCTGTGCGTTATGTAGGGACACAACACTAAGGGCATGAAGGTGATTTCGTTATCAAGTCTTTATTGTTTGCAATTGCTTAAATTGTAATTACCACTGCGACTATCATATCATTTAAAATTTGTATTTCCGCAGTTCACATTATCTTCAAACCAAGGGAGTTATATTAATTTAAAGTGATTAAAAATGGATTTTTCTATCGGACCCTTACCCTTTTCGATTCAAACCCATGTAATCTTAAACATAAATCTCACTAATTTACTAAAGGTCTTAGGCTTGACCAATAACAAGTTTTTAGATGGTATGGTATTTCTTTCATGAATCATTGACGAGCTTTTGGAAGCAAAAGCAATGATATTTATTGTAACATGTTTTTTTTGGTCTAATTAATAGTTACTGGTGCGTGCTTGTCTTGATCATCAACTTCCGATCTGTAGTATCGTTCTCTCCACAACGCAAGCAGCGGAACAGAAAGCGCATACGTTATAAAAATACACCAATTAATCCACTTTAATCCAAAGTTTGGCAACATGGGAAATATGTAAAATACCAACTGAAGAAGGTTCGCGGCAACTGTTACGAAACCAGAGGTGATGCCCTCGGCGACAGGGTATGCAGTTTCCACAGCCATCTCAAAGAATAATGGAATGGTTCCATTAGTGAAAAATCCTGCAAGAATACAGGTTAAAAAGAGAATGGCCTTGTTATATGGAATAATTCCTGCGCAGATGAATGTAAATAGACCGTAGGAGATGGTAGCGCCAGCCAGAAGGACAAACTGGATTGCTTTCATTCGTCCGGATAGATGGTCCGCGAGTCTGTGGATAAACCAGAGTATCAAAATCTATTATCGTGATCAAAATTTGTGAGAATAAAAATATTGTAACGGCAAAAGGAATCTGAACGGTTGTTTGTTCATTATTAACTCGACCAGATTATTTAGTGTTTGTTCCTGAGATATTGGTATTTTTGACACAATCAATACCTACAGAGACGAAAAATGAGTGGCTCCTTTGGCTCTTAGGGCAGAATGAACTTTCTGTTGTCGTAAACGTGAAATCTTTCGCTCTCAATAGCATTCAATCTTCAGGTATTTTGATGAAGGAACGGTTATCCTGGTTCCAGAGAGTTTTTTTTGGGCGGCACGTTCTCTCTCACCCCGAAAAAAACTGAAATAATAAGGCCGAGGAACAGATCGGGAGGGTCTGTTTATCCTTCGTGTCATATGTCTCTGGTGTCGAATATATTAAAGTATTTCAAAAAGAAAAAACGAAGATCTCGTATGTGAAAGTAAACATGACGGTCTCCGTTTTTCAATACTCTTGACTTAAAATGTCAGTTTTATTGCACTTTTAGCACAATAAAAACGGTTAATTATCATAATTGAACAGAGTGGAGTGCAATTTGGTCTAAAATGACACGCGTGATTTCAAACTCGCAAGTATGATTTCAGAGCAAAATTGCACGACACAAAGTTCAATTACCACTTTATTACAGCCATTTTGAAATCACAGAGTTCAGTCAATACCAATATTTTAATGATCAAGTAGCCGCCTTGTTGAGAAGCAGAAACAAAAAGGTTTTTCAGAGGCGGATCTAGGGGGAGGGTGCAGGGGGTGCGCACCCCCCCCCCCCCGTGAGATGACCTGCGGTTTTCTAATACAACTGGTATTCTGCCAAAAAAAAAAAACTATGTGGTTCATTGGTGTTGAAGTAGAGCAAGAGACGAGTGCACCCCCTCCTAAAAAAAATCCTGGATCCGCCCCTGCTTTTACATCTCATTTTGTATTTGATACAGAAATGAGGCGATATAGAGCAAAACTGGTGCGATTTAGAACAGATGTGATTTAGAGCAAGAAATAGTGTGATTTGTGAATAAATCACACTGCTGAGAGCCAATCAGATTGAAGGAATCACCAGTGATTTCAAAATGGACATAATGAAGAGCAAGAAATGGAGTGATTCGTGAATAAATCACACTGCTGAGAGCCAATCAGCTTGCAGGGATCACCAGTGATTTCAAAATGGATATAATAAAGAGCAAGAAATGGTGTGATTCGTGAATGAATCACACTGCTGAGGGCCAATCAGATTGCGGGGATCTCCAGTTATTTCAAAATGGATATAATAAAGATTTAACATGTTTCACCTGGACAGTATAATTGCTGCCAATATTCCTGATACTGATGAACCAAATCCAAGCCACCCTGCAGTTTTTTCTCCAAGACCAAACTGCGACAAAGTTAGGTCTAGTATAGATGTCCAGCCACTGTAAATACCGAGGGTTATTCCATTGATAAATAGCAACAACAAGAACTGCTTGTTGAACATAAGGCGTTTAAAGCCATCTTTAAAATCCAAACGCTCACTCGCTGCAGTTAGGCAAGGAGGCAGTGGAGGTTTCTTTGGAAAATACACCACTATCAAGAGTAAACTCAGAACTGCTGCTCCTAGTTCAATGTACATAAGAAACATGATTTTCTCCTTAAGAAAATTCAACTGGCTGTTAGTCATATTTTTACGAATACTTATGTAGTCAATACTTTTGCCAATGCTCGTGCTATGGTTACCCACATCTGGGACTAACAGTGGGCCAATGATAAATGCCATCCCTGCCCCAGCATAGGAAGACAATGATGCAATTGCTGTTGATGTTGTGCGTTGATCAGGAGGAAACCATATCGCAGAAATAAGGGGCCCTAATGCCATGGCAACAGGACCTCCTATACTGCTTAGAAACATCCCCGTATGAGCAAGCCATGTTTGTATTTGTAGATCAACAAGTGGAATAGCTTGGAAGGCTGTTCCGAAAAAATTGGAAAGTCCTAGGAGGAGAATAGATGCTCTCAAACCTAAAAAGAATAAAAAGTAAGTTACATCAACAGGGAATCTCATTTACTGATCTAGGCCATTAATGTTAACTGACTGGAAAGCACATAAGTATTTAATTTGCTGATTGTGCAAAAGCAAACATTTCCTCCTAGAGCCAAGTACAGTAGACGGCACTTAAACATCAGTTCACTACCTTTGAGGGAAAGGCAAAAGAGCTTATATGAGGAAGAAGTGGTAATTAGACTAATTAATTAGACCACTAAGTTTAATTTATAAATGCTGAGAAGCAACTTGAAAAGCAAAATACAATCACGATGTGTCAATAAACCTGAATTGAATGCACAAATAAAGGAAAAAGGGTAACAAAGGAAAGATAAGCAATACTCGTTGAGTAAACAAAATTGCAATTGTCATTGTTCGCTTTAAAACTGTTCTGGACAAGTTATTAGGTAGATTAAGCAGACAACACAACATCAAATCAGCTTAATTGGCTGTTCTGTGATGTTCAATTTCATTTTTAAATCTGCACATGCCATCATCATCTCTGTCGTTACTTTGTCTTTGCTAAATCTAAGAACTGGCCGTTTCCCAGTTCTAGCCTGCCTAGCAGGGGCTTGAAAGTAGTGGGTGCAAAAAAGAACCGGCACGTGAACGGCCACCCACTACTTCCAAGTGCCTGCTACACAGGCTAACCAGTTCCAAAACACTTACTTTCAAAACAAGGCAATGTGCAAAACCTTTCTTGTGATAATATGTCTTGTTTCCAAGACAATGGCTTTGCACTTAGCCTCGCTTTGAAACTGAGGCTTGGGACGGCAATTCAAAAAATTTCCAATGGCATATCTCCCATAATACTCCTTTGTTTGCCTCCTGACAGTTTTCATATATAGTTTTTTTTTTCGCCTGGATTTTACAGTCGTATCAAGAGGAATTAAGACCGAATCCACCAGGACATTGAGTAATTTTGATTTTCGGTGGACAAAAATCTTGTACGTGCTTTGTGAAGAAGTCAGTTGTTATGGACTGTCAGCCAGGACAAAAATAGAAAAGGACATCATTGTGGATACGGGAAGAAGTTTGACTGATTGTAGACTGGATGAATGGAAAATCTTGTCCAAAGTTGTTTCCGGGTTCTTCTCTCTTATAAGTGGACCCTTGGAACGAGGCTGAATATAGTTGACATCAGGGGCAGTTGTCTTTGCTTATGGTATATAACTCGTAATTCCATTCTGGTTTCTCCATAAAAATGTATGCAAATACATTTACACCTTGTAAAATTATAAGCAGTGTTTATACAGTCGAACCTCCACTAACAGCCACCTTTCCACAATGGCCACCTTTTTTGTCCTGGCAGACAGTCTATTCACTGACTCTTGTTTAAACCACTCTGCAATGGGCACCTCTGTACAATGGCAACGGCCAGTTAAAGCATGTCTCCGACTGCCAAAATAACCTCTTAACAATGGCCAGTTTTTTCAGCGACTGATCAAAAATTCAAAAATCAGGTTATGAAGTTTGATCCAAATGGTGCATTAATGATTAATTAATTGTGGCAATTGTGTTTTGATTGGTTTCCATTTATACTGCTGCAGTAAGCATAAATTGGCTACGATAATTATGGCGAATGTTGCGAACCTTGCTCATTTTGTCACATTAACATTTTTCATTATATAAACACCAATGAAATACCAAGTGAGCTTTCGCGCGAAAACTTGATATCTTCACATGTGAAAATAACATGATATTTCCTTACATGTGAAAATAACATGTTATCTTTACATGTGAAAATATCACCATTGCTATGGCTTCATAATAAACCGCACCTTTCAGACCAAAAAACTATTTAAATAAAATGGTTTGGCATTTCATTGGTGTTTATATAATAAAAAGAATATTACATGGTCGCTTGGATAAACGAAATTTCTCTTCTCGTGTTGAAAAAAATATTTCACTAGTCTTGTTCGCTGCGCTCACTCATGAAATATTTTTCAGCACTCGAAGAGAAATTTCGTATCTCTGCAAGGCCATGTAATATCCTCTATTTGTGACCCTATTTGGGAAAACCAGGCTTAACGAAAACTCCGTTGAACCGTTTTTCCATTTCAACGCATTTTGGAAACGTTCGAATGCATTACAGATCATTTTCAATGCATTTTAAAACATTGACAACGTTCGCGAACGAAAACGAAATGCATTGAAGATCATTTTGAATTCATTTTGAATCATTTGCACCGCGTTTTAAAACGTTCACAACGCATTTCAGTGAAGCAGTATCGCATTGAAAAACATTCACAAAAGTGCAAACAACCCAACAGAACACAAGAACCTTGAATATGTCGGCGAAATCAATCAACATGCACTGTGTCCTAATCGAGTAGCAAATGCTCTAAAAAAATATTGAACTTTAGAAATCTACTTGATATTTACAACTTTTAAATTTCTGAGATGTAGAGGCAGCCAATTTAGTTTTCACCGTGCAAAATTTAATTGTTAACTCTAGGCCGTTCACCTTTCGTGTCCGTGGCTTTTTCCACGTTAACCACGAAAACCACTAACAAGCAGCTAACGAGTGACATGCAGACATTCAAAGCATTGTCACGAACAAACGTTTGCGGTCCTTCTCTCCTTTCGGCATTGTTCCCACGTATTAAATAGAAATCCATCATAACTTGCTCTCAAACTGATTGCCAACGAGCCATCCGAGCGTCGAGGCATCAGCAGAATAGAGCCGCGCAAGACTCGGCTGTAGGCAGAAAAATTCTCGATCGAGCTTCAAAAAGTGTAACCTCAAGTAATGTAGATTCCCCTGAGACCAAGTGGTGACTTGGCGCACGTGTGTTCTTTCCTCAGCGGCACGCGAAGACTGAACTTGAATGTGGTACGCTTTTATTGTTTGTTCACCTAAATCTGGCCCAGGCAGTCAAGGAAAATGAAAACTTGATGCATTGTATTAATTTAAGGAGTCATTAATGTAAGGTGTTAACGAAGAGAAGCTTGTAAAACAACAGTCCAAACAAAGAAAAGTTTTCCATGTGAAACAAGCAATTCTCACCACTAAAAAGGATCAGATTACACGATGAGATAAGAAAAGCTTGATACGAAGAATAAAGTCGCTTCTGTTGGAAAATCTGATGTTGGGGAAAAAATCTAACCAGCAAATGGAAAAATAAGAATAAAAAGAATTACGAGCCAAAAGCGAACGACAAAGCCAAAAAAACAACGCTACTTTTTTCGAAACCTGGCCGAGTTTATAATAAAGTGAAAACAAAATACCGACGTGCCGTACATCGCATGTCCTTGAAAACATTTCAAGCAGCGCAGCGAATCATTCTGAAAAAAAGAGAGAACTCGAACGAACACCAGACACAGTGAGTCCACAGAACAATTTTTGCTTATTATCGCGGAAATTTCGACATTATATATTTCTGTAGTTCATTAGGTTGCTTTTTACCAGCTGTGCACAATTTGTTTGTTGGGGTGGCTAAACGATCAAACATTTGTTCGTAACGCGAAATGTTGGTTGAAAATATTTGACCAAGACCAAACATGGAAAAGCCACTTAAATGCGTATGAGAGAGGCGGCTAAACGGTCAAAGATGCTCTTCCAAAACGATGTTGGATGAAACTATTTGATCGTTTAGCCGGGACCGAACGCAGAGTTTATTTAACTTCTCACGTTGTCACTCCAAAGGTGAATTAAATATTATTATTTTCATTCTGATTTTACAATTTTCTAAACAAGCTTTTTGAAGCTTTTCCAGTGCATTGCTAATGCATTGGAAATCATTTCAAGATCATTCTTGAACATTTAAGAACATTGGCGGTGTTTCATGAATGAATTGGGGAACATTGCAAATGCGTTGTGAATCGTTCTCCAGCGTTGTAATGCATTCTAAATGCATTTGAAATTCGTTGAAATGCATTTGAACGCGGTTTTCGTTAAGCCCGGTTTTCCCAAATAGGGTCACATTTATGTCTATAATTAATTATTTCATATGATTAGATTACCATTATGAGATACAGTTTGCAAGAACTAAGCACAATAAACATGTTACACTTCTTTTAAAAAAATTGTCATATTGCCCCCTACATGTACCTCCACATAATGGCCACCTCTCCACAACGACCACTTTCATCTGTCCCCAAGGTGGCCTTTGTGGAGAGGTTGGACTGTACTCAAATCCATGCTGCTTTTAAGGCCAGAATCATGATCACTTTTTTTAGTAAAGCTGCGGAACTTGTACTCTAAATCATTAGCGGCTGAGCCTAGCAAAAACCTGTTGATGAATTATCTTCTCGTCACTCTCTTTACCCGTAATGAAGGTTGTACATTTGTAACAAAAACTGGTTCGAATTGGTTCTTGCTGCATTAGTATAATATGATGCAGCATCATATACTGATTTATAAAATAACTAAGATAGTACGCGCACTCTGATTGGCTGAGAGGAGTGTTTGCATGAGAGTATGTAAACGTGGTTGTGGCGTCAAGATGTTTTGTTTTTTGCGCGCTAATCACGCAAGCACAAATTTGAAAAAGTTTTAAAGTTCAAACTCGACACGTTTACTTTTTTTACCCATTCCTTCGTCAGCTGAAACTTGGAAAATCATTACAATCCTTAAGCAGACATTTTAAGTGAGAAAAGTCTGTATTTTGGAAAGCATCTTTTTGCAAAACAAGAACTGATTATGCGTGCAAGACTTCGTGGACAAGACTTTGCAACTGGTTAGAATTTCTCTTTTAATCAGTGCCATACAAAGAGTTTTGTGTTTTTTCACGGGAAATTTATTTTATCAAAGCAATAGAAAACTTTTTTCCTGCGTTTGCATACCCTGATATAAACACTCGAGGCGTTTGGAGAATTCTCGACAGTTATGCAAACCCTCGACTTCGTCTTGTGTTTGCATAACTGTCTTGAATTCTCCCAACCCCTCTCATGTTTATATCAGGCTATGCAAACACGGAAAACATTTTCTATTGCTTAAGTAGCAAAGGTGTTGAGTGGAAAAGACAAATTGATCTCTGTTTCAACCTAAAATTAACAACCAAATGTTCAAGAAACTGTAATTAGAACGAGTATATGCCAGAGTCCGGTCAAGTGATCACAGTCCATGGTCCAATCCTAATTTTAGATTATCCAATCCAGGTGGCATTCCCAAGAATCGTATCAAGTGTCACGAGTTCACGATAGCACTTTTTGTAGGACGGTCAACATGGAGTGTTTTTGTACTATTTATGTCCCTCAAACCCTCATTATTACCAAAAAAATATCAATCTACCAAGCCTTGTTTGCTACAGTTTAGTATATTCTCACCTTTAGTATCCATGAGCCACGATATTGGCAAAAAGGAAATGATATAAACTATCGGTCCCCAGGCCACCATCAGTGTAATAGTCGTATCACTCCAACCAAATACAACTTGCGAGGTACCTTGAATAGGACCCCAAGTGTTCCATTTCATGCCATTTAAGGCAGAGCATATAGAAAATACAAAAAGGATATACCATCTTCGCCTGTAAACTTTATAGTTTCCTTCACGTTTTGGATCTTCACACGATACAGAGTCATGAATTTCGTCACAAAACGATGTATACACAAAAGTATTCGTCTTCTCCTCTGATGAACTCATTACAGTTTTCCTGGTGTCAGTATAGTAGGACCGAAGGAGTTGTTTGCGCTGGAGTTATTGCCGACCGAGTATCTGCTCACAAACTTGAACGCCTCCGGTGGCGCTAGCGACGATGTTTGTACACAAACCAAAGGTCCCAAGACACCGGCTTTATTTGCCTTGCGTGACGAGCCCCTCTGGGGTATTACAAAGCTGAACACAGGTTTGACAAGCCTAACCCCTACTTTTTGGTAAGATCCATCGTTCAGATCGACTTACTTTGCGTTACTCGCAGACTACGTTACGGGCGGCCATCTTGGTTTCATATTTACCGAGGGGGGCGAGCGTCGGAGTTTATAGTGGTCGAAACCGTCCACCGCCCCCTCAGTAGATTTGACACTCATCCAAGATGGCCGCCCGTAACGCAATGTCTTCGAACCGACCGAAGTCACCGAACTCGACGCACGGAAACATAGGGGCTCTGAGCAGTCTAACAATAACGCCAGACGGAAAAAAAAATATCAGAAGAAATTATCGAAGAGTTTACAATCTTTTCCCGGATTTCAAAGAAAAAAGAAACGACATTTACGAACATTTTTACAGACAGCCAGTAGTTAATCGATAAACCGATTTACAATAACTGCGCGAATCCTCCCACACTGATTGGTCGAGAGCTATGGTCTATGAGATTATGGACCATGGAAATGACGTAACATGTCAGGCAGTGCCGGTTGTTTTGTTTTTGGTTTTCGTAAAAAAAAAATATTATTGTAAAAAACAAATCGACCACAATTTTCCATAGCCTACACTCCTATAGACCATAGAAATGACACCATAAAATGTTCAAAACATTGCAGTGAAACCACCCGCCTGCAGCTCGTGGTTCCACTTTAGTTCTGAACATTTTATGATGTCATTTCTATGATAGTGTAGACCAAGGAAAATTGTGGTCGATATGTTAAATAATGGATAATAATTTTTTCTGTGACTTCGATTTCTATCTATTTCCGATATCAATCGATAACAATCGGCGGATTAAATCGATTGATTCCTGATATCGATTTTCTTTTTTTAACAAATTTATTGGTCAAATAATAACAAATAAATAGAAACAAGACAAATACTAGCATGAAGGGGACCCACTACTAGCATGAAAGAGACCAATGGGGAATAGCGCGAACGCGACTGATGACCTATGCGGGGCGCCACCCGAAGCTAAGTAAAATCTAAAAAAAATTCTCTTAAAACGGTAGTTAAAATGTAATAGTTAAACGGTGAAATCTAATAAAAATGGGCCAAAGACAATAATTGAAGTGTAAATTATGAACGGTGGCACGGGCAATTGGGAGAGAGGATCCAGGTGCACGGCATGTCAATATCGAAAGTAGTATCTAACAAGGAAAAGTATGTAGCACGTAGATATTCTTAGAAATGTCTAGGCTGGAGAATTTGTCGGAAGTAGCTAGTCTGTGTTCCAGGGTTTTACAAACCGATTAAAGAAAGAGGCCTGAAAAGTAGTGGTTTTACAATAGGCAAGTTTTAACATAAGGGCAGGATTCTGAGAACGAGACCGGTCACGCGAAACCAAGGTAGCGAATCGATCAATATTTAAATCAGTAGAACCAGAAATGCAAGGAATACAAGATCTCTAATTTTCTCTACTATAAGTAAGTGGAAGACGTCTGAGAGTCAGCAATCGTTGTTTGATCGATGTAGGAGACCTCGCCGATTTTAGTTCTAAGTATACAGCGAGTTGCACGCCTCTGGACTCTTTCTGGCTTCGTCCTCAATTTGACACTTCCGGGAGATCACACCTCTGTGGCATAAGAGAGAGTTGTGACTTCACTAGATAGAGAGATAAAATGGCCGCCTTACTTTAACATCCGTAATAAGTGGGCAGGTTCTGTTCAGGAGGCCTAACATTCTGTCAGCCTTGAGTACAATACACATGGAAGTCCCACGATAGACTGCTTGAAATGATAACGCCGGGGGCCTTTTTTTCCAAACACGTTTTATATAAGTATTGCCAAGGTGATATCTATAAGTTACAGGTGATTTCTCCAGCGTGACTGTTAACACTTTACACTTGGAGGCGTTAAAGTTCATGTTGGATACATAGCTCCAGGTTTTTTTAAGCTTGCCAGGTCCCGCTTGAGAATATCACAGTCCTTTACTGACACAATAGTACGGTGCAACTTGGTGTCATCAGCATACAGAGGGGTGTTAGTTTGCTCATGGACGACGTCAGCAAGGTCATTGATAAATATCACAATGAGTAGGGGCCAACAATGCTACCCTGAGGTACACCGGAGGTGACAGGTAGTCGTTCAGAAGCCATTCTATCAATGACAACTCTCTGTGATCTGTCTTTTAGATAGTCGGAAAACCCATCTTATTAGCTGACCTGTTACACCGTACCATTTCAGCTTTTCAATAAGGATGGCGTGATCGACAGAATCGAAAGCCTTGGCAAAGTCAAGGTACGAAACATCCGTGTGTTTATTTTTGTCGAGTGCCTCTCCAATTAAATGGAGTACGGAAATTAATAAAGCAGTTGCGAAGAACACGAACGAGAGCGCATAAAACCGTGTTGCAAAGTTGTAATTAGCCGGGAAACATGGGCGAAAGGCCTGTTAAAAACGCAGCGTTCCATGACCTTGCTCACAATTGTTTATGACGAGATTGGTCTGTAATTTTTATTTGGTTTGTTTCTCAACTACGCCTGGAGAAGCTGTCCGTCCGTATCCGTTTTTATAATTTGACATTATGAAATTTTACGGAAATAACTGGAAACGATTTCCTAAAAGACTTTGATGGTATACTGTAAATGATCGATTAAGCGCGGCCGCGCCGATTTAGGTATTTGCAGATTAACGCTCGGCCTTTGTTACGGCGCTTGATATAAATAGATAACAAAACCATTTCGCTTGAAATACCTCGAACAACTCGTGCGTTCTAAAGTTTTTTAAATGTAGGGAAACTCTTGAGACGGGGTTCATAACAGTTCGAGGTGTACATATTTTACACTAAATTGTGCATACCTAGTACGCGCCTCACTTAATTCTCTCTATATTCCCCTCAGTGTTTTGCCCGTAGTTGAAATAGGCGCCGCTCTAGTATAAGCATGTGACATGTGAGGACTTAGAAAAGATCTTGTTATCGAAAATTGAACCTATCGAAAACTCGCTGAACTTTAATCGCGATTAGTTTAAGAAGTTGCTAAGTAGAGTGGAGACGTTCGAGAAGACAGTGAAAAGCTCTCCAACTAGAAAATCAAGCTCTAAAGTCTCAAATTAATTTTGTTAATACCAAGGTAAAAGAGAATACAAGGAGAAGGAACAATACATGCGGTGTAAATGTGTGGAGATCAAGGGAATACCTGTCAGCCAAGATGAGGATACAAGTCAAATAGTTGCAAGTAGTTGCCAAAAGTTTAGTACCGAAACAAATCGTCACTGCCAAAATAGAACTGAGTTTTTTAAACGGCGGTAGGTCCTTCCAATTTAAGCACATTTCAGCATTTAGCGATACTTGTTTTTCTGTTGGAAAACGTGATCCCTGATCCCCTTGAAGCACTACTGATCCCGATCCAAAGGCTTGTGATACCAGATTCCGGTGCTGTGATCTCTGATACCTCCTCAATTTTTGCCTTTGATACCTGCCCCATATACCTCGTTACGACCCTGACCAAATACGTGCAAACTGATTTGTACTATGAACATTGCTGCAAAACGAGTTGAATAGCGATGTTGCACGTTTTACCACCAAGAATCAAACGTGTCTTGCAACAATCAGTTGTTGCTGGTTGCGAAAAGTTGTTACTGAAAGTAGGGAGTAGTTCTACTTTTTGAAACAAAATCTCTACATGTTGCGCGTTTACCGCAAAGGCAACCTTGTTTTGCAGAAGGTGAATTAACTCCTGTGTATGTCGTGACTCCAGCCTAACTTTATCCAATCAGAGGTCAGTAATAACGCAACTTGTATCAACATGATCTGTATGTTGCAAGAGGGTGGAAAAACGCGCAACTAGTTTTGCAGCAATGTTGCAAAAAAGTTGCACGTTTTCAAGCCCGTTTCACCGTAACTTAACTGAAGCTGACCATGTGTGGAGCTTCTCTGTTGCGTAACGATATGAATGGGCCCAGTGTCGACCGTTTTTAACGTTTTTTTTGTGTGTGTGTGAATAGTTACAAAGGTTTTAAATGGATAACTGACTGAAAAGCGTTAATTATAAGGAATATAGTATTGACTGAACTGAGAATCCCAGGACTCTATCTTTTCTGTGCGATACTGAGGTAATTTTCAATTGATCCACCTTTCCTAGCGAATTTTTGCAATGCCCATTTACTTAGCATGCGCAAATTTAGTAGTTAACGGACGGAGACAACAACTGAGGCAGAGTATGATCTGAAGAATTATGGATTAATCGGCCTCGGCGGATGACACCTCGGCGGATGCATAATTCTTCAGATCATAGGAAAGCCGAATCCAATAATTATTCATTCAAAGTAATTCCTAGTTTAAAAAGAAGCCAAAACATGCTTACCTCGATCTATGATAAGTTGAGGCCGTCTTCAATTCCTGTTTCTCGAAGTGTTCAAAAGATGTTCAGTCTTGCAGGTATTCTCCGAATAGCAGACGCTGCCCGTCAAGTTTGCTTTTCTTGCTATGTTAACGTTTTAGGCGGAATTTCGGCTATTTCTTCTTCAGGAAACGCGTGAAATGTTCCGCTCAGTTTTGTACTGCTTTACCAAAAACAACGCAACCTCGTTTCCAGGGCTTCACGGTTGCGGTCCATTTTTCTCGCAATTATGCTGTACTATTGACTTCATTTTCCACATAAAGCAGACGTCTTCCAAATTTGAACAACGCCAGCTGCATGCTTATGAAGAATTATCCGTGGGCTTTGAGCCAATCACAAACGGAGAAATATTTTCGATTAAAAAACAGTGGACTAGAGCCCTGTGTACACCTCGCTATTAGAGACTGACTCCGCAACTGCGGACAAGAGCCAGTCCCACGGCGAAAAGAACTAAACATATCATGTGACTGATACAAACTTCCGTTATTACAGACTCTCGCTATTACGAAATGCGGACACTTTCCTGTGCCCCCCCACCCCCCACCACCACCACCACTTCGCCCCAGCGAGACATTTCTGAGACATTTCACCGCAACCTGTTTCTCCTATAAATCTACCCTTAATAAAGCCAGTTTGATAAATAACTAATTAAATTGGAAATAACATTTTCCAGGCTATTTGCCATAGACTCTGCGGCTATTTTAAAATCACAGTTGAGTAGCCGGTTAACGGTCTCCTGTTAGTGGGGTAGTGATTATGAGTCATTCTTGGGGATTGGTTTTATAATGCTTCTTCTCCGGTTAATGGAAAGATGCCCTGTATCATACGATGAGCTTTTTATATAAATATGTCATTTCAGAAAACTTAATTATAAGATTCAGCTGGTACTGACCCATCCCAGCCTGGCGTTTTTTCGGTCTCCATAGTTTTCAGAGCAGCGAGACGTTCGGTTTCTGTCAAAGAGCCTTCACAGATGTTTTGTTCCTCTTCGTTATGGATCGTATCATGTTCATGTCCAAAGAAGTCGGAAAGGTCAATCAGTTGACGGGTGTGCGTTTAGTACATTTCCAGTGTACAACTTCAAGGAGGAAGATTGACATCGGCAGGCTAAGATCTCCTGATCTGATGTGGCAAAGTCCGTTTAGTTAACGTTTTTGTTGGCTTATGGTTCCCAGTTTACAGTGTCTGTTTTCAAGATTTAGAAAATGCTTGGTGTTTTTCCCCCTCATTTGTGCCATTTAACTTTCGATCTTCAAAGGATAGCACCTTTTGTTCGAAACTCAATAGTCTTCCCTAGTTCGACTCTTCAGGTCGTTAAGTTGTTCAAAAAGATTTATAGAGTCGTGGTTCATAGATCTCATTGTCTTTCTCCTTTTCTTGTCTAGAAACCATTCTAATTCAGCCTCGCGTTTCTATTTTGCTTAGATTTTGTTTCTAGCATAAAATAGCGATGTTAATTAATCCCTTACTTTCAGTATTTAATCATATTCCAGAGCAGTGCAGCCGCTAACTACCTCATCTGCTTCGTATTCCTTTTGAGTGTCATTGATTACTGACTTGATTAGACTATGTAAGTATTACTTGATTAGATTCAGTAAGAAGAAAGGTGTTTAATTTCCAAAAACCTGTACTTTTATGGTCCGTTTTATACCCTGGAACAATGTCTACTCAGTAGAAGGGACGTTTCCTAATATGCTTTGACTAAGAAAAAATCAATTATACTCTGAACCATTGGTTGCCGTTGCCTCCAGGTACTATATCTTTTACTATCTGGATTGTAAATTCGCCAAACTGTGTCAAGTGTCCTTTTCAAATGAACAACTTCTCTCTATGGATCTTCCACGTAAGTAAGAAACACAGAGGTTCTGAAGGAAAGACGGAAAGCTTTAATTAATCTTTGATCTTCTCATGGCATGGTCACCCATAAACGACTTCTCTTGATGTTTATCTTGTATGGCTAGACCATAGAGAAAGACAGTAAAAAACTGAAGAAAATTTACATTTTAACCCTAGGAGGCTAAATTTATTGCATATTTAAAATAACACTTTGATTTCAATCACCACACCTATTCATTCGCTTTTTCAGTCAAATAGAATAGCTGAAGGGGCGTAAATTCGAGCATAGTTAGTAGGGGATACTGGTTAGGAAAGCCGACAAACATCAAAGTTGAATCAACGATGCTGTAGTCTATTGAAAGCTCCCTGACTGTGCACAATCCTTTGGTTTTTGTTTACAAATTGTGACTGAATAAATTAATGCGATGTTTCTATTAATCAGTATCAAAAAGGAAATGCTATTGAACGTTGTGCACGGTCAGGTCCAAAAAAGCTAACAATAACATATAACAAAAGAGTCTAACGGGTTTGACAACCATTATACTTTAATAAC
>OZ037779.1:7264542-7272042 GCA_964035525.1 Porites cylindrica | reverse complement strand
ATTCTAAAAGGATAAACCAGTGAGCAGCACTTCTGCGAACTTCTTGAGTTGTAATTCTTGTATTTTCCCCTACGCGTTTCGTGTGACTAGCGCACACTTCATCAGGGAGTTTTACAATACAACTAAACGTACCTGTATATATACCTAAAAACACAAAACACCTTGCGGATTTGCGTAAGGGAACTGCAAACCTCGTGGTTATACGTCTAGGAAACAGGCGGAATTCGAAAAATATTTGCAAGGTGTGACATGTTTGGAATGTTTTGAGGCCCAGAGTTTTAGCTAAAACTGTTGGTCCCCCCAAATATCTTACTTACATAGATTAGCTAAAGTTACAGTAGATTTGTAACAGACAGTGCAGTCCAAATCTGGTAATATTTGGCTGACGGCATTCTTGATACGTGCGTGACTGCAGTTAAAGGTGGTTTTGAAGACAATAGTCTTATTCCCCCCTATGCCGTGTTTAGATTTCGGGGCAAGCCATCTCTTTTTATCACTGTATCGTATTTCGCGAAACAGGGGGAGCAAGAAACTGAAAGGATACCCTCTCACTTGTAGCTGTTTCCAGAACTTCTCCCTAGTCTCAGAAAAAGACTTAAAGGATGATCCGTTTCTAGCATATCTCATTAATTCCCCCTTAATAAAGGCATTCTTATTGCTAGAGGGATGGAACGACTCGAAAGGCATATAGAAATATTTGTTTAAAGGCTTTCGAAAAGTAGAAAATTGCAGTACGCTGGATGAAATATCTCTATACGGAAATAAATCAAAAAAAGAAATGCTACTATCGCTAATACAATAAGTAAGTTTTATACGATCCGTTTTGCTGTTGAGAGCATCTAGAAATTCTAGAAGGACTCCTTTAGGACCGTCCCAGATAGCAAAAATACCATCAATTAAGCGTAGCCTGTGAACAGGCTCTCTGTTTGGGGAAAGGGTGAAAAAATCGCGAGGAGAGAGAAGGGAAAGGGTGAGAGCCTGTAGACAAACATTTGGGACCGTCGTTCAATGGCACCAGCTGTGCATCAGATCCTGATGCAAGCTCCCATTGGCAAGAACACTGACTGTTGACAGGTTTGATTTACATCGCTTTCTTGATCGGCACGTAGCACGCGATTTGATTTAAATAATCGCTTGTAAACAGGTCTTCTGATTTTTAACATGGAGTCTTCTGATGCTTGACTGATGAGCTTTTTTAGCCGCAATGAATGTTCTTGCATCAGAGGCCAAATCACGCCGACCGGAAACAATAACCGCAGAAAATCAATATGCGTGTCACGACCTCTCAGTATGAAATAAGCGGCAAAAATCACATCTTCTCAATTAAAACTAAACCCTCCAGAGCAGAAAACACTCATTGGAAAAAACAGCATTTTGGTACGAGGTAAAAGGTGTGTGTTGCCTACCGACCCCTTTTTTACACGCGAAATTGATTACATTCCAATGTATCCAAGTGACAGATAACGATCTTGCTGACAGATGATGGGCAACTAAAAGACAAGAATGCGGAATAGCGGCCTCAAATGTTTGTCTAGAGGCTCTCACCCTTTTCCTTCCCTCTCCTCGCGATTTTTTCATCCCTTCCCAAAACAGAGAGCCTGTTCACAGGCTAATGAAGCGCCGATAAAGAGTAAGATAATTAGAATATTGATCTACGATTGTCATATCTTTCTCGTGATGATACATGAATGCGTTAGCTACCGTGACAGAGAATGGTGTTCCCATAGGGATACGATATTTTTAATGAAAGATGTCAGAGCTTAACTCCGTGGATAAACAGTTATTTTCTAAAACCAATCTAGCAAGCTGAATCAACAGAGGGAGTTTCCGGAGCCTGTGCCTCGAAAAGTAGGAAATCGAGGGCTACCAGAGCTTTCTTGATATCCACATTATTGGGATAAGGAGAAACGACGTCCGCGGTGACAAGAAAGGAATTGGTATTAGGCAAAGCCGCGTGCTCCAGTAATTGGATCAGCTCACTAGAATCCCTAAGCAAAGTAGGCAAGCGTATTTTAGGTTTGACAAGCTCATCAACAAAAATACTAATAGGCCTAGTGATATATGAGTGAGACGCAGCGATGGGCCTTCCAACCATAGGTGTCTTATGTATCTTAGGGATAACATAGAATTTAGCCGTTGTTACAAAATGATCGTAATTACTTTCTCGTGCTTCTTGTGCCTTTGCAAAAAAATCAAGAAGTGCTACACACTAAATCTACTTGCTATTAAAAAAATATCATTTTTTCATAGGTTTAATGCAAGCCAATAATTAAACCAACTCGTGACAGGGAATATCTCGGTGAGCATTCGGAAGTCAGCCAAGCGCGGTCATTGCACGCGTGCTGAACAAGAATGCTGTATAATGACAGACTAGAAACAATAGACAACTCCCAAAGCACAAACTCAGCCAAAACGCTAAAAATCTTCAATGTTTACTCAAGTTTGGGCTTATAGAAGATAATGTCACAGTTTTTCAATGACCATGAAATTCAGAGTCCGGGTAGTTAGTTAATCAATTGTGGCCCTGAAAAAATTTGAAGGAAAAAAAACTACGAATTTTTAAGAAAATGCTTTTTTCGTGAGAAGGACTCTTAAACGCTGACAAAGGTCAACAAATAGCGAAAACTATAATTTCTATATGTTTGCTTTGCTCGAAATCGCGCGCATTTACAAGGCCCTAAAGCGTTTTGCTGACTTGTAAGGACCCATCTGTCATAACGATGCCCAAAATAAAGAGATGAATCTCATAGTTTATTAGATATAATCCGTGTGAAGTTTGCTTATCGTTTTCGCATAAATTATGACCTAAATTTGGAAACCGCTGAATTTCTCGAATTGGGTCTTTGCGATTTTGGTGAAACTCTGTTCAGCGCAAGGCACTAATGCGCACTATGTGTAGCCGAGAGATTTTCACGAAAAAATGCCGGTAACAGCAGATTTTCGACTCAGACCTCAAAGGGGCGTGGCATAAAAATCACGTGACATTTGCTCCGATCGCCAAAAATTTTATGTTATATTGTAGATTGATCTATATGTTATCCATTCTATGTGTTAGACTTACGATAGAAGTAAAGGTGGGGATACCAGAGAGCCTCAAAGTAGGATGGTACCCCCCCCCCCCAAAAAAAAACTGGGCCGAGTCACGTTAATTACATTGTCACGATAAACATACCACTCCTAGAGTAAGAGAGGTCATCATACAGATGTCTGAGCATTTCATTTTTCACCCAGTCCGTGGACAATAGCGCCGGGCCTAAGTTCTTGTCAGTGGGTAAAACTCTGACTTTAATTTATCTTTGATCTTCTTATGGCATGGTCACCCATAAACGACTTCTTTTGATTTTTATCTTGTATGGCTAGGCCATATGACAAAGGCCATAGAGAAAGACAGTAAAAAACTGAAGAAAATTTACATTTTAACCCTAGGAGGCTAAATTTATTGCATATTTGAAATAACACTTTGATTTCAATCACCACACCTAGTCATTCGCTTTTTCAGTCAAATAGAATAGCTGAAGGGGTGTAAATTCGAACATAGTTAGTAGAGGAGACTGGTTAGGAAAGCCAACAAACATCAAAGTTAAAAACAACGATGCTGTAATTTATGTTGGAAGCTCCCTGACCGTGCACAATCCTTTGGTTTTTGTTTACAAATTGACTGAATAAATTAATGCGATGTTTCTATTGGTCAGTATCAAAAAGGAAATGCTATTGAACGTTGTGCACGGTCAGGTCCAAAAAAGCTAACAATAACATATAACAAAAGAGTCTAACGGGTTTGACAACCATTATACTTTAATAACTCTGGCTCGAATAAACAATAGTAACAGGCCTTGACAGATTTTCTCAACTGTTCTTGCCTGAAAGCTATTTTGAGTATGATGAGCCAATCCCAATACCCGTACACCATTAGGGTCAAACCCCTTTTTAAATTAACCAATAGAGAGCAGTCCTAGTATTTAATCAGTGAGGGTTGTTGATAGTAAGGCGGATTTAATCCGGCTGTGATTTGCTAGGAAATCTCAGATGACGCGATAGAGAAGAAACGAGATAAGACTAATTCTCATCCAAGGGAACCAGTTTGAAGGTAAAGTTAATACTCACTACTTTAGTATTTAGTACTTTGCTTAATAGTTTTGTTTTAAAGTCTCTGTGTTACTAATACAGACTAATTCACTGTATAATTCTAAAAGGATAAACCAGTGAGCAGCACTTCTGCGAACTTCTTGAGTTGTAATTCTTGTATTTTCCCCTACGCGTTTCGTGTGACTAGCGCACACTTCATCAGGGAGTTTTACAATACAACTAAACGTACCTGTATATATACCTAAAAACACAAAACACCTTGCGGATTTGCGTAAGGGAACTGCAAACCTCGTGGTTATACGTCTAGGAAACAGGCGGAATTCGAAAAATATTTGCAAGGTGTGACATGTTTGGAATGTTTTGAGGCCCAGAGTTTTAGCTAAAACTGTTGGTCCCCCCAAATATCTTACTTACATAGATTAGCTAAAGTTACAGTAGATTTGTAACAGACAGTGCAGTCCAAATCTGGTAATATTTGGCTGACGGCATTCTTGATACGTGCGTGACTGCAGTTAAAGGTGGTTTTGAAGACAATAGTCTTATTCCCCCCTATGCCGTGTTTAGATTTCGGGGCAAGCCATCTCTTTTTATCACTGTATCGTATTTCGCGAAACAGGGGGAGCAAGAAACTGAAAGGATACCCTCTCACTTGTAGCTGTTTCCAGAACTTCTCCCTAGTCTCAGAAAAAGACTTAAAGGATGATCCGTTTCTAGCATATCTCATTAATTCCCCCTTAATAAAGGCATTCTTATTGCTAGAGGGATGGAACGACTCGAAGGGCATATAGAAATATTTGTTTAAAGGCTTTTGAAAAGTAGAAAATTGCAGTACGCTGGATGAAATATCTCTATACGGAAATAAATCAAAAAAAGAAATGCTACTATCGCTAATACAATAAGTAAGTTTTATACGATCCGTTTTGCTGTTGAGAGCATCTAGAAATTCTAGAAGGACTCCTTTAGGACCGTCCCAGATAGCAAAAATACCATCAATGAAGCGTAGCCTGTGAACAGGCTCTCTGTTTGGGGAAAGGGTGAAAAAATCGCGAGGACAGAGAAGGGAAAGGGTGAGAGCCTGTAGACAAACATTTGGGACCGTCGTTCAATGGCACCAGCTGTGCATCAGATCCTGATGCAAGCTCCCATTGGCAAGAACACTGACTGTTGACAGGTTTGATTTACATCGCTTTCTTGATCGGCACGTAGCACGCGATTTGATTTAAATAATCGCTTGTAAACAGGTCTTCTGATTTTTAACATGGAGTCTTCTGATGCTTGACTGATGAGCTTTTTTAGCCGCAATGAATGTTCTTGCATCAGAGGCCAAATCACGCCGACCGGAAACAATAACCGCAGAAAATCAATATGCGTGTCACGACCTCTCAGTATGAAATAAGCGGCAAAAATCACATCTTCTCAATTAAAACTAAACCCTCCAGAGCAGAAAACACTCATTGGAAAAAACAGCATTTTGGTACGAGGTAAAAGGTGTGTGTTGCCTACCGACCCCTTTTTTACACGCGAAATTGATTACATTCCAATGTATCCAAGTGACAGATAACGATCTTGCTGACAGATGATGGGCAACTAAAAGACAAGAATGCGGAATAGCGGCCTCAAATGTTTGTCTAGAGGCTCTCACCCTTTTCCTTCCCTCTCCTCGCGATTTTTTCATCCCTTCCCAAAACAGAGAGCCTGTTCACAGGCTAATGAAGCGCCGATAAAGAGTAAGATAATTAGAATATTGATCGACGATTGTCATATCTTTCTCGTGATGATACATGAATGCGTTAGCTACCGTGACAGGGAATGGTCTCAAGACACAGGCTTTATTTGCCTTGCGTGACGAGCCCCTCAGGGGTGTTACAAAGCTGAACACGGGTTTGACAAGCCTAACACAGTCCCATATTTTTTTGTAAGCCGTCCGTCGTTAAGATTGACTGACTTTGCGTTACTCGCACGCAGACTACGTTACGGGCGGCCATCTTGGTTTCATTTGTACCGATGGGGCGGGCGTCGGGGTTTATAGGGGTCGAAACCGTCCACCGCCCGACGCCCTCTAAGTAGATTTGACACTCATCCAAGATGGCCGCCCGTAACACAAAGTCTTCGAACTGACTGAACCATAGGAGACTTTGAGCAGTCTAAGCCTAACAATAAAGCCAGACGAAAAAAAAAGATGCTCTGACCAAAAAAAGATTATCAGAAGAAATTATCGAATAGCTCATTCTCTCTTGTTTACAATCTTTCCCTGATTTAACAGCAAAAATAAACGACATTTACGACCATTTTCACAGACAGCCAGACGTAGTTAATCGATCATAATTTTTTCTGTGACTTCGATTTCTACCAATTTCCGATATCAATCGATAATAATCGGCTGATTAAATCGATTGAAATCAATTATATCGATTGATTTCCGATATCGATTTTGTTTTGTTTTTCTAACAAATTTATTGGTCCAATAAGAACAAATAAATAGAAACATGACAAATACTAGCATGAAAAAGACCAAATACTAGCCTGTTCCAGGATCCGAGATAGTGGTGAAAAGTCGTTCAGTAAAAAGAAATGCGAAAAACGGGCGGGGGCTGGGGAGAGACAGGGCGGCCGCCACCGCCCCCTTTCCCAAGTCGCGCGCGTCTTATTTTCGCTTTGCTCGTTTTAATACGTCCGCACTATACTATCTGAGAGCCTGGCACAGGCTAACCAAATACTAGCATGAAAGAGACCAGTGGCCCGGAGAATAGCGCGAACGGGACACGTGATTCATGCGGGGCGCCACTCCAAGCTAAGTAAAATGTAAAAAAAATTCTCTTAAAACGGTAATTAAAATGTAATAGTTAAACGGTGAAATCTAATAAAAATGCACAAAAGACAGTAATTAAAGTGTAAATTATGAACGGTGGCACGGGCAAATGCAAGAGGGGAACCAGTCATAGTGCAGGGCATTTCAATATCAAAAGTAGTTTCTAACAAGGAAAGGTAGGTAGCACGCAGATAATTCTTAAAAAATGCCTAGGCTGGAGAATTTGTCGGAAGAAGCTAGTCTGGAAATAGTGTTCCAGGGTTTTACAATTCGATTAAAAAAAAGAGGCCTGAAAAGTAGTGGTTTTAAAATAGGCAGGTTTTGACACAAGGGCAGGATTCTGAGAACGAGAGAGGACGAGACCGGTCATGCGTGACAAAGGTAACGAATCGATCAATAAGTCACTAGATCCAGAAATACAATAAAGGAATAATGTATAGATTCAGCAAGGGCTAAAAGCGAAGCTCTTGATAATATTTCTGGTCAGTTGCTCAAGCAAAATATAAAATCATGTTATGCTAGGCGGCGAAGGCAACGAGAACGGTGAAAAAAAAAAACAGTAGGTCTCTATCTCTAGCAAGAAAACAGCTTTCCACGTGCAGCAC
>OZ037779.1:7242042-7259542 GCA_964035525.1 Porites cylindrica | reverse complement strand
AATTATGCTAGTGCTATTCAAGCTCAATAAACTAGGCCTTTTAAAGAAAGTTATCAGTGGTAGAGCACCGGAATACTTAATTACAACCTTGGACTCACTTCGGTTTGAACACAAATACTCTACCAGAACAAAAACATTGTACCGCTTACCGAAACCCAAAACTGAAGCAATGAGGAGAACATTCTTTTATTCCACTATTAAAGAACTATAGCTAAATGCTCTTAACTTATAACCAACCACCTCCTTTAGCTTAATTATGAAGACTACACTGACTAATAACGTCGCCTCAAACTATACGGTGGACAATTTTAAACTTAAAAAGTTATTCTGATTTTTAAAGAATCCGTGCTTTTTTAATATCATTGTAGATTGGATTGCCTTTTTTACCAATGTATTCACTTCTGTTTTTAACATTTCTCAATTTTTTAAATCTCTAGAATTTTTAAGAACTTTTATTATAATCACTATTTGTAAATTTAGGCTTTTTATCATGATTCTTGTAATTATATTATTATCAATTTTGTTTTTGGAGGGCCACTAGGGAGGGAGAATGTTAGAATTTTTAAGATCTTTTTATTCTAATTACTGTTGTAAATAGGCTTTTTATCATCGTTGTAATTTATTATTATCAGTTTTGTTTTTAGAGGGCCACTAGGGAGAATACTTTTCATAGTAATTGGTGTCACCCTCTTAAAATAAAGGTTATATATATATATATATCAGATAAGTTTTGGGGTATCTATATTCTGTGATGTTTGTTTTTTACACTAACATACTTTTTTATTGCCACTCCCCCCCCACGCCCCCATAAAATCACTATTGAAGATGTAAAACAATGCACATCATCAGAGGCCTTTTTAATTTTAACACTGACAAAAACGTTTTTAAGTGGTTAACAACGTCCAACAAATTAATGGTTTCAATAAAAAGATATTCCTCTAAACAGCTGTATAATAGGAGGCCTTTTCATTTTGTTTGTTTTAAATTTAAGTTAATTCGCTCAAAAATTCTTTGCAAATTTTATTTCCATGTCTGGTGTAATATTAACATGAAAGAAAATTTCTTATGAGAGCCCAAGAAAATAAATGAGTAATTTCACAAAATGTCATCTTACACATGACATTTTACCTGTGTTTTCACAATTCTTGGGAAATTTGACATATATTTTCTCTGGTTCCCTTGAGAAATAGTCTTTTGTGCTATTACAGATAACTAATTATACCTATAGCCCTTGAAAAATGTAAAAAAGAATGTGATATTGTTTCAATTATTCTGGTACAACGTTTTTATCCACTGAAAATTGAAATTACTCAATTTTCTAATGGATTCCGTCTTAATGCTAAGCATCTTTTCCAACCGTGGGAAATGTGACCATGATGTAAGATGCAGGAAGAAAAAGTCTATGATAAAGTGAGTTGATGAAACCAGTTTTATTGTTATAATTAAGAGGTGAGGAAAATCTGATAAATTCAGTTGTATATGTAAAAAAAAAATATTTGAATATGACAGTCTATGTGGAAAAAAGTATTAGTCTTTTACTACTCTTTGACGTTAATTTTCAGCTGAGAGGATAACAGAGCATTCACTGAGAATGATAGCAGTTAAGGCTCGCACAAAGTGCATGTGCAGCAGGCTGGCCTAATTAGAGACAGGATTTCTTCCACTATTAGAGATAAACATGTGAATTGTTGGAGTAAATCATTCTTTAATTTTAATAAAGTATTAAAACAAAAACTGTTTTGCAGATTAAGTATATAGTTAGTTTGAAGACATGAAAGTTCTTGAAGTGTTGTCCACAAATGTCACGTCAGAGGCATGGCAACAGAATTTCTCTCCCATTGTGGCTTGATCTTTGAAATTAAATGAAAAATGAATAAATAAGCAAATAAGTAAACAAATACAAATGCATATACCTTGAACGATGAGACCTAATTAATTAAAATAATCCTTTAGACTTCTGCTAACTTAGGCGAGAAGCTGAGCCTGCGCTTCGAACTTTTAAAGTTTTGTTTGTGTGTTTGGTATAATCAGAGTCAATTTGACCCGGGAGAGGTCTATAAAGCAGTGGAAATATATATAAGCTGCAGCAAACAGCAAGCAAAAAAAACAACAACTACCTTAACTTAACTTAAAAATGAACTTACCAGCTATGTTACCTTAACTGTCCACGTAATTCAGCGTAGTTTGTCTTGTCCATTATCTTTGACGTATAAATAGGCATGGACCTTACGGCAAAAGAATTTTGCAAACTGAATGGCTAGAAACTATACAGATCTTTCCTGACCCTGGGCTTGAGTTGGAACTCACATCCGAGTGAGCCACATAACTGCTCACTCTGTTTATATCTCTATATCAGATGACACAACTGATATTTATATTTTTCATATATATGAATTTCTTAATGTTATGATTAATTTGTCGCATCTATTTTTTTATCTTATTTATCTCATATAATTATATATTCATTTATTTCTTATTTTTTGCCATCCACCGTACGCTGTCTGCTGCCTGTTTCTGCATTTACAGTCCCCCCTCAAAGTGCAATAATTTCTCTGAACATATTTCAGTATTGATGCTAATTCGTGTGAGACATTTTAACCTGAGTCTTAATTATTCTCCATATAAATAAAGTTTTTCATATAATTTAAGCTTCGACAGCTACATGCTTGTGCACATTCCATCATACACTCATTGACTCGCAGCTAGTTGATTACAAAACTTTTGCCTTTCAAATTGTTGTAAGGGGATTTTGTTTTAATAGCATTGAATGAATCTGTAAATGGGTGAAGTTGTGGAATGTGATGAGATGTGCCTAATTTTATAAATACTGTATATTTCCTCCATTTTAGGCCACAATTAGATAAGCAAATTTTTGTATGTGTAGTCAAATGATGAGTGAAAAATTAAGGGAATAATAATTATTTTATGCAATTTTTTTCCAATTCTAGCGATTTCCTGATCCTTATAAAGCTTTTGTTCCCTAATTTCACAAGTAAGCCATTTGATTAGCTATTATTATCCATGCACTGCATTGAACTTTAGAGCTTACAATTTTGGCTTAAGTTCATATTTTTCAGAATTTTTTTGACAAAATACCCGATAGAATCCTTCTTGTGCTTCTTAGTGTGTTTGGGTTTTCTGAAGCATTTTTTTTAATGCCATGAATGTTTCATTCAAAGCATTTTAAAACGTTTCTCATCTTGGCACTGACATGTATGGAATGTTGCCATGGCAGTTTTCAAATTTCACATCTGAAATATATTTTATTTTATTGATGACAAAGTTTCGCACCAAAATGAAGGAGTAATAATTATTTGTCACTCATGATATTATAACATGAATCAAATGTGTTCACCCAATAAAGGTCTTTATTGTTGTTGTTGTTATTGTTATTGTTATTATTATTATTATTATTATTATTATAATTACAATTATTATATTATATATTATTATCTTGCAATCTAATTTCCACCACTGAACAACAACTGTTTCTTCTACAGTGGTTGTGGAAATCAGGTTACCTGCAAATTTTCCAGTTCAGTAGCAGGGGAGCAAGAGTTAATGGCAGTGAATGCTATGTTCATGTGCTCTTGATGTCAGGTACATGTTCTATATTTCATTTACTGGTTGAAGGCCATTATTTAAAAGTTTTAAAAAAGTGCCACGCTGCCATCTTACCCTATTTTTGAACAGTAAAGATTGAGTGTAATAATTGACAAGATCAGGCTGCCCTGCAACTGCCCACATGATAGGGTGGCTGAGACTTGGCCTAGCCAAAACTACCGCTCAAGATGAAGAGGGAGGCAAGCTTGATGCCCAGCTGTTGTGTCAGTTGAAAGCTGTCACCAGAAAGCTGTTTACCAGTAATTGTTAACCATCATTTAACTCCCCTGTAAGTGTGATGAGGTATGCAGCACATGTACCTGTGCAAATGGTTTTTAAACTACCAGCTAGAAAACTAATAAATCATTATTTGCATTTAATTCTATGTTTTGGTTTATCTCAGGTGGTGTATTTGATCAAGTGAAATTTGCTTAACAGATGTGAAATTCTTTGAAATGGCCTCACCTTGTTCTGGGTAAGTACACCTGAGAATCAAACCATGTTAATTTTTATCAAAATTGAGTCATTAAAAGGCTGAAGTACATATATATTCACTGTTTTGAAACAGTATTGTCAATTATTGTTTTTTGGTCATTAAGGAAGCCAGGGAAGGGGGGTGGGGGGATTAAACAACATTGTTGTTATACAGAGAGGCCCTATCCTAAGGTCCAACCCCTTACCCTTTTAGATGGCATTTTTGACCAATTTAAGGTACCCTTTTCATATACATTCAATTGAAAAATATTGTTGCCCCCTTTCACATACCTACTAACAGTAAGTCCTTTTTTCATTATGTGTAGTGTTTAATAAATTAAAGTGATATAGCCATATGCTGTGTCTTATCAAAATTTTATAATTCAAGGCCTTTCAAAAACCGTAGTGACAGATTTCCCTACCCTTTCTTATTACTTGGAATATTTCATGAAATCCCTATTCTTTTATGTACCTGAAGACTAAAAGGTCCTCCTTTTCGGGTGGAGCCTGCCCCTATAAACCATCATAGGGAGTAATCTCCCAGGGTAACGAGCACTATGGGCATAGTAGCAATTTCCTACTACGACGTGGCTATTTTCTCTAAGAGCATTTCCATTGTGGGCAGCAATCAGCTGCCTTTGTCACTTGATACCATGCCTCTGTTTTTTGTAATGGTTGTACTCTGCATGTACCAACATAAAGGGCAGTGAGAACGTGCCACGTTGTCAGTAACACTCATTGGTGATGCTGGCTGAATAGCCTTTCAAAGTAATGCCCTCTGGAAAATCCCATCCCTTCCGTGGGGTTGGTATGGAACCACACAATACAACAAGTAGGTGGGGAATCTTACTGCTAGAGATTTCGTCTTGTTCTATTTTTCTTCAATCTCTTTGTAGCCAGGGGTAACACTCAAAGTACCGGGGGGAAATCCCCTTCATCAGATATAAATACGTATTAGATGTTGCATTGAAATGTTAAGAAGCAAGTGAAAATTACAGTATGCAATTTAAGTTAAAAAAATTAAAAGTTAATTTTTATACAGTTAGGTTATACTTAAACGTGTAGTGCAATTGAAATAAAGTTATTAAATTCGAAAATTTCATATTTATACAGCTTATCATAGTGTAGGATATACAGTCGAACCCTCCGTAAGCGACCACCCAAAGACTGAGTGGTCGGTGGTCGCTTACGGGAGGTGGACGTTTACAAGAATCGAATCACAGGGGGTATCTTCCGAGAAGATGTACGGACACATCTACTTTATGGAAAATAATTTATTACATGCAATGCCCAAGTTACGACATCCGTAGTTCCATGTTGTCACTAAAGTTTTTTGTATATTCTAAGTAGCATAAAAAAAAATCAGTAACTGCCAGGCCCAAAAAGTGGTCGCGGTTGCTCACAGGAGAACGTCGTTTACTAGAGGTTCCAACTGTAAGGCTTTGACTGGGAAAAATTTGGTGTTTTGGATTGGCGGTCGTTAATGGGAGGTTAGCCTGTTCACAGACCCTCTATTTTCTCTTCAAAGTCCGTCGAAAACAAAAATAAAACAACCTCTGTGTACAGGCCAATGGAAGGTGGTCGCACATGGAGGTTCGACTGTACATAAAAAAAGATATTTTATAACGTTTGGTATTAACTTTACATTAGGCCTCAAACTGGATCTATTGTAAGTCTCAGTTGATGAATCGTTATATCTACAATAGAAGAAATATTTTACTTTAAGCTTAATTGTTAGACCCAAAACACGTAAGGTTACACATACACGATATGAGTAATGTAAGGTGTCTCTATAAAATACATTAGAAGCGTGTTAAAACGACCAGAAAAAAGTAGTCGTGAGATTGAGGTGGTCGTATTAATGGGATGTATGTAAGGGTGGGTTCTACCTTTAAATACATTTTACAAAGAATCTTTAAGCTTTAAAAACAGTGACAATTCTGTCAGAATTTTATTTTCGTTAGGCACCTAAGTTGACCTAAAACCCGGTTTTGCAGCAGGGCGCATGAAATAATAGGCTGATTTAGCAACAGAACGGGAAGAACGTTTGACGACTGCGCGTGATCAATTTTCATCCATCCATTTAAATAAAAGCAAATAGAATCACTTCTCTCTATAGCGGACAACCTCGAACCGTGACTTCGTCGTATAAATATGCGGCACCGAAGAAAAAGCTAGCCCTTTAAGCTTAAGCTTTATATAGTATGAAATAATTATAATTTACTTTTACCGGTATCACTTGTAATAATAATAATAATAATAATAATAATAATAATAATAATAATAATAATAATAATAATTGGCTTTTTAAGTAGAGAGATTCATATCATTATGTATATTAGGATTGTATTAGGTTTCGCACCGACCTTTTTTTACTTCTAAGTATAGCTTCTCAAGTGGTGTAGGTTACGTTATGCGCCCTTTTCTAATCATAATGTGGACAGCATTCCAAAGTTTTAAACTGCGAGATAATAATAATAACAATAATAGTAATATTAACTAGGCACGATACGACCGAGTGGAAAATGTTTCCTAAAAGCCCTGCTGTGAAGCCTCCTATAATGCGCCACATGTTTCATGCCAAAGCGCTGTTGATAAGCAACCTAATGGCATTTTTATTTGCATACAAAACTGTTGTTATTTTTGGCTTGTATGCGTGATCTACTCTTATGTAATACAGACTTTGTGGTCGAGGTTGGGCGTGGATGCGTACAGACAAAAGCTTGTTGATGTTGGGTTAGCTCTGTTGTCTCTCGGGATCCCTACCGAGACATTAAGTTTACTGTTGTTGCCACGACTTCTGAAAGTTTCAACGCCTTGTTCGCAGTACGTAGCTGGAGGTGAAGGCTATAGTCTGCGTTCATTCATAATCACAAACGTGGCCGCTGTCAGCACGACCGCCAAAATTCTCTTACCACTGAATTTATCCGGCCGTTTGCACCAAATTGGAAACTGTTTCGTCGAGTATGGAAGTTTATGAATTAGCAGCTGAACGCGAACTTCTTCCGACTTTTTGTGAATGTGCGTCTTTGTCAAACGTCGTTGGCAAGAAAGGAATGGACATGTACAAAACCTTTCAATGGGACAATCCGTCTCACGCCTCGAAAATTGACAAGGTATTGGAAAAATTTGAAGAGCGCTGTGTTCCTGCTCGGAATGAAAGGTACGAAAGGTACTTTTTCTTCAAAAGTGATCAATTGCCAAGCGAGTCCCTGACAGTTACATAACTGCATTAATGAAGTTGTCTGAGTCATGTGGTTAAGAACGTTACGTGAATCGCTCGTTCGTGACCGTTAAGGAAACTCGGAAAGCGTGAACTCGATTTGGATAAAGTAGTTGAAACAATCAAAGCAAGTCAGGTTACTCATTCGCGAGCATTGGAAATTGCAGGCGAAATATCAGCTCAAGAAGATGTTTACTCTGTGAAACACAAGTCGAAATAACAAGAGAAAGGAAATCCTCGCAAGAGTTCGACTCGGACCCCATCGTCTAACAGTAGGTCTAAAGAGTGCCTATTTTTTGGTCGTAAACATGTGCTTGAAAGGAAGTTATATCCCGCTATCGGACAGAAATGCAATAACTGTGGTAAAGTTGGTCATTTTGCAGTCAAATGTCACAGTAGTAAGGTCTGAGATTGTAAATGTTGACGACGTTTGAGGAAGTTTTCTACATTGATAATATTGGTGGAAATATCAAGCCCTTGTTCCTGTCACTCTAAATGACACTGCTTCAGTAACATTTCAAATTGATACAGGTTCTTCAGCAAACATCTTGCCACTTAAGGATTATATTAGAGCCACCAATGACCGTCAGCGTACTAGCATTGTTCTTCAAGATATCACTCTGGTAATGCATGATCTTTCAAAGAGAAATGCATTGGGTTTTGCCAGGTCTGGAGCAGAGAGCATAATGGCAACAAGCATGAACTAAACTTTGTTAGTGTTGATCAAAAGGTTACACCTTTGATTGTTTTGAAGTCTTCTCAAGATTTGGGCCTTGTGAAAATCATGGTTTCTGGTGTTAACATCACTGTCAAAAATGTTGATACTGATCCAGAACAAGCTGGCAAAATGAATGATGCAATTGAGGGTCTTCGAGGAGTAGAGGTCTTAGCTGATGATTTTCTATTGTGTGGGTTTGGAGACAGTGTTGCTGAGGCAATCTGGGATCATGATCAATATTTAACCGCATTCCTCCGAAGGTGTCGCAAATTAAACCTGACGCTAAATCCTCAAAAAGGTCAAGCTCCGCATGTCTGAAGTACCATTTATGGGATATTTGTTAACTGCTGGTTGCATTATTACAGATGCAAACAAAGTGCGCGTTATAAAGGACATGCCCACCCCAACAGATCTGAAGTCACTGAAAAGATTTCTTGGAATTGTCAACTATCTTTCAAAGTTCCTTCCAAACCTATCCAGTGTATCTGAGCCGCTGCTTCGTCTTGAAGGTAAAGATGCTGAGTGGTGTTGGCTCCCGGTTCAGGATGAAGCTGTCCACAATATCAAGAGTTTTTTGTAAAGCCCCAGTATTGAAGTTTTATGATATTACTCAAGACACTACAGTCGAAAGTGATGCTTCACTTTCCGGACTTGGCGCCATCCTACTTCACGGCGGCGGGGGGTAGCCATTTTGCATTTGCTTGTAGGGCATTAACGCCTGCTGAAGGCCGTTACGCTCTAATTGACAAGGAATTACTCTCAGTAGTCTTTGAACGTGAGATGTTCCATACTTACCTGGGACATTGTGCATGTGAAAACAGATCATCAGCCTTTGGAAACTATGTTTAAGAAAGACCTCAGTTCTGAGCCTAAGCGACTCCAGCGGATGTTATTACTGCTTCAGCGCTACAACCTTGATGTGAAGTACCAGAAGGGAGACAAAATGGTGATGTCAGACCCCCTCTCAAGAGCCTGTGTGGATGAACCTCCCTGACAGCCAGAGTATTGCCATGAGCTTGAGAAAATCGTTCTAGTAGATGATCTACCCATTTCTTATGCGCGTCTAAACAGTTTCAGGAAAAGCCACAGCCTGTTATTCTAACCTTCAAATCCTAATGTTCACAGTCCTAGAAGGCCGGTCTAGTATTGAAGATGGAGTTCCTCAAGAAATCAAGTCTTACTTCTCCTGCAGAGAAGAAATCACGGTTCAAAATGGTTTGCTGTTCAAGGGTGAACGTATCATTGTACCCGCTCAGTTAAGAAAGGAAATGATGGAGAAGATACACTCGTTCCACCTGGGTATCGAAGGATGTCTCCTCCGTGCAAAGGAAGTGTTCTACTGACCCAGGATGAATGCTGAATTGAAAGATGTCATTCTCAAGTGTGATGTCTGTAATTCTTATAAGCCAGAGCAGCCTAAAGAACGTCTAATGCCACATGAATTTCCAACGAGGCCCTGGCAAAAGGTTGGAACAGACCAGATGCAGTTTGATGGACACCAGTACTTGATAACCGTTGACTATTATTCCTCGTTCTTTGAAGTAGACAAACTACAGTCCACGGATTCCAGAACTGCTGTTGAGAAACTGAAATGCAGTTTAGCCGTCATGGAATACCAGAAATGGTCGTATCCTACAACGGTCCTCAGTATGATTCCTGTGAACTTTCGAAGTTTCCAAAAGAGTGGATTTTTTAGCATTTTATCTCCTCTCCCCGCCACCCACAAAGCAAAGGAAAGGTGGAGAGTGCTGTTAGAATCTGCGAAAGCATTATGAAGAAGGCAGGTCGGGGAAAGTTTGATCCTTATCTGTCCCTCTTAGACTATCGTTATACACCTACGGATGTTGGCCTCCTCTCCGGCCGAAAGGCTTTTGAGCAGAAGAACGCGCAACCTGCTACTACTGACACCCAAGCAGCTTGAACCTGTGACAGTGCCTCTGCGAGACGTACAACAAAGGCTAATTGCCTGCAGACAAAAGCAGGTGTACTATTACAACCTCAAAGGGAAAGCACTGCCTGAAGTACAGCCCGGTCAGATTGTTAGAATGAAGAAACCAAATGAAAGCACCTGGACCAAAGCTGTTTGCGAGGAGATGATTGGACCACGATCCTATGCTCTTGTTTCCGGTCACCGCACCTATCGTGGAAATGGTAGACAGCTACGTTTGGTTCCACCCACGGATCAAGCAGTGAGCAGTCATGTGAGCAGTAAGCAGTCACATGCTACTGGTGGTAGTCAGGTCCTCAACCAGTGTGCGTCACCCATTAAGAATCTTGACGGACCCCAACCTGTTCCAGCAGATCCCAATACAATAGCTCTTCCTTTTGATTTAACATCCAATTCTACCATCACAAGGAGTGGCTGCACTGTAACGCCTCCAGCCGTTTAAGATTACATGACTTAGGAACTTTTCGAGCAGTGACTTTGATGTAGAAACCTTACTTTCGGACTTTTTTTCTGAGACATCTACGTGTTCTTTTCAGTTCTTTGTACAGGGGAGGATGTTATGATATCATGGTGTTATTTTTGGCTTGCATGCGTCACGTGATCTATCCTTATGTAACATAGACCTCGTGGACGAAGTTCGGCTTGGATGCATACAGATTAAAGCTTGTTGATATTGCGTTAGCTCAGTTAGTTGTCTCTGAGCTATCATAACAATGCTCTCATTTCAACTATCCTCATTTTTATATTTTACTTCCCTTTAAAAATTACCATAACCTAAATTAATTAACTTATTTTGCATATATAATTCTGTCTCTTAACTCCTTCAGATCGAGTTGTCTTGGTTTAACAGACAACCAGAAACGTTGGCTTGTTGGTGGAATAGTACTCAACAAGGTCCTCATACCAAAGATCCGTCCTTTCGTAGAACAAGAAATTGATAAGGAATACACCAATCTTAGGACAAGCCACAAAATTCATACACAGAGTTCCTCTGGTCGTCTTCAAAAGTGGCCAAAGTTCTTGAAGTATGAGAATGTTAATAAGAATGACCTTCTTCCAAAGCTTCCAGGTGGGAAATGGAACTACTCCAAGTTTGACTGCAAAGTATTGTCTCACATTGACTTTGCAAAGTTGTTCGTTGAAAATTTCATGGCCAAGTTTAACGCCTTCGATGACCATTGTGACGCTTCAGCTGTACTGACATTGCTTGGGAGTGTTCCTGTGTTCTTAGGCCCTGTGCAGACTGCTGCTGGTGTTGTAAGAGGTGCAAGGAATGACTGGGCGCACTGTGTGTTCAGTAAATGGGACCTCGTCAAGTTTCAGCAGGTCTTTATTGATATGACTTATCTTGTAACAACCTTGGGTTTACCAGCTGCAGATGAAGCAAAGCTTCTTGGAGAACTGAAAGACTGGGAAACAAAAGGTAAGGGAACTATTGACCACACAAAATTATGATGATAAAGTCAGCATCTACAAACGAACTTGACAGCGAGTAGTCACCAATTTCGTCCTGTTAGGAATTATAGTCACCTGATGACTATACACCACACAGACTAGATTATGTAACGAGAATTTAATGGCTACATTGGTCCGCTAAATCCAGTGGCCGCCGTTGAAAGCTTTTAAAGCCGTTCAGTTTAGGAAAGAGCTTTACAAAATTTGAAGCAATGCGTTTGAAAAATTTGTCTCCAACTTGTCAGCCTACGTTTGTTGGCGTTTTTACATGTAATTTAGACATTCAGTTTTTGGTTTGGCATTTGCACCGATAGGGATATAAAAAGCTTGGCTTCGCCTTAAGTTGAGCACTACAATGCTTTATTGTTTCAAGAAGTTTTCCTGGTGGTATTTTGGGTGGTTTAAAAGATTTTTTTCCACTGCAAAAATTAGGTGTCATTTCTATGACTGTTAAATCGTATCACGTCACAGTTGGTTGGAGCGGCGTTGTTTCACAGGGTCATTTACTAGCGGTTGAAGTTTGTTACAAATCAGAGAACTAAACCTTTGTTATCAAGAACATTGTTCCCTTCGACTGAAAACTTTAATTTATAATCCGTCAGGATAGTAATAGCGTATGAGAAAAATAGTTCCCAATATATCCCATTCTTTTGATTTAGAAAAATTTTTTTTTCTAGATGATTATTTTCAAGTCTAAACAATTTTTGCTTTCATTGCTTCTCTTTAAGGTACGTGCCTCTGCATGAACTCACCTGTGGATCAACATTTGCTTCAGCTGGTTCAACAAGACGTAAAGTCACTAGAAGATGCTGTGGAAAATATGTCAGAAGAATCAGAGAAAGAAAAGAAGAAAGTTCGTGATGAACTGCAGAAGTTTTGGACCACTTTAGAGGACATGAAGCTTAAAGTGGAACTGGTTGAAAATAAAATTGATGTTGTCGAAAACAGAGTTGTTGGTGTTGAAAACAAAGTTGGTGTTGTTGAAAACAGAGTTGATGATGTTGAAAACAAAGTTGAAAGTTTTGAAAACAAATTTGATGGTGTTAAAAACAGAGTTGATGGTGTCCAAAGTAGAGTTGGTGGTTTTGAAAACAGAGTTGATGTTGTTGAATACAAAGTTGATGGTGTTGAAAACAAAGTTGATGGTGTTGAAAACAGAGTTGATGGTGTTGAAAACAAAGTCGGTGGTTTTGAAAACAAAGTTGAAAGTTTTGAAAACAGAATTGATGGTGTTGAAAACAGAGTTGGTGATGTTGAAAACACAGTTGATGGTTTTGAAAACAAAGTTGAAAGTTTTGAAAACAAATTTGATGGTGTTGAAAACAGAGTTGATGGTGTCGAAAGCAGAGTTGATGATGTTGAAAACAAAGTTGATGGTGTTGAAAACAGAGTTGATGATGTTGAAAACAAAGTTGATGGTGTTGAAAACAGAGTTGGTGGTGTTGAAAACAGAGTTGATGATGTTGAAAACAAAGTTGATGGTGTTGAAAACAAAGTTGATGGTGTTGAAAACAGAGTTGATGATGTTGAAAACAAAGTTGATGGTGTTGAAAACAGAGTTGATGATGTTGAAAACAAAGTTGATGGTGTTGAAAACAAAGTTGATGGTGTTGAAAACAGAGTTGATGATGTTGAAAACAGAGTTGATGGTGTTGAAAACAGAGTTGATGGTGTTGAAAACAGAGTTGATGGTTTTGAAAACAGAGTTGATGGTTTTGAAAACAAATTTGATGGTGTTGAAAACAGAGTTGATGGTGTCGAAAGCAGAGTTGATGATGTTGAAAACAAAGTTGATGGTGTTGAAAACAGAGTTGATGATGTTGAAAGCAAAGTTGATGGTGTTGAAAACAGAGTTGACGATGTTGAAAACAGAGTTGATGGTGTTGAAAACAAAGTTGATGGTGTTGAAAACAGAGTTGATGATGTTGAAAACAAAGTTGATGGTGTTGAAAACAGAGTTGATGATGTTGAAAACAGAGTTGATGGTATTGAAAACAAAGTTGATGGTGTTGAAAACAGAGTTGATGGTGTTGAAAACAGAGTTGATGGTTTTGAAAACAGAGTTGATGGTGTTGAAAAGAGATCCCATGGAATAGAGAACATAGTTGATGGTGTTGAAAACAGAGTTGGCAGAGTTGAGGGAACTGTATCTGAACTGAGAGGTATATATTCAATGACTGAATTTTGCACGTAATTTAAGAGAGCATGGGATACATAAGAGGTCAAAACAGACTTAATTTTTTTGAATACATTTTCATTAAGATATTAAGTAGTTCCATTGCAGTTTCAGATGTGCTAAGATTTATTTTGGACAGCTCTCATGTACATTTTAAATTTTCTTTCCAGTGTCAGTCCAAGCCACAAGCGGGAGAGTGGAGAGCCTGGAGGACGAGTTACGAAAAAATTGTGAAGAATTGTTAAAGCGTACAAATTCAGGTAGACTTTTCCTTTTGAAGCTTAAAATTGAACCCTATTCAGTAATAATATAAATACTATTCTTTAGCTGAGCATGTTATGGAGAAGCTTTTACGGCAGAAATTTTACACGAATTAACGTCTAGAAAAGCACTTTTGTGTCGTTTCAAAAAATAATTACAAAAATGACCAAGCTTACATTTTGCAATAGCTTCAATAAGTTGTCCGTCTGTGCCTATTTGGATGTATTAAATTGACAACAAACTCTATGGAGTTAAAAGTTTGGCAAATGAAGTCGTGAGGTCCCCCCCCCCTTCACCATGGAAACCAAGTAGTTACAATGTTTATTTGCCATCGATCCTTTTGTAAGGGTCTGTAAGTACAAATCAAGATGGATTCGTATGGTCGAGTGTGTGAACAAGGTTTGACCAGGAGGAAAAACGTGATCTTTTGCAATATGACGTCATCAAAAAGGTAGCGGTTTGAGAAAATATCCAAAAAACAGATGCGGGGATTAGTAAACATGATTTTCATGTTTCATCCCCACCACACATCACATATAGACATGGTGGAAGACTGTTTTAATTTTCACCAAGGCCCCGTTGTTATGGCAAAAACCGGTCGCGGCCGGATTGAAGGGTCACCCTCCCAGCCGAGTAGACCTTAGCGAGCGTTTATATGGGTGAAAAGTTGACCCTTTGCCCGAGCCAAAGGGGCTAGGGCATGCGGTGATTGTCTCAACGTGACTAAGTTGACTTGGCTGGGCGAGCCAAAGTGTTATTTGGAGAAAAGATGAGTTGGGTGATGATTCAATATGGTTTATTTCATATATTAATTCAGTGGTAAGCAGTGGTCAAGGCGATGGAGGTCTTCCTTTATTCTTTTTAGTCCTTGCAGTAGGATCCGTATATTTCGATAAAGATACACTGCACTGAATGAAACATTTCCTTTTCTTCTTAAGGCACGCAGATTTTGCTCGGTCAACCTAGTCTACCACCAAGTGCTTGTGACTTTATTGGCCGCGAAAGAGAGATCAAAGAGATCGCAAGCCACTTGAAATCTCCATTAACTCGAGTCGTCTCCATCTATGGCCCACCAGGATCTGGCAAATCTGAGGTTGCAATAGCAGTGGGTCATAATCTCAAATCTGAGGGAAAGGCCATTTATCACATTGACCTTACTGACGTCAACACAGAGGATGACCTAATATCAGCAATTCTGCGTTTTTTTAGCGACCAACCGCTGGGACCCTTGCAGCCGCTCGATTTCCTTTTAAAACAGTTTAGTTTAATTAAAGATTCTGTTTCGCCTTTTTTTACTCTAGACAACGCCGACAGCTTAGTGCCAACAAGGAAATCAAGAGACCGCTTTTTGAAAATAATTAAGCAAATTATAATGAGTTGTGCCAGTGTTAAAATCTTGGTTGCTACCAGAGAATCATCTGAGTGTGGAAAACTAAAACCGCTAGGGCAAAAGTTAGTAAGAATAGGATCTGTTGACAACGTATTTTCTCAGAAACTAGTGCAGAATTGCTTTCCTGAAGGTTGCGATAGAGACTGGAGCAAAGTCGCGCTGTTTTGCGGACATATGCCTTTTGCTATTAGGCTCTTTTGTAACAACATGCCCCGAAATGAGTTGCCGTTAAGCCAAGCCATAGACAACTTTATCAGTTTGATTGAAAGTGATCTATCTGAATTGGATGATCAAGACGAGCTAGAACAAGAGAAACTGAATGCTATCTTGGAATCATCATACCAGATACTCTCTCCTGAAAACAAAGAATTTTACGTATCATTGTCCGTGATTCCTGGCTTGTTTCATGAGAAGGTTGCCGCAACTGTGTGGGGAATATCAGCGCATGATGCTCAACGGACGCTGCAAAGTCTTCAGAGAAAGTCGCTTATAGATTCTTGCGTTGAATCCAAACCATACAGACTTCACAATATTTTTCGCTTGTTTGCACGGCAAAAAGGAGCACGAGAAATGAATGAGGTCATTGTAAGGTCGAAAACGCGTTTTATACAATTCTATATTTCGCTTTTCGCTGAGCTTAACGATAGCTTTCTTTCTGGACAGTCTATGTCAGCTTTCATAGATTTCTACGAAGACAAACAAAATATCATGTCAAGTTTAATCAACGGTTGTTTAAACATTGCAACCCGCGACAGTTGTTTTGACGGCTTGACCCAGGGGATGCTGTTCATGGACGCTGTTTTATGGAGCGACCGAGCCTCTTTTAACAAGATCTATGATACAGCTATAACTGAGGCAAATCAGAGTACAGATTCAACTGCATACAATGAGTTGGTTCTTGCAAAAACATTCAGTGAAGTAACATGGGGAACAGAAGAAGTGGAAACAAAGCAGCTGCAATGTAGTACAAAAGAAGTTCTGTCCTGCGATTCAGATGAGCAGAAAGGAAAACTATTATGCTATCTTGGCATCCACAAGCTCGCGAATGGACAAATCATTGATGGTGTTACATATTTGGAAAACTCTCTTGCGCATTTTAAAAACATAGCTGACCCAATGCAGAAGATCTTAAGGATCCTCACTTTGCAGATTCTTAAGCAATATTATGAATCAATACAATGCGTTGATAAGGCGGACACATGTTTCAAAAATGCAAAAGAGGAATGTGGAACTAGAGAGCAACAAGGCCTTTTTCTCATTCCCAATATACCAGGCAAAAACGTTAAGATCAAAGAAGACAAACAGAGGATGGCTAATGAAGAAAATCGCCCGCTTGAGTTGGAGATATACTTGCTTTTAACCAAGGCAACCAAAATTTTCTCCTCTACCAAAACAATGGAATTATTTGAACGCGAAGTTAACAAAATGAAGAAAGAAATGGAAGAAAAATGCAACTCAGTCGAGAATCTAAAAGTGGGTTCACTGTATATGCATCGGTTTGTTGTTGGTGTGCTCGCAGAGATGACCAGATACGAAGAAGCAATTGAATCAATTCAGGCTGCAATATGTCATCAGGAAAATGTCATTTCAATGGCTGAAGACAGCAAGGAGACCCACAAAGAGGCATTGGCGAGAAGCTACGCCTACCTTGCTGTTCTTCAATTCCGCGTTCAAGATTACAATTCAAGCCTCAGGTCAGAAAGGCGTGCAATGGACATTAAAAGAGAGATTTTTGGTGAACAGCATCCAGATGTCGCCGACAGTTACCATGAATTTGCGATCATCTCCAGGACTATAGGAAATTGCGATTCAGCTTTACAGTCTCAAAAGCGTGTTCTTGAGATTCGTTTAAATTTCGCTGAACAAAACCCTTTGAACGTGGCCGCTAGCTATCATGAATTAGGGGTTACACAGTGCAAAATGAAAGACTACTCCTCTGCGTTGCGGTCACATGAAAGTGCGCTTACAATAAGGTTAGAGAATCTTGGTAAAAGACACAGAGACACCGCCAACAGTTATCATGAGTTAGGAGTTACACAGTGGTATCTGGAGAAATACCAGAGCGCTCTTGATTCGCATCAGAATGCACTAAGGATCTTACTTCATGTCATGGGAGAACATCCCAGAGCAACAGCAGACAGCTACCACGAAATTGGCAAGACTTATTTCTGTCTAGGAGATAACCGCGCAGCTCTTCAGTCGCACCTACGCGCATTTCGTTTGAGGTTAGAAGTATTAGGTGAGCAGCACAC
>OZ037779.1:7227042-7237042 GCA_964035525.1 Porites cylindrica | reverse complement strand
CAAAATGGCGACCACGTTTGGTGACTTCACAGGCCTCGAACAGCGCCACCACCAATAAAATATTCCTCAACTTGTCGAGAGGATTAAAGACTTTCCAATGAAGAAAAAATCTTTCAGAAATACTACAACATATCAAAAACTCGAGGGAGGGATTCCATCACCCCCCCCCCCCCCCCCTTGTACTACGGTTGGTAGGCTTTTGCAGATTGTGCTCGCAAAACTAGCATAATGTGCTACTAGCACTGCTCGTAGATTTCTAATGTAATGCCAATAATTATGCTAGTTTTTTTTAAAATTATGCTGGTTTTTGAAAAAAAATGCAAAAAAGTGTGGCTTTGTTTGCATGTTCGAGGGTTAAGTTTTGGTGCAAATGTGAGCATTCGTAAAAACAAACCTGTTTTTGCATCGAATTCCCTGAGATTTTGAGTTTCTTCAGACCTGCAAAGCTAATACCCTATAAATAACAAAGAAACGTTGGCGTAAAGAGAGACTTAATACGAAACAATTTAGAGAGAACCATTAAATTTGTGGTCGAAAATAAAGCAAAGCCATGTTTTGCAGATTGGAATTAAATTAGCTCCTGTGTGAATCGGACAAAATAGATCAGAAAGTGATAGCCGCGCTGTGGTAGATTCGTTTGGTAGCTTTTGGTGACCAGTCAACAACTGTCAACATGAATGTACTTAATGTGAAGAAACAAGAACTGATTTTTAGTATTAATCGTATGACAGAGAATAAACAATCATGTAATGAATTTGAGTAACTAATGCAAAAAAATTGTCAACTACTTTCTAGGCATTTTTTGCTCATCTTTAAAGTTACTTACGCTGCCTATATTACGGTCTGTTTACTGAGGAGGTAGGGTAACACTAGTGCCAGGGTTACGATAGCAAAAGGGCTACCCTAGCACTCGTACATTTCTTCGTTTTTCATACAGTGTGATTATAAGGCAGAGAGGGTTACTCTGTGCTGGGGTAAACCCACCTGAGCCCTTGGGTCACCATAGTTCCAGGGTACTGTTAGTCTCCTGCGATGGAGGCTAGGGTATTGTTGACCAAAGCTCTTATAGAAATAACTTACTCACTTGGGACAACTTTGCTCCGTTATGCGTGACCAGTAGTTCACTTGAAATTTCGAATGCCCAATTTTTCGCTCGATTTTTGGAACAAAGTTTAACACATCTCTAACAATACTTGCTCTGTGTATGTGATGTAGGTATTTGTCCCTTAATTCGTGACTTTTTGCGTGTTTCCGAGAGACATCGGCAAATTCAATATCCGACGTTACAAGGAAATAGGAATTCAAATGCTTTATTGGTCACGCGTGACGAAGCGTGTCTGTTTATAAAGTTGACCCGGGTAACTGGGTAACGGTGTCAAAGAAATTGTCTTTAACCTTGAAGTTTCTTTTGACCCCATTACTATCATATGGTAACGTAACACTAGCGTTATGCCTAAATAAGCCTCAGTCAGATGCATTGGTATGTAATAAGTTAGTCCTAGTGAAATTGTTAAATAAAGAATGTATTGACCCTTAATGTGTTAATACCTCCTTTTTATTGGTATGAATTCAATGCCCTTGTTTTGGAAAGAGGGAGGGAACTTTCCTGGGAGGGCATCTCTGCGGGCCGAGCACCCTCCTAAAATACGCTTTCATAAAGTCAGTGTGCCTCTTTTATGCTTTTTTTATGTAAGTGAAACAATTCATCCTTTCAAAAAAATGTTGTTAAATGATAAAAGTTGATCGCTTATGTTGCTGAAGGGGTGCTGATAAAGCTTCAAGAAACCGTAATACGAATTGACCACAAATGTTGAACCAAAAGCCTTCTGGTAAACTCAGTCTCTTTTTGTTTGATTATGATTGGCTTTAGATCACAGGACACTTAGGGTCTTTTTCCCCACTCACCTCTTCAGCGTCTTTTTCTTCACAATTATAAGGCCGCTGGGTTTGGGTGGAAAAATTGAAGTATGGCGTCTCTATCGAGTCTCGATGTTTTTCTTGTGACGCAAGAAACACTATTACTAGCTTTGTCTCGGTTTTCATCGTAATTCATGGATAAATGAAGCTTTTTGTCTGGCAGTATCGGCGAAAAGTGTAGAACCATGCATGTCTTTGTGCTTGTTGTATAAGTGCTAAAAGGTGAAAACGCCCAGGCTTAATTTTAGTTAGCCTGTGTACAGACGTCCCCCCTCCCTCAGGAAAAATCGGGAGAGGAGACGTCTGTGAATCGCCGACGATAATCGTGTTCTCGTTTCCCCGGAATGTTGGGGACAGCCTCTGATTGGTTGTAATGTTAATGCTAAGCTCCGCCTTTGTGGACATTCATATTTGTTTACCGGTATTTGTATTTCGTCTCTCTCGAAAAGGCACCGGTTGCGGGTGCGTCTGATCTGTCTGTACCGGTCGGTATTGCAAATAAAAGAGAATGCATACAAAATCCAACGTTAATAGCCAAAGCAGGTCAAGCTTACCCCAAAAAGATTCTATTAATGAATTGATTATTTGAAAAAATGAATCCGTTAGTCGTTCCCGTAACTGGTGTCAAATTTAAATCGGCATTCCTGTATGCGCAATAAGCAGTGAATATTTTAAGAGAACTTCTCTGCATTTGGTCAGATTGAAAATCTTTGAATGGATTAAATGTCTTAGAAGACATTTACATCAAATTCAGGGAAACTGAGCTGGTAGAAATTTCGTAACTGAATCGCGTGTGCAGGGTGTGAATTCACTGCTCATTACGCATGCAAGAATGCACACAGAGATGAATCTGAAAACTACAACTACCAACGGTTCAACTTTCGAATAATAAATACATTAATGGCATCTTGGGAGGTACGCTTGACCTGGCTTGACTGTAATCAGAGATCTTATATCTGGATTTTTGGGTGGACATTGCGTGAAGATGTTCGGCTAGCCTGTCCACAGACGCTAGATCTATTTTTCGACCTACATGTGCCTTTTCAACAGTCAGCGAAAGAACAAAAAAATAATTTATGCAAATGTATACCGGAACACGATTAACGACGGCGATTCACAGACGTCTCCTCTCCCGATTTTTCCTGAGGGAGCGGGGACGTCTGTACAGAGGCTAAATTTTAGTGATTTTCCTGAAACTCTTTGGAAGAGCGGGCAGGTGAAGTGAAATGACTGGGAGTGCTGGTTAAAAAGTTGAAATCGGATTCCCAGATAAGTGTATCTGGTAGATCTAGATCATCAAAACGTTATTGTGTTGTGCAAATCAATTATTCAACTCTTGTACAACTTTTAGTCTTCTCCCCTACTTAATTCAAGATTTTTCTTTTGCAAGAAAATACTGTGCAAGCATTAAAATACAAGTGCATCACTGTCTACTCTGTTTAGCTATGCCGCACGTTGCTGTTGTCGTGAATGCCGTTTAGATATCGCTTAACGTATCCCCTAGTATATTGTCTAAAACTTCAAAATCGCTATTGTACTAACAATTAATTGACAACTTATAAACGCCTTTCGCTACAAATTCCCTCTAAACATTTGCCTTTTCACTACTTCATTCTGCATGCAGAGAAAACCAAAAGCCTTCGGGCTGAGGGCAGTCGGTAGGAATAGCTCATTCCTAGCATGTTTAAAACTATGATTACATCAGCATCAAAATTCATAGCAATGATTGAATGGGGGTCTGAGTATAATGTGAAGAATTTTGCAGATCGAGAAGACTTTTATCCACCGTGGCGAAGGTCGAGATGGATGACAGCCTCCGACGGATTTGAAAAATTCTTCGCATCATACGAAAGCCGAATTATATTTTTTTCATTTATTCAAAATATTTCTAAGTTCTTAACAAGCGTACCTACTCGTCGACTTTCCTCTAAATCTCGGATATTAGGGCCATATATCACTGCACAAAGACCAAGTCCATTTTTATACATTATACACTTAATGTCAGATCCCGAGGGAAACAGTTTTGTTTTCCCGAGAGTCCTGATGTTTCCCGAGACGAAGTCGAGGGAACATCAGGACTCGAAAGAAAACAAAACTAACTGGTTTCCTGAGGGACCTGACACTAAGTGTTTTGTTATATTTCTAGACTTTCACTTCAACAGCAACAAAAGAATAACCGGAGCGAACCAAAATAGTCGACTCGGTACTTATAACAACACAAATTTAATTCTTAAAACCACTGAATGAATGATTTACAAAGTAGTTTCCTTATATTATCTGCATCATTTACCTCCACAAGCTGCTGTTTCTCTTCTGGGAAGACTTTAAAAATCGTTGCTTTTTAGCTTGAAGCTTCTTGTTTGTGTTGCTGTGTTCATTCACGAGAAAGAAAACTGGCAGTGTTTTTCCCGCCTTCTGTCACGCCACATGCTTTGATCACGTGCTGTAATGTAGCCCGAGCGGGGTACATTGCTTAACGTATCACGATCGGGATACATTTGATTTTAGCCAAGGCCACGTGACCAAGAATCAACCAATGACAGTCCTTTTTTAGTTGAGTGAAAGTCTAAGATGCAATACAATGCATTTTAACAGAAACCATAACAAATGAACTTCCACACAGTTTCAGTTTCTTCAAAAGTGTTAAAGTCAGGATAAAGAAAAGAACTGTTAAGGAAAGAGTGAAGGAGTCATGGATGAGAAGGACAACAGACGCACCCTCTTTACAATATATATTAACTTGTTAACAGTAAGCTCAGACGTCAGCATACAAAGGCGCTATCGGTTCATTTTTAATGAGTTTACGTACCCACCCAACCCATGATGCGAATCATGTTTGAAGGTTGGCCATATTACCGGGGTCAACGTCCCCTACTGTTTTCGAACAATGGTGTGGGTTCTTTTACGTCCCACAAGAACCGGATAAGTGTAAGTGCTGTGAGAGGGGACCTACGGTTTTTCTTCCTTACCCAAGAGGGCTAGAAAGTCTAACCATTTGCAGATGTCATTACAAAGGCAGCACTTTCTTCTCAGCTACTTACAGCTATTTAAAGACCCTGAGTCTAGTCGGAGTTCGAACCCGCGACCTCCCGCTCAGCAGACCGGCGCTCTCCTAACTGAGCTAACCAGGGTACGAGTATGCAGTTAAATAAATTTTATGATATAGACACCGATGAAATACCACTCAGGATTTTTCCAGTGACGAAAATCTGGTATCTAGTGAAGGTACAATTTTTATCCTTCACATGTGAAGATATCACGCTTGTCATGGCAACTTCAGTCTCAGCCAATAGGAAAAGAGTATTACAGCATCTCGCCATCGGTGTCTATATGATAAACAGAATATTACATGTCCGCGCGTGGATACGAATTTTATCTTCAAGTGTTCAACTGGATATCTCACGAGTGAGCGCGTGAGTATACAATGAGTGAGTATATAATGAATGCCAAATCATTGCGATTTTAAGTCTTCGTTCCCTAGGTGGCAGTGTTTCAGGGAGGTTGAGCTCTTACCTGAACTCTGTAGCCTGGCTAGCAACAGAGTGCTTTTTCTATATTTTATTTTTACGCTCTTTAGCTATCACGAGTGAGGGACGGGGTCGTTTTTGGTGTTAAGGTAAGTATCCAAGCCTATTGTAGCTGTTTTGTAGGCAGTTTCCAGTTGAATCAGGACTTACCACCCTCATTTCTGGGGAAATACATTCCAGCCACGTCTGCTTTGGGTGGTGCATCCTTTCCAAGGCAAGATTTTTGTTGTTTTTTTTATCTAGTTTTCTCATCCCTTCCATTTCCCAGTCAATGATGTTGAAACTATAAACTACGACTGGTATAGCCCGTGTGTTGATGGCTTCTATTCTGTATATCGCATTGAGTTCAGTTTTCGTTGTTATTCGTATTTTCCGTATTATTCTTTTTAATCGTTGTTTTTCATTTTGGCGTGTTCATCCCCTTTCTTCACTCCCAGGTATTTGTGTCTGCCTTCTTGTTCTTGAAGTTGGATGGTGGTGTCAAGGTCAGGGCGTATGGAAAAGCCGGAATCCGGAATCCGGAACCGGAGCCGGAAACGGAACCGCAACCGGAACCGGAACTTAAATTGACACCAGGGTAAACTGGGAAGCACTGAAACCAGTTCCCGATACCCGTGTGGGAATAAAATTCAAGATGGCGTCCTCTGTTATCATTGTTTTGAGAAATTTTCAGTACAGTGATCGTGATACCAAAGGTATACTCACATTCGGAAAGTGACTTGCAAAAAAAAAGGTAAGTGCATCCTACTGTTATTCCTAGCAGTCATAAACTGTGACTGCAGCTATAGGTTGAGCAATTTTCGACAGATCGAGACTACAACTAATCAGAAGCCGATTGACTGCGAAAAACAGCCATTATTAGTATGCAATGTTTAAGACCGCTGTGTTATTCATTTCCTTCTCTTGAGCCTAAGTTACTCATTTCTTAAAAGGGCTCCGTGTTTCATCCATTGTGAGGAAAAGGCGGCAAAGGGAGGAGGAGTACTCATGTCAATCATGATCCCAAGTTGCAACGCTCACGCGTATATGAAATTCTCGAAGAAAAATTTTGCGCCGTACGCAAAAAATGCAACAGTAAAAAATATAATGACAATAAATAAATATAATGTGGGCATGAAAAGTCTTGATCTAGCAATAATTGTTAGTGACACTCTTAAGACAGAAACGTCTCCAAGTTTTATTTCTTAGGTTCGGGTTCCGGTTCCGGTTCCGTTTCCGTTTCCGGCTCCGGATTCCGGATTCCGGATTCCGGCTTTTCCATATGCCCTCAAGGTCAACTTATTTGTTTTCAGTGGTGGCCAGTAAGTTTTCCTATTTGAATGTAGGTTTGGTACATATAACTAATCCGAACGCAATTTGGATGGCGTCACTGAAACCAATTTCTTGGTCATACTTTTCAAATATGTTAGGAGAATATTTTAAAAGCTAGCTCCTTGAAGCCATAAGTTCTCTCTTCGACACCCCTTGAGAAGGTTGTTTTCTTCAAAATGTTTGTAAACTCTCTCGGCGAACAAAGGAGACTTCTGTCTGATTGGCTGTTAGATTTTGTAGTGTTCAGTCTCCTCACCAACCTCTTCCCCAGGGCTTTTCCCTTAAAAAATGGGTGGCGCGGGAAAAGGCCCTGGCATCGGCTGGTCACGTGTCCACTCGTACACCCTAAAATCCTGGGTGTAATAAATTAGCGCTATGTGAAAAGCTAAAATTATGCGTAACCTCACAGCGCGCGATCTTGGGCGGCCTTTTATATCTCTTGACAAAGAAAAGTTTTACAAGGTTTCCTTTTTGTCACAGATACTGGCTATGGTAATTTTTGCTTTCCTCCGATTTCTATGAAGGGGACAGCGAGCGATAACATTTGTAAAACTTCCTTTGTAGAGCGATATAAATGACAAACAAGCTATCGTACATGCATAAAGTTTGTACTGGAAAAGTTCGTTTTCGCGACTCTTTTGATATTTTATTTTATTTCTTGCGAAGTGGACCGCCGTACACAACCTAGTTCCATTCACCTTAACTCTCAGCCATATCATCAAAGCGATACGCGTTAGTTTAGACTTATCTTGTATGACCTGTATTTTTAAAAAATTCATTGACCTCTGCGAGACTTGACCGAAACCGGAAACCGCGCATGAAAAGTCTCTGGCACCCAGGGTATCAAACGACTGGTAACAAAGAAAGACTTGGGTCCATTTAAAATTGACATAGCTGTAGTTGATTCCAATCGATCGGTCAATCTTCCCTTTAATATAAGGAAAATCCTTTGTACTTATCCTCGGAAGAGAAAAGATATAAGAGATCTTCAAATGTTTCAGATCGGCGACCTGTCATCGTTCCTGGCTGGAGGGCTGACTTGCATCCGGCGCGGAGATTTGTTTGTTTCATGGTCGGGTTGTAGAGAAGACCAGACTCCATAAAGCATGTTGATGAACAATTCTATTTCAATTAAGTTCAATTTGTTTAAATTCACTGCAGATCGTAGAGGCAAAGGCCCGCATTTTTGTTTGACATTGGACAAAATCACTTTCCGCTTGATGATCGTATAGTAATTCAGTGTAATTCCACAGTCACGATGAATTTCAGTCGAAGTACTACTCGATAACAGCTTGTCTCAACTCTGAAGCATTTGACATATTTTGTACGTGACAACGTAGAGCCGGTACGCCCTTTCATAAACTTGTAGCATTTGAATAATACGCAATTAAATGGATCTTAAGCTTTTGACGCGACGCGAAAATATTGACATGAAGCGATGGGTTTTTAAGACTGGTAAATCAGATAATGATACAGAAAAAAACTTATAATGGCTGAAGAAAGAGATAGTTTCTGTATGAATTTTTTATGCATGGTTACATCGTAGGTACAGTATTCTAATGAGATGTAACAGTTGTACAAAAATTATGTTCTTCCTATTTTTTATCAGATGTTTACCAGACCCAAAGTTTTAGTTCATATAAAAAGACAATTTAAGAATTACACTCTGAAAAATTTTTGCATAGTATGAATTAATGTGCTTTGTCACATTATCTAAAAGGACATGTGACAAATAAGCAGCTGAACATCATGCATTTTTGCTGAAGAAGCCTTGATGATAAGAGTCTCAGCTCTTTGTTAGAGCTGAGAAAAAGTGTATTTCCTATGCATGTCGACAAATATTGTAAACACTATATGGCTGAAAGTGTATGGTTATGATTATGGCATGATCTGTTTTGATACAAGACTCTGATATTTTACTCAAGATGAAGAAAATATTTTTCAGCATTCAAAACATAAAGGATATATGCGTAGAAAGTTTGACTGTATGTTGAAGGCAAGAGTCTAAAATAATTGCACACAGAGTAGCTCTGCTTGCAATTGTGCTTGCAGTTTTAAGACTTCACACTTACATTATTGTGCATCCAAGTGGAAAATATGGCAGCTGGCACCTCACCATGAATGTAATGTGCTGTTTCTCATAGTCCTGGGAGCAGCTACTCAACAACATTTTACAAGGGGAGGTTTCACCCCCCCAAGTTGCCTACATTTCTCTGCACCCTTTGAGGTTGTGAAAACACATAGACCAAACCCAAGGTCCAATGTCTTATCCTCTATTGCCGACAGGAAAGGTGTCCCTTTTCTCTCTTTCCCCCCTCCCCATGTTCAAACTATTTCTTTAAAAAAAAATTCTAGCCACTTGATGAATAAAAGGATATACCCTCCCCAAACACCAAACCCGTAAGGACAGACCAGTAGTAGAAATCAGAAATCAGAGTGGGGAGTGATGTCGTATATCTAGCTTTGGCTATGACAGTATCCACTTCATTGTACATACACTGTATTTACGGCACCTACTACTAACTAGTGCTCCACATTGTGCAATGAAGCTGGTGCCGCATGCTTCCCACTCCCAGTGTTAGCTTGCAGATTATTTACACTTTTGCTGATTACTTGAGACTCTTGCAGCAGACTAAGCTGGGAAAGGGATACCGGACCAGTCTGAATGACAGTAAGTTGTAATAATTAAATAATTTAAAAGTCAGGGAGAATGGAGTTTGAAGTAAACAAAACCAGATTTGTTTTCACTTAATTAAATAACGATAGATATCATAGCTAAACATTTCACTAGTCTTTCAACTTTTGCACACTTACATTTAATTTATGTGAATAAGTTTCGCGTTAATTCAATATTTAAGAGGAGATTTTCTGTTTCAATGCCTTTAATTTCATTTCCTCTTAAGCAAGTATGGGGCTGCATGGGCCAGTATGTCATCCACTTTGACCTTATTGGAGAGCTTTTGTGTACTCCAGTTTGACCATCATTTTTGTTTTCGCAAACACCTGAAATAGGTGTGTAAATTGTATATTTTAAAACAGCTGCATCTGCAAGACAACAAAACGACATTTTTATCACTATTACATTTTCTACACCACATACGACAAGTTTTCTCAGAGACTTAGATTTTCGAAATGGTTCGAAGAAAATTGATGTCACGCCATCGCTTACCAATGAGCAATTTTGATCGTAAGAGATCCCGCTTCAACCTCAATTTTGAGCAACAAGAACACCCCAAACAATACTA
>OZ037779.1:7117042-7224542 GCA_964035525.1 Porites cylindrica | reverse complement strand
AGATTTCAGATTTGCCGAGACATTAGGCATTATAAGCATTTATCAGGTCTTGGTGTAAGGAAGGCAAGTGAAATGATAATTAAAATAATAATAATAATAATAATAATAATAATAATAATAATAATAACAATAATGATAATAATAATAATAATAATAATAATAATAACAATAATGATAATAATAATAATAATGATAAGAAGCCAAGCCAGTTGAGACGTCAGAAGAATGCAAGTTAATGTGGGATTTTTGTATTCAAACTGACCACAAAATTCACTGAAAACTTTTTTATGCTAAAAGTGAACAGGGCCTAGAGTCACTGGTCCACACAGTGGGGGTATTAGCCAAGATATTCGGATGGATTTTGGAATTGACAAATGCACGAAACTAATGCTTAGGAGAGGAAAAGTAACAGCATCTGATGGAATACAATTGTCTGGGGAAAGAGAAATAAAGTCATTGGATGAACGAAGCACCTATATATATTTAGGGCTTCCGTAGGCTGATAGAATTATGTATGTATGAAGAAATGAAAACTAGACTGACAAAAGAGTACTTCCGGCTTTTGAGAAAACTGTTGAAATCAAAGATTAGGGTGGTAATGTAATAAAAGGAATTAAACGTGGGCGGTGTCTATCCTTAGATATTCCGCAGCATTCATTGACTGGACAAAGGAAGAGGTAAAAGAGCTTGACAGAAAGACCAGGAAATATCTGACAATCTACAATCCTCTCCACCCAAGAGAAAGTGTAGCCAGATCATACCTGCCACGGAAGCTAGGTGGAAGAGGTTTGTGTTCGATTGAGGGCTGCGTGGAGCTGGCAAGGTTGGCATGGCGAACAATTTCGTACATCATGGCGGCCGCGAAGGGGAAACGCGCTACTTTTTGAACTTAACTTTCAAAACGCTGTGAATAAAATTACAAAGAAATGTACGAGAATTTGCCTTACCGTGTTAAAAATTGTACTCTAGCTCCTCAAGGGCAAGTTTAATGTCGGGTCCACAAATCATGCTAGTTCTTAAAATGCATGTATACTTTTGCCTTTGAGCAGTGTAGTTTCCAGATACACAGCGAACAGAAGTTTCCTAACGTGGTGTAAAATTTGCTCTATTTCGAGGAAATCCGCCATAAGTCTTTTCAAAACTGGGCCGAGGTGCTCCTGCAGGACGGCAAAATCAAAACACAAGTTGCTTCTGTTTGACGTCCACAAATCCAGTTCGATTATGCAGGTAACAACGGTCGTTTTAAGCTTATAAATGAGGTCCGTAAGCCTTTCTTCGCTGTTCCCAGCTAATGTAAAATACGAGTAAAATGGGTTTAAAGAAGTCCTCTTGTGACATGTGGAGATACCGACAAGGTTTATAAATCTTTCTCCCCAAGTAAACATCGGCCACCATGTTGAAAGTGTTCCGTTTATGTTACTCTTACATAAACAGTTTGAATTTCACTTGAAAGTCAGCTGTACGGCTTGACTTGCCTAGTCCCTAGGCCTCATTATTATGCGCGGCCGATGCATTTCGGGTCACGTGGTCCCTTAAAGTTTTTGAGGCCTAGACAAACTCGGAGAAGTGAGACATTTTGTCTCACTTGGGGCGGAGCTTTTGGAAGCGGGCGAGCTGTCAATAACTTTTCCGCGCTGATGAAAGATGTCCAGCAGCCATGAAGAGTACAGAGACTCTACAGAGGACCGAGCATTTTTATTCTATGCACGTTCTCATTGTTGAAAGTCCTTTGGCCTTTCTTTTTCATTTATCTCATTAAACTAATTTGAACTTTATTTCATCTCAAAAACTATTAAACTTTTTGTTTTAAAACTATTAAAGCAGCGTCGCAAAAAAATTATTTCATCCAGAATCAGAAGGTAAGCTAAAGAAATAAGTTTATATTTATTCTTGGATATGAAAATCTATCTTTCGTTTCTCTATTTTCGCTTACTCCTATAAATTTCTCGTTATCATTTCACTTCGAAATATTTTATGTAATTTAATTTTTGGATTTGGAAGCTTATCAAACTAATCGGACAGGCTGTTGAATTTGGTCTCTAAATTTGGTAGAATGTCAACAAAACTACTGTTTCAAATCTTTTTAACAATAAAGAAATATCATTTTAATGGTTCACTTGAAAAGAGAAAGAGAAATTACTTGCACTTTATACAGTAGTATTCTTTCCGATTCAAAGTAATATTTTTGTTCTTTTATAACAGAAACCAGGTTAGTTATTTTTGTAATAGTGTCAATAGTGCCGATCTTTAAGCGAAGGATATTCACACGCAAAGTTATTTATAGATTATTTCAGTTGGACGTGTGAACTTTTCAAAAATGCAAAAATGCTCACGCATGCGCACTCCGAGATTGTCTAGGCGTCTCCTGGCCGTTCGTCTCGGATACGTCACCGAAATGCATTGACCGAGAGGGCCTGGAAAGACGCCGTACAGGGACTAGGCAACGGCTTGACAAGAAGCTTGGAACAGTATTTCTTCGTATTGTGTGACTTCGCGTGACAAAGTGATGTGACATTACGGCTGTTCATTGTGCAAAAATGTGATGACAAGAAAACTTGGGTTTTTGTCTTCTTTCGAATTTGTTTTTGTTTGAGTATGTGTAAAATGATATTTTTTAGCTGCTTTGTGGAAATTTCTAATGTTTTTACTTGATTTATTAATGTAGTGTAGGCCTACGCATCGAACCGCTGACTGTACGAAATTGTTCGCCATGGGTTTGTTTAACTACATTGTAAAGAGTGAAGAGGAGCTTTTGGTCGCAGTAACAGGGACAGCGTGTGATGGTATAAAACGTACTAACGAACTTAACAAAGAGAAGATAGACAACAGAGCAGAGGAGGTTTGTGGAAAGGAGCTTTATGGGCAATATTTCAGCCAAACCGCGGAGACAAACAGACGAAGTGGCAAGTTATAAGACCTGGGTGTGGGTTCAACAAGGGCATCTGAAGAAGGAGACAGAGGGGCTCTTGATGGCAGCTCAAAGCCAATCGCTAAGAAATAATGCAATCAAAGCTAAGATAGATAATTCACAGAATGACTCTCTGTGCCGTATGTGCTTACAAAAAGATGAGACAGTAAGTCACTTGTCATCCGAATGTCCAAAGTTGGCACAGAAAGAATATAAACAGAGACACGATGGAGCAGATTTGTGCAAACAACATGGATAAGAAAGGAGTGACAAGTGGTATGATAATATTCCCAAGAGTGTTGAGGGTAATGAGAATTATACTTTGGGATTTTTCTATACAAACTGACAAGAAACTGTGTCACAATCAGTGTTCATCCCGACATTGTGTTTGTGGACGAACAGAACAAGAATTGTCTCATCATCGACATTGCATATCCTAGTGACTGAAGGGTAGACACCAAAAATGAAGAAATTAAGATCAACAACTATCTTGATCTAACAATTGAGATGAAAGAGCTGTGGAAGATGAAGAGTGTAAAAGTTGTCCTCGTTGTTATCGGAGCACTGGGTACTATTCCAGAGAGACTGGATGGCTACCTGAAAAACATAAAGGCTGGGATAGAGGTTGCAGCAATTCAAAGAACAGTCTTGCTCGGATCAGCAAGGATCCTCCGAAGAGTCCTTGAAGTCTGAGGCAGCTTGTTGTGACCTAATGCATGATGGGACTGAAATTTCCAGCATTGACAATCCTGCTGTGAAAATGCACCATAATAAGGTGCCAAAGCCAGTTGAGGAGTCAGAAGAATGCAGGTTACTATGGGATTTCCCTATTCAAACTGACCACAAAATTGACCAAAAAAGAACAGACATCGTAGTTGTAACAAGAAGGAAAGGAGCTGCAGTACAACTGATTTCGTTTTCCCATTTGACCATCGAGTAAAAGAAAAAGAGAGGTGAAGCCTCTGTGGAACTGTAAGCTCATTTTCTGCCTGAAGAGGGGGTATTTTATTGAGCAGCCCGGTTGGGTACTCCTGCTGCAAAGAAGTTGTGCTTGTACCAATCGTCATTGGTTTCCCCGGAACAGTCATCAGCGAGAGATTCCATCAGTATTTAAAAGAAAGCAGGACTTGACCAAAGTATGCAGCCATAAAAATCCTGTTTACTGGGAAAATTCTTGCTGTTTTTTTAAAAGAAAGGTGATGGACACCTAAGGCGACGGGAGGTCACATGGTACCAGGGAATGACCTGGTTGGAAGACCAAGAAAACCGTGCGAATGACACTACTACTACTACTACTACTAATACTACTAATAATAATAAACAATAATAATTATTACAACTATTATCATCATTATTATCATTATCATTATCATCATCATTATTTTTGTTATTGTGAGAACCTAGTAGTGAAAGGCCGGAGATTAAAGCTAATCTCGTACTCGCGGTTATATCTAAACGTTCTTTTATTCATAATCAGATCAATTTATCATCGTCAAACAGGTTCGAGATTACATTTGCTGTTGTGTCACTTGATGTCTCCCCATTCGTGTATTTTTGTGTCCGAGCGAAGGTAAAAAACCCTCTTAATTGTAAGGTAGAACCAAAGCTCGGTTTGACGCCAGCAAAAGCTCACAACTCTGTATCTTTTGATTAGACATATCATTTTTCTCACATGTGAAAAAAATATCGCGATTTTGATTAGACGTATCACTGGCGCGACGAGACTTGGTGATGATGACGACACACCAGTCAATGTCAGTGATCTTAAATGAAACTGAGTGCTCAAATTGAAGAAACGCCCTTACTACTTACAGCCTAATTCGTGACTGCTCGGTGTCTGTTAGATACAGATAATGCTCAGCGATATGGATTAAATGTCAGCTTAGTAATCTGGGTCAACAGATGAAGAGAAAAAAATTAGTTCTAGTTAGTGAGGAATCAGGAGAATTAATCCACAGTATGGTAAATAAAAAACAATGTCAAATACAAGAGAAAATCGTGATATTTTTAGGAGTCTTAGTTTATGTAGTTTGAGTAACTGAGTAGTGGTCAGCCATTCTCATTTTTTTATTTATCATATATTTGGCGATCGATAAGCCAGCCAAAAACACTTCGAAGAAGAAGTAAATAAGTGCTATTCTAATTGCAATATTGGGCGATTAAATTCGTCCTCTGCTGCCAACCTGTTAGCGTTTAAAGTTTTTAAAGTCAGTTTAGGTCGCTCGTTCCATTAGTTACTAACTGTGGGCTGACGATGCTAGTTGCTTTAACAAAAAGGACGACCTCAATTAAACCTGTTTACCTTCAGTCAATATAATTGTTACCCGCGACTCGCGACATTAGGCCTTACCCTCTTGGGATATAATTAAACCGAGGAAAGAGGAACGGGGAGGGGAAACGTGAAACGGGGAACGAGCACAAAGAATGGGAAAATGAAAAATGGGAAGAAAACAGCCCCATTAGTTAATTTATTTTTTCCGTCTTATTAACACCTCTCCTTCGTGTCTAGCTCATTTTCCTGAAATTCATGCGATCTATAAGGTAAGTTATCAACTTTGTGTCGTAAATTAAAACCCATTAATACATGAAAGTTGGATTCATTTTCAACATATGAGTAAAGCCGTTGCATTGCCCCGGTTGGTATTTCTTTCATTGCCAAAAAAAAATTGGCGCGTATCAGAAGAAGATCAGCGCAGTCATATATGCAACTTAAGAAGCGAAAAGAAAGTCTAAAAATAATAATAATGAAAAAGGAATAAAAAATAACTTGCCATAATGCATGTTTACGTCAGACGAACCAATTTTGGTCAATTTTATCCCCAATCCGGCCTCATTTTGAATTTGTAAATTTGCTATTTTTTACGTAAACCATTTCCAGAGAGTTGAAAAGAATACCCAGGCATAAAGAAGATTGTTGCCCGGGAGGGGGGGGGGGGGGTACTGCCATATATGTGCTATGTAGGTATGTGCCGCTGTGTTTTTCAATCAGAGAGTTTGGGTCTAGAAAAGGGTATCATTTTCCATTTAAACTGATCATTTGGCTGAAAATGTTAGTCTAGACCAGGGAAACCGGGAATTGCCGCTGTGAAGGGTATGTTTTTCAATCAGAGAGTTTGGGTCTAGAAAAGGGTATCATTTTCCATTTAAACTGATCATTTGGCTGAAAATGTTAGTCTAGACCAGGGAAACCGGGAATTGCCTCTCAACAATATAAAAAAATCAAATCGGTTTTGTTTTGGCTGGACTGTGCTAGTGAGCTCAGTTGTTTCTGGAAAACTGCTACTCCAGGATAGGGGGGGATTTGGGGAGTTTAGTCTAGTATAGGGTAGCAAAATTCACTTGAACTAGCTCTGGTATAGGCTAAGGGTTCCAGGGTCCCAGCGACACATCTCCACCCAAAGTGCTAAAGTACGCCCGGGGATTGTTGTCAGTGTGAAGGATGTTGTTCCCAATCAAATGAGGCTTGGTGATAAAATGTACCTCGTCTGCGGATGTAAACATGAACAAGGTGAGAATGTTCATGACCTTCATGATACCAGAAGAGCTGTTAACTTTACAAATTCTTAGTACACGAAACATCGTCAAACGAAAACTCATAGTTTGCGTACATACACTGTAACTGCGATCATTTTCACGTGTTAAACAATTCTCCGGATGTACAGTTATACGAATTCCCATATATTCACTCTTATGAAAGAAAGTTTTACTCTTAAAAAGTTAAGACAGATCAATAAGATCTTGACTTTGAGGTAAACCTGTTTCACCGATGCTAACACCTACGAGCCATCACGATTGCTTTTGATAAGAAAGTGGCGAGACATTAGTTAACGAATCACAGAGCCCTATTAAATAGTTAACTAAATTAAATTGAATTAAATACACACCTAACGCAAACCACTATTCGAGACTCAATCGAAATCACTAAATCACGCTGATATTCAGTTCCTAAATCACATGGGAATTGGAAGTAGCGGATCTTCCATTTGGTCATTGTCACCGTCATCATGGTCACCAGTAGTACCAGCAGTTGATTGCTCTGAAGTTTGCAGCTCCGAGGGTTGGAGCTCACGGTATTCTGCATATGTTGTAACCGGAGAAGAGACCGGTCTCCTTGATTTATAAAAATAAGCTAGCACTGCAACTAGCAAAAAGAAAAGTAGAGGAACTGCAACAGATAGACCAATGATAATTGCATAATTTGACTGCAAATTTGCTGATGGAGATGGACACGGAGGAGTGGAGTTGGAACCACTTACAGGACAAAAACCTGGAGGGAACCCTTCACCAGGAGGTGGTCCTGGAATAAATATCAAACGTAAGCAAAATTAATTGCTAACTCCCTCTTTTCAGCGGCATACTTAACACTTTTCTATGTTATTATTTTACCCAATGATTGGCTTTAGAACGTTGGGAGAGGTAACTGCTATAACCTCGCCCCAATAACTAGGTAGCAAGCGTCCAAAAAATTCAAGAAATAAAAACTACTTAAAATTTTGTGAAAAAAATTTGCCACAAATCATGTCAAAAAGTTTCGACGAAAACGTATACGCTTTTTAACAAACATAACAATTTTTTTCAGAGAATAAGAAGTTTAAGTTATTAAATCTTTTATTAAATAATTAGAGTGATTTGAATTAACGTTAAACAGTGCAATACACCACAAAAGTGTTCGAAATACGCACCAGGGTTTTGAGTTGAAAACTGGAGTTAACAGTATATCCCTACAAATAGTACTGACATATTGAGCAATCATCGTATTCGGCTTTTTATAGTGATCTGTAGAATTATGCAGAACTCAGAGGCTGTTATCGACCTTCTTGCCTTGTTCCTTGGCCTCATTATTTGGGGCGGGTCAAAGCTTGAAGTGAATTGACCGAGAGGAACTGGGCAAGAACCTCTCAGATCTGCCTAATTCTTCAAGTCATGATCGCACTCAGCCTCATTCAATTATTATTATTATCACTAGTAACAACCAAAGGTTACGGAGTGCAGGCGACAACGATCAAAGGTCAAAACGCTTGTGCTCCAACGCTGTGCTTTACATAAGTTCCACGTGACAGATGATCAAAACGCGCTTGATCAGATTATGAATGATGGAGGGTCCAAACGCGCGTGATCAGATTGCGTTATGTGCGTTTCATGCGACGCATGCGTAATGAAAACCTGGAGATTAGGATTACGGTCTTCTCTTGTCGCCCGCTATCATCATCATCATCATCATCATCATCATCATCATCTTTCTCGTTATTTTTATCAATATCATTATTACTATGTATATACTCTCAGTATTCAACTGGCAACCAGTTCCCGGTGAAAGTCACATTCTGCAACCCTAGCTCGAGAACCCGTCGAAGGAGTCGTGCTATTCCTGATAAAGCAGTCTTTTGAATCTTGCCAACTGATTCTTTCAGGATTGTCCCAAGTGCCCCGACAACAATAGGCACAGCTCTTATTTTGACCTTCTAATGTTTTCTCAATTGTAATTATTATTATTATTATTTATTTATTTCATTGTGTCAATTTTCTGTTAGCTTACCATCAAAACAACTCTCTTTGCAGAAACTGTGCTTTCAAGCTGTCAAGTATTCTCTATTTACCTTTTAAGGTCGGTACACACTAGGCGACAAGTTGCAGCAACATGTCGCGGCAACACGTTGCAGCGTCAAATCGCTTCGTGTGTACTGGAGAATTTTTGTGAAAATCTTTGTCGCTGCAACAGAATTTGTCGCCGCAACAAGTCGCACAGTCCACTCTGATTTGATTTTTTGCAACTTGTCGCAGCGACAAAATTCTGTTGCGGAGACAAAGATTTTCACAAAAATTCTTCAGTACACACGAAACGATTTGTCGCTGCGACGTGTCGCCTCACCTTGTTGCTGCAACTAGTCGCCTGACCTGTACACATTGAGTGATCTGTCGCCGCGACGTGTTGCAGCAACTTGTCGCCTAGTGTGTACCGACCTTTAGAGTATACGTACCTATTTCATCGATACCTTCGTAGCTATATCCAAACTCTTGCGATCTCTTGAACATCTGTTCGTGGGTGTACAGAGGGAACATCGGTATAATTACACCGCCTTTGTTGTGGCCAAGTGGGGCATCGTAGGGTGAAAGGATAGTAGCATTCTGCTTATAAGTTTGAAGCCATTTCTAAAAGATCAGATCAATGAACGAGTGATGAAGGTAGAAGATGGGGTCATTAGCTGCTGAAGGGACATCACCCATGTCACCTCCCATAGATATATGAACTTGGTTATGAAGGGTGTGAACGTTTGGCAATCGATATCCAGTCTTGCTACTTGCAAAGCCCTCCAAGATGTTCCTAAAACTGCAGCTCGTCTCTGCACTGTGAGGTGGGAGGTCGAACGTTTCAAACTTCAGGGCAAAATTAACATCTTCTAAAGTTGGAAAGGTAGTAGCGAACCCCCTATCTTCTAGACCTTTTTTTTCTTTGGAATTCAAACGCCCCAGCCATGATTTTTCATCAGAAGAGTTGCACATCCGACTCAGACCTCGGGTTTGCTCTTCGGTGCAAATGACACTCCAAGACGTAAAGTATTTTCCTGTTACTCTACCTGTGGTCACATTGGTGACGCCAAGATGCTTTTCAGTACAAATTGTGCAGGTTTCTTTATTTTCAGTCCATTTCCAATAAGGCACAGTAAAGCTTTTGTCATGGGTCATTTTTTGAAGGCTTCTGTCGAAGAACAACAAGTACAATCGATGCCAAGTGAGGATCCCTTGCCCTCCGTGGGCAACGTCAATTCCAGACTGGCCATGGGTACCGCGTTCATCTGGAAAAAAAGTGTACCTTGTTGAGTAGTAGTGCATCCAAACTAACAAGTTATGAACCGTGATGTTGGTGAAAAGTCCTGTAGGGTCTCCCCCGTGGTCACTTTCATTCCGTATGTCATCGTACGCAGCCGTCGTCACCATATAATCGCTGATAGCAAACCTGCGGAAAACAAGCGTATTGTGCGAAGAGAAAATGACAATATATCAAACAATTTTAATGGCGTGGGCGAAGTAGATACATGAATTACATAATAACATGAATTGGAGATTATATTCCTTGCATTGAACCCTTTGAAGCACTGCGTAACTACAGTTGTAGCCGTACAATAACGTTATCTTTAACATTACCAAAATTTTTGCATTTTCGGATACTCCCTTTGAACATCCTGATAGCCCTTTATTCTTTCAGTTCAGTTCAGTTATTTATTCTTTGTAATTATTATTCATCACTGTTCATTTAATATGTCCCCACCAGGCGCCGACTATATTTGAAAGATACGAGCAATATACCATGAGACAATGGCATAATGCCCCAATATACAATCGCAACCTCATTTTTTCGTGATGGTGCAGCAGCCTAGCTGTTTTGGTTTAGGAACTAATGATGAAAGAGTTCACGGCTTACCACATTCTATAAGGTTATTAGCACTGGATAACACTAGTAACATGTACAACGTTACAACTATTTTTTCCTATTTTCGATGTTCGCCATAACTGTGACTTGCGTTTCTCTGTAGCGTCGCTCATGGTCACTGCCTGTAACTATTCCCCCTTCTTATATTTTTAATTTCAGTCATCTGCGTCTTTTTTTAAGTACCTTTCCTATTGTACTTGGCCAAGCAAACGGATAAAATAAAATAGAGTTCTACTTCCAAAAGTCAGTTATAGGCTCTCTTTATTCATTAACTCAGTTCTGATTCAATTCATACCTCGACATGTTGACGTATCGCATATAGCGGTCTTTCTCCTCGTCTGACATTGTCTGGAAATTTTTTCGCTTCAAGATTGTCTTTTGGTCACAATTTGTGCCATGATAGCCGAATTCACAGTCACCGCAGTCGTAACCACCAAAGTTCGCATTGCATTTGCACACTCTGGTATAAAGAGGGTTAGGCCATAAACTACGGTCGTCCTCCTTCTGGAACTCTTTGAAATGGCTGTACGTTACGTTCCATCTACGAACCGTGAATTCATGACATTTTCCTCTTTTTCCATCGCTACCACAAGGGGCGGTGAAGCCTTGTGGTACAGGACAACATTCTCTGTTTTTCAGACTTGAACGATTTATACATGCCCTAGGAAACTGCCCTTGTGCAGACGGAGGTGCAACAGCTGGAATCAGGAGGATTGTTATGAGCAAAAACATGCTGATTTGCTAAAAAGTGAAAAAAAAAAAGAAGAAAATTGAGTGATTTTATTAGTTCTCATATTCGGAGGGGCTAGCTAATAACCGGAACAAGCAAAAAAGCGTTTCAAAACAAGCTACCTAGTGATACTGATCGAAATACTTTTTGAATTCACTCTTTTTGCTCCAATACAAGCTAAAGGTTTTTTTTTTAACCGGATGTATTTTTTTTTACACGTAGATGGGTCTTGAACAGGGGAGCCTTATAAGTGGGGGAGGGGGGGGGGGGGAGAGGGGAGTAATAAGCGGAAGTTTATGTTGTTGTACGGTGATGTGCTGATGCTCATTATTGTGTGAGATAAAAATAATAAGCGATTATCAAGTGAAATGCATATCATGATCATGAGCTTTTCGAACAGGTCAGAATTATGGTCCTGATATATTGCCTAGTATCCGGAAGAGTCAGCTCAGTTGCGTTAAATTTTTAAGGCCTTCTTCCTTGCCGTACTTTAGTAGATATTAAGCACGACTCAGTAAACAAAACCAGGGAGCTGAGAGACTACGTTTACTTCATGGCCTGCAAATTTTCGGGAGAGTTGAGCTTCAAGTTTATTTATCCATCTTTTTTCATTATTTTTGAATAATCAACCAACTTATTTAAAAGGATACCAGCATTAATGATAATTTGCTAACCTGAGATCAGGCTCAATTTTCGTTTCGCTTTGCAATAATGAGGACGGCTAAAATTGGGCCTGATCTCAGGTTAATACTTTGCGGGCGAGTTCAACATGGGCGCCACTCTCTGATATTAGAAATTCCCGGTTTCGGGCTTATAATAGTTTAATCGGCTGTTCCATCGCCATGCTTGCAAATTAATAAAATAATAGCTTTGATTTATGAATAGTTGGCATAGTATACAAATATTCTGTTTGTCTCAGCATTCGAGTTAAATTGTCATGTGATGAGCGACAAAACCCTAGGAACGAAGATGAAATGACGCCTGCGAAGCGATTGAAGCGAGATCGATCATCCTCCGAGGAAATTAACGAACGAGAGAATGAAGACGCTCGAATTCAGGGGAAAATCTAATAGTGAATTTGCTGACACCCTTTTTCATCAAGTGATGATAATAAATATCGCAAGTTTAACAGAAAATAGCTGTAGTCTCCAAAAGAAGCGTGTGGGTTCTTTCAAGCCCTCTTGTTTGTTTGTTTTTTGTTTTCATTTTTGTGTAATCATGATTGGTTTGTTTTGACCTAACGGTTAACACCATCCTCAAATAAAGCACGGATAAATCAAATATTGGCCAGTATATTTTGTACATCTCCCATGCATTTGGTGATCGCTTTGATCATTTTTTTCCATACGGAACGCTACATATTTTCCCTCCTGATAGTTTCTGTAAAAATTTGCTTTCGACTTCTCTCGAATAGTTCGTTCAAGTTCCAAAGTCAGCTCCAAACATTAGCGCTAAACACAAGAAAAGATTTCCGTTCCTGGCCTAGTGAAATATTTACCAGCAGCAGAATGAAGAGTAAGAAGGTGCAATGTGTTTGATCTAATTGCGTTCGAGGTACGAGAACGCAACCCCTAATTTGTGTTGGGTGTTCTGTGCATTATTGGGTGACCTGTTCAATTAATAAGGGAGGTTTTTTTGAGATTTCATTTTCGTTCGTCGTCGACACACAATTGCCTCGCTTTGAGGCGCTTGCTTAAGTTTTGCCTCACTTTGACGCGCTAACTCATGTGGTGATTCTTGTGTCCTCGGCGTTCATCTTTCAAAGGTTTGCTAAGGTCTGATATTCTTCGTAAAGCGTTCATTTTTTAAAAAGTTTGCTAAATCTTCGTAAAGCGTACATTGATCTGTGATTGCTGAATCGTCCAAAGCGTTCATCTTTCAGGAGTTTGCTGTTAAATTTTACTTTGGATTAAGCCTTCATATTTTTCAGCATGGTTCGTCACTGTCTTTGGAAACTGTCTGCGACTACTGGTGCGTGTATCAAACCGGGTTTAGTTCGGCGGTCGTTATGCCACAAAGTAAATTTACCGAGTTATGTAGCTCGGCGGCCGTTATGCCACAAAGTAAATATACCGAGTTGTGTAGCTCGGCGGCCGTTTTGTCACAAAGTAAATTTACGAGTTGTGTAGCTCGGCAGCCGTTGTGCCACAAAGTAAATCTACCGAGATGTGAAGCTCGGCGGCGCCATTTGAGCATGACTTGTGATATTTTCGGCACCGGACAAACGAACACTTTAACTCTATGTTATTTATTAGGAAAAACTTATAAATCAGCCCACAGTGGCGTCACTGTCGAGTCACTGAAATCAACACGCTCGACCAAATTACTGGAAAAGTTATTGACGTGAGGCGCACACACGTTCCATTGAAGGCTTTGATATGGTTACTGCGAAGTTTGAATTCAGATGTGAAAGCTTTTAAACCAGTAAATTCAGTGTAATTCATTTTGTCAACAAGTTGATGATTGGATGCTGTTAAAAATAACAGAGGAAATTATCCGAAGAAATGTTTTTGAAGAACGAAAAAAGAATCCCGGGTTAAGAACTAATCCTTTGAGAAACTGCGCCCTGTAACTCGCGCCAGTAAAACAAAATGTTCCATGGCCAATGTCTCCTCCCATTAAAAGCACTGGACACCGAACCATAGGATATCTTTTGAAAACGTTCGTAAAATGATACACAGTTTAAATAGAGGTTTCGCTGTACGCAACCCTTACGTTCAGAATATGCCATAATCATATTTATCTACATCGCAACCACCCTTCCGCCTCAACATACATATCGAACGCACTCTCCTAAGCTCCGATTACTCCTAGTTTATAAGACTAAGAAAGTTTTTGTGGCCTAAGGTTTCATCGCTCTGGACATCGCAGGAGACTGCTTCAAAATACTACAGAGTGCAGGGGAAGGGTGTTAGACGAGAGAAACAATGCAAAAGCACTTTGATCGCTCTTTCTTTTCTGTTGGAAGAAACTGTGCGCAAAGCTCATCAACGGGTGATATTCAGATTTACATTACTGACTCAAATACTGTAGCTTCCATGCCATGGAAAAGTATTAGTAAAGCTAGTTTATAAGTGTGACAAACACGAGACGGCCATTTGCGTTCAGGTAGTAATTAACTGGATCTGGTGAAGGAAAAAGTTCCCCCACTAAACTAGAGATAAAATTCAAATGGAAAACGACAATATTCTTGACCCTTTTTCATTTGTGACTTGAACTGGTCGCGTCGTAGCGGTGGATTTTACCGTGAACCGTTACTTACTGTGATCAGCCAAAAATTAATAACGTAATGTCCCCCAACTTTTCAATTGTAAATCCGCCAATGGAATCTTTTCTGTTTCCAGCACCGAACTAAAGTAATACGAACTCAGTGGTCAGCGAAAACAGCTAAACGCGTGTGTATAACCTCTAAAATTGCTCAAATCAATTGATTTGCTGGACCAAAGGTAAGAACTTAAATAAGCAAAAGGAAGGAAGTAACTGTCATTCAGTAATTTTCCTTAAAGTATTTTTTTCTTTTATGAGTAAGTGCGCAAAAAAAATTCTTGAAATGCCCATTTGGTCGCACCCCTCTTCCGTACTTCAACTTCCCTTAAAAACAAAATTGTGGAAAATGGTGGCCTAAATTGCAAAGTCCTGAGCGATATTCTCTGTTAATAAACAAGTATCCCTGATACCTAGAGCTAAGAAAGTTGACCATCAAGGCATCAATAATAATAATAATAATAGTAATAATAACCTCACAAGGCGCAAAAGATGGTTTTATCGCTTCAATGACTTTGATTCTCAGATCAATGGGAAAAACTAATACCAACTCAACGCTAGAAATTCTCAAGTCCTCGTCATTTATGATCTAAGAATATGCACATCAAGCAAAGTAAATAGTAAATAAAGAACGTAACAGGTGAAACTGAATTTTGTACTTCAAAAACGGATGTTAATTCTACGGGAAATAAACTATTTTTAATTAATGCGTATGCTTCGGAACTACACAAGGAAAAACATCTATCATTAAAAACAACTCTTCTTATTGCGGGTGCATTCAGTGTCTCAGAGTGTGATTTTTATACCCGGCAACACACACAGGGATCCCATTTAGCCAGGCATAGAACTGAATTTAAAAAGAACCCCTGTGTAAAGGAAAAATACCATCTATACATTTTAGTGCCTGTCACTGAATTACAGTGATTGAGTCTCAAAAAACTTTTTTTTCTTTGTTAACTCACCTGTCTAAACATTTCTTAAAATTACATTTCCTGATAGCTCACCTGAAGAGGGGAAAGCAAAACAGAAGTTTCATTTATTGCAGGTGTGATACTGAAAGAAAATTAAATTTTAAGAGAGTACTTCCTTCCATTGTGTTCAGAAGCACCTCCAGGCCAGCATTGCGTAATTAATAGAGAGGTTAAGCATCACGTTTACGTCAACGCAAATGCGAATTTGTACCACGTGACCAAGTTTCCTCTTTATTTGTCGTTTACTGTTCACTACTTCTCTACCTAAATTAGTAGTTTCACGCAACTTTTCATCCATAAGATCTGTTTTGATCTGTTCTTATCTGCTCATTTTCTATTTTGAGAAATTCTGAACCGAATCTGACGTTTGCCGTTTGCTGTATACGTGAACCGTAAACTCTCTAATGTTTAAATTAACGTAACTGTATAAAAGTTCAAAACAAGGCAATTAACGATCACCTTGCGTAACTAAGTAGCCTTGTAATTGACGAGTGGAAACCGCATAGGAGAGGAAGTTGAAAACGAACAATAGGGTACAAACTTTGGCCCTGCCTAGAAAAATCAAGAACTTTACTAGCTATAACGTAAGAGAACACCTAGGCTTTGTAGAATTATTCTCAATTCCATAACGCCTTGACTGAAATGACATTGTATTTACCCACTTAGTGTAAACCAACTCAAAAGGCTTCAATGCATCTAGTCTGCCCGCTTTAATTTGCTACAGGCTGCTATGTCAACTCCGTGGATACCATACTTAAACTAGGCTGGTTACCAATGAGGAAGCAACGGAACCGGCGCCTACCTAAAGTAGCACATAAAGCCTTGCACAATGAACATTGTTCCCGAAATCTGAGATTAGAGACTTGTGGCCAGTGTTGATCAGTACGCTCTAGTGAAGCCGTAAGCCTTGTAATATCGCTGGTACCGAATGCCTCGCAGAACTACGAGTCCAAATTTTTCAATTCGTTACCTGCTCCAGTGAAATATTGCACCATTCTTGGGTCTTTTGAAGGAGCGCAGAAGAAACGTAGAAATATAATAGACATAAATTAGAAAGTCGCAGTGAAGTTTAAAATACGCGTGAATTTTGAAGTATTACGTTTGTTATTATTATTATTGTTATTGCTAATATCCTCAGATAAAGGTGTTAAATCTGGTTTTCATTGGCTAAGGGTGAGTGAGTGAACAACCAGTTGCCTAGAGAAGGCAAGAAGCGTCCTTCATTTTACTTTTGCTCCCTGGTCTATACATCTCCAACATATTATTACAATTATTATTACAATTATTATTATTATTATTATTATTATTATTATTATTATTATTATTAGCATAAGAAAGTATGCCTTTGCATTGCATTGCTGAAAGAAAAACCGCATAGGAAGGAAGTTATAAACTAACAGTAGAGCACAAACGCGCCTTTACAAAACAATCACAGCTGATTGAGAACGAAATATTTGAAAAGGCTATATTAGCAAGCATGACTAAGAAGCCTTTATTGTCACTGCTAAAAGGGAAAACCGCACAGGAAGGAAGTTCAAAACTAACAATGCGACACAAACTCGCACCAAAAACAACCGCCCAGCAAATTAAAAACAAAATAAGTGTACAAAGATAAGCAAACGTGACAACGTAGCTCTTTACTACATTCGACAGAGTTTATAAACTAGGAATTATATGGCCGTAGCGGTAGTAGATAGGGACCTTAAGATGCGAGGACAGCAAAAACGTCGCAGTGAATTCGCGGATTTTCAATCTTAATCGCGATTGTTCCAACTTGTTTACTTTGTCAAACGTATGCGAACTCTGTTGGAGTTAAACTCCTAAGACTTATCCAAGTTCAAAGTATCAAGAAAATTTCGTCGTTGCTTGTTTACGTCCACTGTTACGAAATTAGGCATTTTCATTTCGTAGTCGTGCAAAAACGGCAAGAAATGTACAAAAAGGTGTGATGCCCGCTTTTCTGACGTTCTCGTTAGTCGTCGGATCTTAAGGTGACTCGACCCTGTTTTTTTGGGGGGTACCATCCTACTTTGAAGCTCTCTGGTATTCCCGCCTTTACTTTTATCGTAAGTCTAACATATAGAATGGATAACATATAGATCAATCTACAATATAACATAAAAATTTTGGCGATCGGAGTAAATGTCACGTGGTTATAATGCCACGCCCCTTTGAGGTCTGAGTCGAAAATCTGCTGTTGCCGGCATTTTTTCGTGAAAATCTCTCGGCTACACATAGTGCGCATTAGTGCCTTGCGCTGAACAGAGTTTCACCAAAATCGCAAAGACCCAATGCGAGAAATTCAGCGGTTTCCAAATTTAGGTCATAATTTATGCGAAAATGATAAGCAAACTTTACACGATTATATCTAATAAACTATGAGATTCATCCCTTTATTTTGGGCATCGTTATAACAGATGGGTCCTTGCAAGTCAGCAAAACGCTTTAGGGCCTTGTAAATGCCCGCGATTTTGAGCAAAGCAAACATACAGAAATTATAGTTTTCGCTATTTGTTGACGTTTGTCAGCATTTAAGAGTCCTTCTCACGAGAAAAGCATTTTCTTAAAAATTCGTAGTTTTTTTTTCCTTCAAATTTTTTCAGGGCCACAGTTGATTAACTAACTACCCGGACTCTGAATTTCATGGTCATTGAAAAATTGTGACATTACCTTCTATAAGCCCACTGAGTAAACACTGAAGATTTTTAGCGTTTTTGCTGAGTTTGTGCTTTGGGAGTTGTCTATTATTTCTAGTCTGTCATTATATAGCATTCTTGTTCAGCACGCCTGCAATGACCACGCTTGGCTGACTTCCAAATGCTCACCGAGATATGATAATTTAGTATGAGAAAATAGAAGGGATTCCCGTCACGAGTTGGTTTAATTATTGGCTTGCATTAAACCTATGAAAAAATGATATTTTTTTTAATAGTAAGTAGATTTAGTGTGTAGCACTTCTTGATTTTTTGCAAAGGCACAAGAAGCAGGAGAGTTGATTAAAAATTGTGAGTTAAACCTCTATGTGTCACGCGATGGCCTGTCTCACTGTACCAAACTTTGCTGAAAATGGTAAATGTCGACGAATTTCCATGGAGTTGATTGTTGGCTTCACACTAGAACACGCAACAGCCATGCTTTTAAGTATAGAATGCCAAAAGTTTCTAAGGACGTCTTCAAGTTTTCCTTTTTTCCTAGATCAATAACAGAGTGGAACCCACTGCCCGCTGACTTAGTAAATTGCAAGTCATTATCTGATTTAAGTTAAATTTAGGAAAGCACGTGAAATAGGTGAAGTAAATTATAATTTTGAATTATCATCTATTTATTTTGTTATTTGACGTATTTACTTTTATTCAACTTATACATATGTACATATATGTATAATATAAATATATATATTTTTTATTTTAGCTTTTATTACAGTTGAAGTGATGTCTTACAAGATTTTATCAACTTAATAAATGTAGATGTAGATGTAGATGTAGAAACTACGTTAGTTTGAAGTAATCATTTGATTCAATTGCACTTGAAAATCTTAAGTCGCCCTGTAGAAAATATGGTTTGAAACTTGTTGACAAAGTATAAATATTACTTGAACTACAAGCTGTCAATCATCTTTCGAGCTAAAACTATTTATGCATATCACAATCGTGATTGCTCGTCACAAAAGCTAAAACCTTGAGGCCTCTGCGCTGGAAAAGAGCTGAAAAGAGTGTTTTGTAGTTTCGTATTTATTATTTGCGACTTTAACTCAAAGGGTTTTAACCCTGAAAGAGATGCTTATGTAGTTTGTTTTCTACGCTTACTTAGCAGCGGCACAAAAAATAACAGCAACAAACGACATCTTCTGTATTTCTCTAGAATGGCTCAACAACGCGCTTTTCGTCAAAGAAATCGCTGTAGAGCTTGTACTTGGCCTCTTTAGCAATGCTTTTAGCTAACCAAGACATGGATGTTTATCTGTCCGTTCATTTGGAACCTTGGAACCGCTGCACCATCGTCTATATCGCTATCAGTCAAGAGTGTTCTCAAGTGTGGTGTAGACCACACTTGGCGGTTTCTTTGAACTACGAATGTTTCCGTGAGCACCATGTAAAGCTGAAGTAGATACATTTCAGCCCTTCACACTCAAGGTAGGTTCCAAGTTCACTTACATTGTTCTTAAAAGCTCTAGTGTAAAGCCAAGTAATATCTTGGGGACTGCACACAAGAGAAAAAAGAGAAAAAAAATGTCGTCGCTTGTTTATGTCTTCTATAAAACTTGAAATTAGGCATTTTCACGTCGTAGTCACGCGTGCAGTGACGACAAAGAAAAGTACAAAACAGCGTGATGCACACACGAAGTGGTTTTTTACTTTTGATAATCTAAAGCCTGCTATTACTTTTTTGACCCCTTCTCAATGCCTTCGCCGTCGTTGTTGCTAAAGCTCCTTTGTGCCTCACAAGGGAGGGGCACAGTCCACGCTCGGTTAGTTTTACAGCGGTTCGCTTTAGGTTACTATCTTTTTGTTTTAGTCAAGCATGGCACTGCCATTACTGATTCATAATAAAGTACTCTCGTTTAGATTATCCGTCTTCGTTGGCACAAATCCTCTAAGATGAGACTCTATCTTTTATTTCAGTTTCTTGGTTTGGTACCGCGATTTTTCCCTGAAACAACAAAAATAAGTTAAAGGTAGTAAATTGGGTAGAATGGGATCCTTGAATAAACGCGATTGGCTTCTAATAAGCTACTTTCAGTAAATTCATGTTATAATTAAGTTGTGGATGATTGTCTTTTAAAGGAATAAGTTCAAAAACAAATTGAAACAAAGTTTATGGAAAAAGGGCTCGTCTTCCCTTATTCTTACCATTGGTGTCTTACGGCGAAACTGATGAACTACTTTTTGCAGGCTTTGCAATGTTTTAGTGACCTCCATCAGTTTGGTTTGTACCTCATCTTCCTCCTCGGGGGTGTCCTGTTCTAAGGGAGTGGTTTCCTTATCGGATTCCTTCCTTAGTGTGTTTTGTTTACCAGAAAAATAGCGATGAATCCAATTTTTGATAACGACCCGTCGCTAAACAGAAAAAAAAAAAACAAAAAAGACCTGGTTAATGAAACTGTAATTGACTTAGAGTTCAAATTTCGTCTGAATGTCATGATGACTGAGTTTCAAAGTTCCAATTGCAGGACCTTCCACATGTATGCCATAAACTCTATGCGTCGTACATATAGCACAGCACGGAGCAGTCATGTCCGATACTGTCGCACTGTTACGGACCCTCAAGAGCAGTTGACGGATCGTACGCTGCGTACAAACTGTCAGCGTTGCTGACGGTCCGTATTCTGAGCACATACGGAGCGTGCATCTCATTATGACATCAGAGCACAGTGTGTTACGGTTCGTACGGTCAGTTTTAAGCTCGCCACTTACTAACGCTTCCCCTTCCATGCCTGCCTTCAATTCTTCCCTTCTCATTCTTTATTAATAATTGTTTGCTGAAGAATAATGGTTATTAATGCCCTTATGTGAGAAAAACTTCTGAAATTTGACATTGCTCCTCCTCGACTGAGAACACTGCACTGTCTGGCTAAATTATTAAATGACCACCTACCGATTTATGAAACCACTCATTTTTTCAAATGAATCGGCCGATCAAAATTTGCAGTGTCAATGTATTGAGCATAAAAGTACTATTTGACGACTCTATTTTTACGTTTCCATACTGGAGACAGGACTGCCATTTTACGTGATCATCCGGCCGTGCCACGCAAAGGACCAGCCGTTTGCAAAGCAAAGGCAGAACATTTATTTCGTAGTGTCTTGTGGACCCGCGAGACACTCGCTCTGCAGTCAAGGGCTCCACCGACTGAGCTAGTCCAGCTGCGTTGTTTTAGAATTAGCACTTCTAAAACGGAATTTTCAACAAGAACCCCAAAAATTTTATATGAGAGCCTGCTTTCTTCCCTCTTGGTCGAAGCAAAGGTACATTTTCTCGGAGTCCGGCCCGTTTATTGAGATTGATTTACTTTGGTTATCACTATTCTTTCTTATACGATGAGAATAAAGGTTCGTTCTAATTTTCCAAAAATTGATATACTTACCCTTTCCTGATTAGTGTTAACTGTATCTGACGTAATTTCTTCAGTTTTGATACAAACAAGACACTAAAACAGGAATACAATAGATTTAAGGAAAATACGATGAAAACAGTGCCTGGAGTAGCCAAACAACGACGACAAAAACAACAACAGCAAACGAAAGAAAACGAGCGCTTTTATTTCAGGCCAAGCATGCAACTTATCGATAGTTTTCAGGCGTAAAGCTCTAGAAACTATATATTTGCACGAGAATAGACACCAAAGAAACATGCACATTTACGTCTCCTAACACGTTGTTTCTCGATAATTTAAATCCTAGATCGATTATCGTAAGAAGTACAGGGCGTTACAAAGTTTGTTCGTCTACTTTAAAAGTCTGTAATGCAGTACGATGGACTTTATCAGCATATAATTTAAACAAAAGTTGTGACTTTCAATCTAATTTAATATTTCATACTTCTTGTGTCATCTTTTGACTCAAATTCGATTTGTGTAATTTCGGGCTAAAAGGTGCGCTGCACGAGTAAATTTTCCCGCCATATATTTTTCCTATTTTGTAGCCCGAAATGCTCGAACTCCTTACTTGTTTTTTTGTGAATATCCTAAAAGATTAACCTCTCAACGAAAAAACACTCAGCTACGTACGAGCAGAAGCATGTATTTCTATCTACTGGCTTATCAGTTAACGAAATTCCTAAAAAAATGGAGAAATCCGAAAGTTAGGAGGTAAGATGGTCATAGAGAAATGAAGGTTTTACAGACAAAAAACGATGGGGGAAGACCGAAAGTCCTGAATAAAACCACTAAAATAGTTTTAAAGAAGGCTAAGTGCAAAAGAGGAAACCCGACGAGGTAGCTCTTACAACAGTTAGCAAGTTAAGTCTGGAGCAGGTTCATGAAAAGCAAAGTTTGGAGACCCCTGAGATAGCAAAAAAAAATTTTACTCCCTGCCAAGGCCGTCCGCCAAGCAACGTTCAACTCGTCTCAAATTTGTAAAGAAGAGCAAAAGCCTTACTGTGGAAAGGGGCCGGAATGATCATCTTTTCTTGGATCAATGCCCAAAATATATTGTTTCAGCTGCCTAATCTAAAAAATTATATTGTTTGGGTGTCGAAGTGACTCCCGCATACTAGGTGATAAAAAAGCTCAAAACGAGTCATCTAGGGCTCTACACGCTACATGGCTTATCTCACTTAACGCCGCAACGGTTATAGGGTGTTTTAAAAAAAAAAAAAAACAAAACAAAACAAAGGGGGAATGCCAGTAACTGAACTTCTCAACACAAGTACTCGATAGAGTAATAATTATATTTGAGAAATTTCATGTAAAAATAAAAGTTTTGATCAAAAGCTATTGCGCATGAAATTAGGGGAACGAACTTTTGGGACACCCCGTATTTAGTAGATTTAAAATTTTGTGATCTTGGTTCGAGTCCATATTTGTTTTTAGTTTTCACCAAAAAATTAATTCTTTTTTAATTTTTAAGCATTGAAATCATTATTTCATGTAGATGCAGTGAGGCTTTGCTACTTACTTACTTACTTACTTACTTTTTTAACCCAATTGTATCTTCTAGCAAGCCAACGGACAGCGGAGGCAATTTTTTCTACTGGTATCAGGTTAAATGGCGGTGGGAGAGGACTGACTTTACTGATGTAATACATCCAGATACGCGTCCTCGCAAACTTGAATTTAGTGCCCTTCTCTTTCTAAAAGAAGGCAACTATAGAGGTATGAAATACTTTTACCATCAAGGTAATTTTAAGACAAAGCTCTTCAGATCTAGATGTCGTATCGATCTCCAGCGAGTGTTGTATAAGAAAACTGCACTGTGTAATATAAACATGCTGGGATTTGGAAGCGACTGAATTAAATCTCTTCAAACGTAATATACCTGATATCAGTTATCACACAGTATTAAGCTCAGTTTATTTCAGAATACTTCAGAACGCAAATCACTTTCAAAATGAGAAGGTGTTCAGTTTTGGCGTGGGCTGAAGTCCGGCCAAAGTTTTAACCCTCTGACATATACAAGCCCACTGAGAATTTTGAATTCTTAATCTCATTCCCAACGCCTTGTAAATTTTGTGTAAATACTCTCGTCATAATCTCTAACGGTCACTTTAGATCACTTTTTAAAATGTATGTTGACTAGCATACGATACGTCACGCCACTCCGATGGCCATAAAACAAAAGTCCTTATGATAGGTTTTCTTATCCTTTCGTAAGCTAATCACTTTTCTTTAGAATCGCATAATTAAGTAAAATCTCGCATTCTGATTGGTTAACGAAGCGAGGTATTTAGTGTGGAATTGCGAGTTGAAAACGATGTTAAGCGATATTGTTTCTCATCTACGTAACAACTATCGTCAAATTCTAACACAACAACATGCAAAAAAGGTTTTCTACAATGTCATTTTAAAATGTTTTCAAAACCATTCATTGTCACTTTTTGAAGAGTTAAAAACAAACAAAAGCGTTTTTTAAAGTAAGCCGGAGGTTCGTCCTTTTTTTGAACTGAACTACAGATTCTCGAAGAGACATAAAACCTCTTTCACTCGCGACAACCAGAAAACAAGAAAATCCTGTGAACACGGCCCAGAAAATGGCAATCCAAAGTTCAACCAAACAAAACGGAGAAGCGACAACGGAGGAAGTGCCGGGGTCGATTGTCCCATATACAGAAGAAGAAATAAATACCTTCAAAGAGGACATGGCCCCTGAAAACACGAAAAAGAGTACGCCGCTTGCAATCGTCCTGAATCGTGGTACTTAGAAAAGTACAAAACAGAGCTGAACTTGAACAGCATTTCTAAAACATTTCAAGGTACTTACCTTATGTCAATCGCGACGTTAAACATGTTAAACTTTCAGTGCTTTCGCTTGGACACTTCATTTCTTTCAGTTTTGCCGCCGAAGAGGTAAAAGGTGTAAATTATTTTCCTTCTCGAGCAAATGACCAATTTGAAAAAAGACGTTCTACATAAACGCTTCTAAATTCAGTAAAATACCTCTATTTATCCTTACGATTAGTGTGAAGTTTGTTTACATGTAAAAAAGTTTGAAAACAAATGTGAAAACAAGCACAAGGTACAAAAAAAGTTGTCGAAGGTTCAAACGTGTACGACTGACCTTGCTTCCTATTCGCTAACGCAATGACAGTTCTGACAGTTGACTTTGAAATGGCTTTCTGGAGCGCGCGCTCAGGATAAAAACAAACAATGTTATTGCTGTTTTCCCTTTTTTTCTTCTGATTTTTATTCAATCATGCGATTCAAGGAAAATTCATTACCTGACTCGAGAATTCCACGTTAAATTGCACTTGAAAACCGATATCACACTCATCGCTTCGCGATTCGTGCGATATCGGTTTTCGCGTGGAATTTTTACGTGGAATTCCCTCGTCAGGTAATGAATTTTCCTATATTATTGTTATTTTCACGGTTGCAATATTTACCTATGCTATGTATGTACGTGTTAGTGTGATATTACATGCAAACTTCTCCTTTTATGGGTGGAAAGCAATAGCCCCATACACACTCTATTCCATGGGTAATTCGTCTCTAGTTATTTTTAAGACCATAGACCTCAAGGGGGGATTAGACAACAGCCAATCACAACAGCCAATCACGTTGTTCTAGCCAATCACATAGCGCGAATGTGTGGATGACCCACGCTCAAAGCCACGAGTCCTTCGCGAATTGACGCAGAAAAAAATGGCGGAAGACGCGGAGAGCGATATTGCTATTTGTTTTGTCGAAGAAAACGACTAAAGAGAGATTTCTTCTAAAGCTGTGTCAGCGAAACGGAAATTAAAAAAGAATCGCTCTTCCTCTCTTGCATAGAGCTAACAGTACAGCAGGGAAATCCTTAACACACTGAATATTGTCTCAGGATCATTTATAATTTACAGTTTGAAGAGAGCAATTTCTGGTTTGATATTTATTCTTTTATTAGTCTTTTATTATTTAACGAAAATAACATTTGGCGTCCTACTTGCTTTATTATACAAACGACCGGTTTCAATAGACCGGCGAAATTTCTCATTTTATTAAAGCACTGAGGTTACGACAACTTCGAGTTAAACTGATTTCACGGGTTGTCAAAGAGTGCAGCGATTCCCTTTTCCCAGATGAGCTCCGACTCATTTCGCTTCAATATTCAGAAATGCTCTCGATCTCTTTACGCTTTCATTGCCTTTCGCCCGACATGTTTTGCACGGTGTTTAGTCATGCGAAACCTCCGCGAAACATCCACGCAGCGCGCGAGGTAACTTTATCCCGATACTAAAAATAACTCGAGACGAATTACCTAAGGAATAGGGTGAGTATGGGGGATGCCTTCTCTGTCCCCTTTATCCTCTTTTGGTAGAAAGGGATGTTGGCGCAGTATCAATTATACTATTCTCGTGTGACCCAGCCGTTGTCACGTTAGTTTGTATGCGTTTTACAATTGTATTATAAACCGATTTGTGTAGACATAACATTGCACTTACATCAACCTTCTTGTATGAGTTATTGAGCATAGCGATCAGTAGGTTTAGTACAACCAGTATGGAAGCGAGGCTGTATACTGCGAACAAAATCTGTCCTGTAACCATGGTAATCTCTGAGTTCTCGTCCGTTTTAAAAGCAGAAAATTCGACATGTCTGAACAATGCCCAAAACAATGTGTCCACGGTTCCCTCGATTCTGTTAAAAGAACACGTACAAGCTGTCTGTTAGTTCACATGACAGTGGAACCGCGATTTAACGATCCTCGATATTACGATGTTCCAGGTTAATAACGTTTTTTCCCGCAAGAGTTACAGTAAAATGCATGAAACAGAACCCCGATACAACGATATTCCCGATTTAATTAGAATTCAGCGGAACGAACGCAAAACCTTCCCGATATAACGATATTATCAGTACACAGGCACAATTTAAGCAAAACTAAAATACAGTAACATTACATCAATCGAGTAATCTCTAAAGTTTTTGTCAACAGCTTTGTACAATGATATACGAAAATGATACTGTGTTCTAAGCCTTTTTATCTTCTTTACCCTCCTTGCCATTCAATAGTTCTCTTAGTTTCGGTATCTTTGACTCTTTCCTGTGATGAAACGTAAACATTGCAGGGATTTCAAGGCCGATGCGTTTGTTCTCGGCGATACCATTCAAGCAAAATCAATAATCAATAACATCAATAACAGTCAATAAAAATCAATAACAGTTAATTGATTAATATTGAAAATCAATAAAAATGAAAGCATCTTTTTTTATTTATCTTATGATAAGTGGCCATCAGTGTAAAGTTTAAGGAGAAACGTTATTCGGCAGAAGTAATCGAGACAAACAGTGTTGATTAACATACCAAAAAAGGAAAGGCAGGAGCGTGGGAAAGGTTATATTGCCATTATTTTGGAATTACATGTACATTGTCTCTGTTTCCTACCTTTCAAAAGGGTGGGATGTGATAGTGTCGTTCCTGCTCTTGGAAACTTGTGCCGAAGTCTGCACGTACTGAGAGTACAGTTTCCTCATGGCAAGAGCAAACGCGCAAAAATTCAGGGCAAAGAGCGCGAAAAATCTGACAATATCCTTGGTCATCATCATAAGGGACAGGTGCAGCGGTCCCAAAGTAGAGTCAACTTGGAGAAGATGCGAGGCTTCAAAGAATGTTAGAAGCACTGCAAATGCGTAGAAACTGTTTGATAGCAGCAAGAGATGATACGGGCCCATTGAAGAGGCATCCTCTAGCTTGCTAAGAGACACAGTCCAATCACCAGAATTTCTTGCTAAAGAGGTGTAGCCCACGATCCATAATCCAGCGGCAAGAACGTAGCTAAGAATCATGGGTATGACCGCAAGGTGCAACCACTCACCGAGATATCGTTACATGCCTTGAAGCATGGCTTGCTTTATTTCTTGGACGATTATACCAACCACCCAGATACCAATAATAACAGCTATAAAAATAGATAAATAATAAATCAAGTAAATGAATAAATATTCCTGCTTGACTTATTAAGCATAATTTAAACGAACGTAACTCTATCACGAACTGTTCCAAGCTAATCTGGACTCATCCACGCTCGTGGGTTCAAATAAAATCAATAGTGATTGCCAAACTGAGGTGGCCTAAATTAGACCCTAATGATGTTCTGTAGTTTTTTTAAACAGAAACGACCCCATTTCAGAGCTAACGCAAAGGAAGTTAGAGAACGTATTTGTTTTGGAATATGGAACATTTAGTGATAATTCGAGGTTAGTTCTATTATGTCTCGTTTAGTTCTCGTAATTCATTCCGCAAATGAGGGGTTAAGCAAGTACTAAAACTTGTTTACCTTTTCAATTATTGCATTTTGTAGAGGAGGTGGATTGCAAACCCTTTGAAAACACTAAGCTATTATTCATCAAGCCTGCGTAGCATGCCGGTTTTGTCAGGAGCACTACTGAGCGGCGAAGCCGCAAAAACGCGCGCGAACGAGCGGCGAAGCTCCTATCTTCAAACCAAGTTTGGTTTCCGCCTTTATAGATCGGCATTCTTCACTGAGATGACGCCATGTGATTAACTGTCAACAGGAGAGAAGAGTATAAGAATTTGAGGATATTTGGCTCTATGAAGTTGTACGAAGTCGTCAGTGTTCCGGCGCACGATTCCTTAGCGCGTATAGGAAAAAGCTCTCTGTTGAGAAATCTCGAGAGTCGTTGGTTCCTTGGTTAACGAATTTCTCGTTTCTCTAACGAAAGGCTTGCTTAAAGGCTAAGACCGATTTTTAGGGGGTTTTGTCTCGAGGATTAATTGCTGTTTTAGCTCAATTCTCAGGAGTTGACTTCATTACTAGTGCCTTGACCCATACACAAAATGTTTCTTCAGAGTTATGAAGAGATCAGTTCACCAAGGAGCACTAACCATAATATTTTTTGGTGAAATTTTCCAAGTCCATCCTTTCAATCTGTTATAACAGACGACAAGAAACAGTTTCAATGCAAAATATACTAGACTAGTCTTAAGTGGAAAAAAAAAATTGGACCGCTATTTTTGGAGTTCAGTTGGAGCGAAAAAAATAATTAGCTTTTGAAAAACATAGCAAATAGCAGGACAAAGTGGCTTTAATAGAGTTGTATTCGAAACTCACTTAGTGGTGTCAAGCTCAAGAACGAGTCATATTTATCTTGGAAGGCCGACATTGCCAGCAAAAACAAGAAACACAGGACATAAGACGCCTGGCTCATGAGCTTGCACAGGGGAGTCTCCATCTTCTTTCCCAGTCGGTTAGGGGGAGTGAACATGTATCCCAGCATGCAAAGTGGCATGAAAAGTGTATATAACATCATCAGAAGAAATTTCGTTTTGAGGGACAGTTGATTCCATTTTCCAGACCCCTTGTAAGCAATCGTGTTCAACATAATTTGGCTGTAAGGATGAGCTATAAACTAAAAGACATAAACCTATTAGCGTTTTCGCTGTTTCGAATTCTATCCTGTTCCTGTCATTTAAGATACCCATCTTTCAGTAATGGTGAAGCTAGTACTTAAAAATTAATTACCCCTACACTGATGTAGTAGGGTTTTTTTTTTTTCATATTGACGTACACTACTGGAATGCTTAGCTTCCAGAGTTACTGTAACGACTCCTTGAAAGCCGTCACGTTAAAATTAAAAGTTGATGCTCTCAAAACAATCCTTAATTCTTAATCAAAGTAACAATTTTCCTTAAGTAACGCCTCAAATCGAAGCTCAGAAAAATGCTACTGGACAGAAATGCAGCCTCTGTTTTAAAAGACTTTACAGACAAAGGAAAGTAAACGCTGTGTTGTTTCTTTTCAGAAGATTAAAACCCTTTTTAGGAAAAGCTTGCAAAAAATATTACATATCTCGTTCGGCGGTCAACCCCGTACAGGCCATTTAAAGCTCCGTCCACACGTATCCTGGATATTATTGAATCCGCAAATTTTTCTTTCCAGATACGGTATCCGTCCACACGTATTCGGTGAAACCGGCTTACGAATCCGCAACTTTTTTGATCTGCTCTCCTGAGAGGAAATTTTTGATTACGCTATGAATCTTGAATCGTACGAACGCTAAATTAAATCCGGATATTTTTTGAATCAGGTGACTTAACAAGATCGTGCCCAGTTCTTTACCGTGAATACTGCTCAAGATGGCAACCTCGTTCCCCGGTTTCTCCCTCTTACTCGTCGATGCAAATTGTAAGAGGCAAATTTTGCGCGCGTGCGTTACGACGCATGCTCTGTTGCCTGGGTAATAGAGTGAATCTGGATACGTGTCGGATACATGTGGACGGGCAAATTCGATATAAATACGGATACGTATGGAAATTTTTGATTCCGGAAAGAAAAAGTTGCGGTTTCTAAAATATCCGGATTCGTGTTGGCCAGTATGGCACAAAAATAAAAGGCTCAAATAAAAAGAATGTAACATTATTTTCATCTATGACGGACAGAAGCCTTTTCTGGTGCTTTTTCTACCTCGCGGGAGACGTATTTCCGGTCGTCTCTTCTCTCCACACGCAGTTTGAGGGTGGAGAGATGCGACGACCGGAAATACGTTTGCGTTCGCAAGCTAGGTGACTCATGATGGCCGGAAAAAGGATTTTGCTCTCCAAATCTACTTAAACAAAATACTGAGGTCATCGTACAAAACTAAACTTAGTAATAATCATATAATTGTTTATTATATACATACTGAGAAATACTCACATAAAAGCTATGTCATAAATTTTCGTACGCAAATTAGTTGTACCAATCAGAGGATCGAACGATGGTTTTCACTCGTGAAAAAAATGATACGTCCAATCAGAATCGCGAACGATGTTTTTTCACGTGTGAGAAAAATGATACGTCCAATCAGAAGCCACAGAGGTGTGTGAGTTTCGCGCCAAAATTCCCGCCTTTTATTACAGCTTGCAGCGCCCCTTCGCACACATTCAACGAGAAAAGTTTTACTCAAAGAGTTTTTCTCGCTAAAAAAGTGAAAAACATTTCGGAAATGGAGTGGAATAGTTTCGTTTGTTTCAGTGTCGATAAAGAAAACGGTAGAGAGCCGGCGAAACAACAGCGGAAAGGGATAAACAGAACGAGACGTAAGCTTTTGTTGTTCTTTTTGTCGGAGCTACTTTGCCTTTCATTTAAGCTTAAGCTTATGTTGAAACCGGCCATTTTACTTAAATTCACTCATTTTCAAATGTGCATTTAGAACAAACAGTTAATATTACTTATAGTTCTTGGATTACCTGATATCCTCATCGTCATTTATGTTTTTAACAAACGTTTTTACTAAAAAGCTGATACTCCGTTTTCGTTGTCATTTTGCGGTAAGTGTGTAGTGGCAAATTTTAGCATTTTTGAAAGATTTAAAACAAAAAGGCCGCCAAAATGATGAATGTCTCAGTATGTATATAATAAACACAATACCACATGGAAAGTGCTTTGTATGGTATTTACGCACTCGTTGTTTTTGTATCAGAAATCTTACTCGTTCGCTAAATGTACACGTCAATTAAATAAATAAATAAATAAATAAATAAATAATGCACGCGCACATAATAAAACTGTGCACGGATACGTACCAAGATACAACTGAAATACAAATCTATAAGTAATAAGTAAGTGATGTAAGGATACGATGGTGCAATTCAAGCCTGGATTGCTAATCTCATCTCCCGCAGGGCTGCACAATACTTCTCGACGATAAGATCATGGTGACTGAAGAATTAAAATGATTTCTGAATTAGATTGGTTTCAAAGCCTTGTTGTCTGAGACGTAATAAAAGTCCGCGGAGTCTATTTATGGAGTCAACATTGGACGTGTAAATTCTAGGGTATCTCACCAGTTGTAACCTGAGATCAGGCTCTATTTTCGTTTCGCTTTGAAAATTACATTCCGGCGGGCAAGGCGAAACGAAAAGAGAGCCTGATACAAACCTTCTACGAAACGTCTGCCGCCCACTTTTTTGATTGATTGACATTTGCCGAATCAGCCAACCAAAATTACTTCCGTTGCTTGTTTCTCTAGTATGCAAATTTTTCACTCGTAGGAAAAATGCAGACTGCCCGAGTTAAAAAATAGCTTTTATTTGTCAATTCTTTCAGCTAAAAATAAAACAGTCAGCACAATCACATTTAACTTCTTGCGAAATTAAGGGAGATCTCGAAGGTTTAATATTTCTGTTGACGTAGAAGGTAAAAAGTTTTTGAGAAGACGGCGACACGATGTTCTACTAGTTTTATTATTTTGGCTAGGCGCGCTCGAATTTAAAATACTGAAATTCCTATTTTTCTGTTGCATTAATATTTTTCTCGGCAATTTTCCCCGATTTTCAGTACATAAATCTTTAACAACAAAAGCAAACAGCCAACGAGCGAGCACATCAGTTTTCCTGGTTTATATTTTACAAAAAGCGAAGGCAAACAACCAGTCTGTTACCTACAAAAATTCCTTGAACAGCGATGCGATATTTTTCGTCTAATACTTCACAGTTGGCGATTGAGGTTTCTTTCGCAGTGAGCCTCCGCTTGCGTACCCCGTTCAAAGAGGTCATCCCCGGCTAAACTTTCAGATGAAACCAGTTTTTAGATGGACGGTATTTTGATTTGCACTCGTTTGTTGGTAAATCAAAAGGCACCTTGTTAGCGGTCAACAACTTGCAGAGTGATTCAACCCCGCGATACACTCACATTAGTTCCGTAAATAAAGCAAATCCTGAGAAGATATGAACAACCATATGAATTTTCTGAATTTCCATGGCACATATTAAGGCATATTTTCCCACTATAAGACCTTAAAACAATAAAAAAGACAGCAAAATCGATCCTTCTCTCCGCCGACGACGGATCATTCACGAAAACAACAACGCGAGGAATGAGCGCTTTCAACTTCCGGCGTTTCAGACAGCCAATCAGATGTTGTGGCATTGTACTAACAGCCAATCAGCGTTACGGCCAAAATCTGGCCGTAACGAGCACAAACGTGAGAGAGTTTGTATCAGGCCTATTTTCAGCGGTAGCCGTTAGAGAGAATGTATGAGAACCGCTAAAAATGGGCCTGATCTTAGGTTAACCAGTTGAGATCAGATAAACACCGGAAGCTAGATTGGCTGGTTGTCTAACGCGCGCACGCGCAATTAAGCTACCTTTGCATGAATTCGTAGACAAAAAGACAAAACCAATCAACGCAAGGTTTTCATTTTGGACAAATGATTAATTAAGTTATAAGTTCGTTTCCATTCCTGGGACTTCCATGTTACATGTTGGGCGGTATTTGGTTCGCTTAAAAACCGCACATCCAATTAAACCAAGTCATCCAACTTGGGTTGAAGAAATAGGTCAATTTTTGTACAAAGTGAAATCAAGAGAACATCTAAGCCCCATTTATTAGGCAACAACTTTTTTTCGCTCATAAAACGACTACTCACTGATTACTCGATCGAGAGGAATCTTTAGTCATTGTTTCTAGTGTTATGTTTGAAAGCCTCTTTCGTTGTGGAGAGGGGGGAAGCAGAAGAGGGCTGAAAAAAAAATTGCAACCGCAATTCCGAGTACAAAGAAGACAAAGCAACGCGAAGACTCTACTCTCTGACGCTCTAGATCTCTGTCGCCCTTTTGCATGTTGAGTTTCGCTGGCCTGCCGCCTACTCTCTCTTTTTCTCTGTCTTTCTCTTGCTCCATATTCCAAATTTGTGGACATGGCAATTAATCTAAGCTTAGTACTTTATACAACACGGATACAAAAACAATTTCCGCTTTCCTTTTTCGCCTTTATTGACTCTTTAGCTGCCTCTGTTTTACAAGAAGCGGGTGGCTATGCGATTTCCCGCCAAAATAACCTCGAGTTGCATTTGGGTTGCCATACCTGTTGGGAGAGTTCATTTACATTGGTAGGCCTGTGGTGCGGACGGACGGTCTCTTGGGCGGTCGGCGTAAGGTCACGTAATTACCAAATTTTCTTGGATGGGTAGATGACCATATTTTCTTACCCATGGTGCTCCGCCACGCGCGCTTTGCGCGAGAGAGCTCCGCCATTAACCGTGCCGAATTACACTTATTGCGTTGGACGTCGCCTATTTCCCTTTCGTAATCGGTCTTTGCCATTTTTAATGGTGGAAGCCACCATTGGTAACCAAGCCCTTAGTCATGATGGATGTAATACTATATATTCCCAGGATTAAGTTACAATAAGGAAAATAATACTTTTTTGAATTAATAGTCTGTGAAATAACGACGTTGAAGACCAAATTAAATCTACGTTAAAAGTTATGGAAAGTGCTAGAGTCACCTGTTATTGATGTATCAGTTAAGTAAAACAGTTTGTTAGTCTATTTATTGAAATTTTTCGGAAATTTGGCGGTCGGTGTGGTAGTGTAGCCGAGTGGTAAGGGAGAGAGTTAAGGATGTGAAAGGTCCGAACTCGAGGTCCGGGTTCGACCCTGCGTTGCGATTTTCTTTCTTTTTAATAGAAACACTCTCAATGACTGGTCAACAATTTTTTCAGCGTCTTAAAAATGTCAGCGACCGTTTACGAAAAGGACAATTGCTTAGACGTCAGTACCTAACCAAAACTACTTAAAAATTATCAACCGGACTATTACTCCCGTTGGTTTGCAGAACTAGACAAATAATTTGCAGGTGATTGAACACTGCGAATTCACTTTTTGGCGATTTGTATATTGAAAAATAAAGCAGTTACTGGAAATCTCAGTATCATTACTTGTTGTAGACCTGAGTTTTTAGAAAAGTTTTTTTTACTTTCAGTTTTTTCTTGTAAATCGTGTCATATCTCAAAAGGACGCTTGAGTCGGTACCGCATCATATCTTTCCCTGGCACCCGCCCATCCATCTGTGCTTCAAAGGGCCGCAGTCCACGCTAGATCATTTGCACAACCCTTTCTCTTTTTGCTTCAGTCCAGCATTTACTGCCACTACTCTTACATTCAAGTAATTTGTGTTTAGATTATCCGTTCTCGCACATGTCCTCTAAGATGAGGCTCTGTCTTTTATTTCAGTTTCTTGGTTTGGTATCGCGATTTTTCCTTGAAACAACAAAAATAGGTTTACGTTAGTAAATAGGATACAAAGGGACCCTTGGCTTCTAATAAGCTACTTTCAGTAAAGTCATGTATAATTAAATTGCCAAAGTCTTTTAAAGGAATTAGTTCACGATATTTTTTATGAATTTGCCTTTTTCACGAATACCAGCTAACACGAGCTTTAAACCACACATTATTAGGAAAACGCCTTCCATTGACAAAATCATTGTTCACATAGCATTCGTCACTTCACATATAATAAAAAAAAAACATGACTGTAGCCAATAGCGCCTTCTGGTGTTCAAGCGAGCTTACTTCAGATAAGACGGTCTCAGAGAAGACGGTAGTTATTTTTGTCCTCTGATCCATGGTTTTCATATTCATGTTCATCTTCAAAAACAAATTGAATCAAAGTTTAAGGAAAAAGAGCTCGTCTTCCCTTATTCTTACCGTTGGTGTCTTACGGCGAAACTGATGAACTGCTTTTTGCAGGCTTTGCAATGTTTTAGTGACCTCCATCAGTTTGGTTTGTACCTCATCTTCCTCCTCGGGGGTATCCTCGTCTGAGGGGGTGGTATTCTTATCGGGCTCCTTCCTTAGTGTATTTTGTTTACCAGAAAAATAGCGATGTATCAAATTTTTGATAACGACACGTCGCTAAACAGAAAACAAAAACAAACAAAGCGTGGTTAATCAAACTGTAAGTCAAACAGCTCTTTTACTATTTCGACTAAATATCATGATAACTAAGTTCAAAGTGTTAAGTTCAGGACCTTCAATATGCAGACCATCTACTCTATGCATGGTATTCAGGTAGAGAACCGAGAAATAAATAGCACTCACTGTTACTTCAAAAAATAAAATAAAAAAAAATAAAAAAATGAGGAGAATGTAAAAGACAAAAGAATGAGAAAGCAAAGGATGCAAAATAGTTACCTTGTAACGACTTGTAGAACATGGCTTACGATTATAGGGAAATTTTTAAAAACGATGTTAATAATTGGCGAGCTTAACTATTTCATTGTTACTAACGCTTCCTCTTCCATGCCTGCCTCCCATGCTTCCGTTCTAATTCTTTATAGATTATTCGCTGAAGAATAATGCCCTTATGTGAAAAAGCTTTTGAAATTTGAAAGCCTTATATAGTTTCGCTCGTCCTCGACTGAGAACACTGCACTGTCTAGCTAAGTTATTAAATGATCACGTACCGATTTATGACACGACTCATTTTTTCAAATGAGAATTTGCCGATCAAAATTTTAAAAAGCGCGCTTTATTGCAGTGTCAATGTATTGAGCACGAAAGTACAACTTGACAACTGTATTTTACGTTTCCATACTGGAGACAGGACTGCCATTTTACGTGGTCATCGTCCGAGCCACGCAAAGGACCAGCCATTTGCAAAGCAAAGGCAAAACATTTATTTCGCAGTATCTTGTGGACCCTGTCAGTATACCGAGGGGTCGAAACCGCGACACTCTTGCTCTGCAGTCGAGCGCTCTACTGACTGAGCTAGTCCTGCTGCTTTGTTTTAGACTTAGTACTTCTAAAAGGGAATTTTCAAGGAGAACCCCAGAAATTTTATAGGAGAGCCTGCTTTCTTCCCTCCTGGTCGAAGGTACATTTTCTCTGAGACCGACGCTTTTATTGAGGTTGATTTACTTTGGTTATCACTATTCTTACTTATATGACGAGAATAAAGGTTCATTCTAATTTTCTAAAAATTGATATACTTACCCTTTTCTGATTAGTTTTAACTGTATCTGATGTAATTTCTTCTGTTTTGATACAACCAAGACACTAAAAAAGGAATACAAAAGACTCTAAGGATAATACCATGAAAACAGTGTTTGAAGTAGCCAAACAACGGCAACAAAAACGACGACAGCAAGCGAAAGAAAACGCGCGTTTTTATTTCAGGCCAAGTATGCAACCTATCCGGATAGTTTCAGGCATAAAGCTTGAGAAACTATTTGTACGAGAATAAAAACCAAAGAAACATGCGCATTTACGTCTCCTAACATGTGTCTCGATAATATAAATTATAGATCGATTATCGTAAGAAATATTTAGTAGATTTAAAAACTTGTGACCTTGGTTCGTGTCCATAGTTGTTTTAGTTTTTACCAAAAAATTAATTCCTTTTTAATTTCTTAACATTTAAATCATTTTTCATGTGCGTGCAGTGAGGCTTTGCTACTTACTTACTTACTTACTTACTTACTTTTTTAACCCAATTGTATCTTCTAGCAAGCCAACGGACTGCGGAGGCAATTTTTTCTACTGGTATCAGGTTAAATGGCGGTGGTAGAGGACTGACTTCACTGATGTAATACATCCAGAGACGCGTCCTCGCAAACTTGAATTTAGTGTCCTTCTCTTTCTGAAAGAAAGCAAATATAGACGTATAAAATACTTATAACATGAAGGTAATTTAAGGCAAAGGTCTTCGGATCTAGATGTCGTGTCGATCTCCAACAAGTGTTGTGTTAGAAAACTGCACTGTGTAATAAAAACAGGGATTTCGAAGCCACTGAAGTAAATCTCCTTAAAGGTAATATACCTGGTATTATTTATCACACAGTAATAAGCTCAGTTCATTTCAGACAACTTCACAACGCAAATCACTTTCAAAATAAGAACGCGTAAAGTTTTGGCGTGGGCTGAACTCCGGCCAAAGTTTTAACCTCTGACGTACAAGACCACTGAGAATTCCTAGACAATCAAACATCAGCCCCAGACTTTTTCAGTTGCAGTTCGTTTTTCCCTCGCGCGCATTTTGAGACAAGTTTAGTGACGACCAGTGTCTATGGTTACGAAATATGACGTCACAAATAGCGGATGGTCAAGTCATTTTTTGATGAAAATCATGTTTTCAACTTCTTTCAACGATAAAAGTAAAGGTTGTTACCGGATAAAATGAAGCAAAGCACTTATTCGTCTGTTATTAATTAGCGGGTCAAGCACAACACCAGGTCAACATCAGCAGTGACAAGCTGATGCCTTGTTAGCTGTTGCCTTATGTAATTATAACTGTTAAGAATTTTGTCTTCTTAATCTCACTCCCAGACCCCTTGTAAATTTTGTGTAAATAGTCTCGTCATAATCTGTAAAGGTCACTTTAGAACACTTTTGAAAATGGTTGTTGACTAGCATACGATACGTCACTTATCAAAATACGAAATTTCACGACGTTTATCACCGCTGCTGGTGTTTCATTTTTGTTTAAACTACGATGGTCGAAAAACAAAAGTCTTCATGATATGTTTTCCTCATCCTTTCGTAAGCTAACCACATTTTTCTTTATTATTAATTATTATTTCCAGGGTTGCAATATTTACTTATGCTATGTACGTACGTGTTACTGTGATATTACATGCAAACTTCTCCTTTTATGGCTGAGAACACGTGGAAAGGGATGTTGACGCAATATCAATTATACTGTTCTTGTGTGACCCATCCATTGGCACGTTAGTTTGTATGCGTTTACAATTTTATCATAAACCGATTTGTGTAGACACAACATTGCACTTACATCAACCTTCTTGTATGAGTTATTGAGCATAGCGATCAGTAGGTTTAGTACAACCAGTATGGAAGCGAGGCTGTATACTGCGAACAAAATCTGTCCTGTAACCATGGTAATCTTTGAGTTCTCGTCCGTTTCAAAAGCAGAAAATTCGACATGTCCGAACAATGCCCAAAACAATGTGTCCACGGTTCCCTCGATTCTGTTAAAAGAACACGTACAAGCTATCTGTTAGCTCACATATACACTTAGTGGAAACGCAATTTAACGATCCTCGATAAAACGATGTTCTAGTTTAATAACTATGAATATTCTATGTCCCGGCAAAAGTTACAGTAAAATGTATGAAACAGAACCCCGATACCACGATATTCCCGATATAAGTAGAATTTGGCGGTATTATCAGTACACAGTCACAATTTAAGCAAAACTAAAATACAGTAACATTACATCAATCGAGTAATCTTTAACGTTTCTGTCAACAGCTAGGTGCGATGATATACGAAAATGATGCTGTGTTCTAAGCCCCTGTTTATCAACTTTATCCTCCTTGCCATTCATTACATAGTTCTCTTAGTTTCAGTATCTTTGACTCTTTCTTGTGATGAAACGTAAACGTTGCAGGGATTTCAAGGCCGATGCCTTTGTTCACGAAGATACCATTTAATGAAAATCAATAATCGATAACATCAATAATAGTCAATAAAAATCAATCACAATTAATTGGTTGATATTGAAAATCAATAAAAATCAAAACGGCTTTACATTTTTTTGATTTGTCTTCATGATAAGTGGCTATCAGTGTCTAGTTTAAGGGCAAGCGTTATTTTGCTATCCTTTTGGAATTAGATGTACATTGTCTCTGTTTCCTACCTTTCAAAAGGGTGGGATGTGTTAGTGGCGTTACTGCTCTTGGCAACTTGTGCTGCAGTCAGCTGCACGTACTGAGAGTACAGTTTCCTCATGGCAAGAGCAAACGCGCAAAAATTCAGGGCAAAGAGCGTGAAAAATCTGACAATATCCTTGGTCATCTTCATAAGGGACAGGTGCAGCGGTCCCAAAGTAGAGTCAACTTGGAGAAGATGCGAGGCTTCAAAGAATGTTAGAAGCACTGCAAATGCGTAGAAACTGCTTGATAGCAGCAAGAGATGATACGGGCCCATTGAAGAGGCATCCTCTAGCTTGCTAAGAGACACAGTCCAATCACCAGAATTTCTTGCTAAAGAGGTGTAGCCCACGATCCATAATACAGCGGCAAGAACGTAGCTAATGATCATGGGTATGACGGCAAGGTGCCACCACTCACCGAGATATCGCTCCATGCCTTGATACATGGCTTGCTTTATTTCTTGGACGATTATACCAACCACCCAGATACCAATAATAACAGCTATAATAATAGATAAATAATAAATCAAGTAAATGAATAAATATTCCTACTGCATAAATGCTTGACTCATTAAGCATAATTTGAACGAACGTAGCTCTATCGCGAACAGTTCCAAGCTAATCTGGACTTATCCACGCTCGTGGGCCCAAACAAAATCAATAGTGATTACCAGCTGAGATGGCCTAAATTAGATCCTAATGATGTTCTGAAGCGGTTTTTTAAACAAAAAAGACCCCAATTCAGAGCTAACTCAAAGAAAGTTAGAGAACGTATTTGTTTTGGAATTTGGAACATTTAGTAATAATTCCAAGTTAGTCCTTTTATGTGTCGTTTAGTACTCGTAATTCATCACGCAAATGAGGGGTTAAGCAAGTACTAAAACTTCTTTGTCTTTTCAAGTACTGCATTATGTAGAGCAAGTGGATTGCAAACCCTATGAAAACACCAAGATTATTCATCTTGGGTACGTATCTTCAAACCAAGTTTGTTTTATACCTTCATAGATCGGCTCTCTTCACTGAGATGACGCCATGATTAATAAATGTCAACAGGAGGGAAGAGTATAAGAATTTGAGGATACTTGGCTCTACGAACTTGTGCGAAGTCGTCAGTGGTCCGGCGCACGATTACTTAGAGCGTATACAATGAAAAAGCTCTCTGTTGAGCAATCTCGAGAGTGGTTGGTTCCTTGGTTAACGGCTTTCTCGTTTCCCTAACGAGAAAGAGCGATTTTTTAAGGGATTTTGACACGAGGATTAATTGCTGTTTTATGGGTAAAGGCTGTACCTTTACCCATAAACAAAATATTTCTTCTGATCAGCGTTATGAGGATATCAAACAAAGCAGTTCACCAAGGAGCGCTAACCATAACATTTTTTGGTGAACTTTTTCAAGTCCATCCTTTTAATCTGTTGCAACAGACGACGAGAAACAGTTTCAATGCAAAATACACTAAACCTAGTCTTAACTGAAAGACAAAAATGGACCGCTATTTTTGGAATTCAGTTGATGCGACAAAAAATTAGCTTTTTAAAAAGATAGCAAATAGCATGACAAAGTGTCTTTTATAAAATAAGTAAGATAGCACGCGCGCTCTGATTGGCTGAGAGGAGTGTTTGCATGAGAGTATGTAAACATGGTTGTGGCGTCAAGATGTTTTGCTTTTCGCGCGCTAATCACGCAAGCACGAATTTAAAAAAGTTTTCAAGTTCAAAACTCGTCAAGTTTACTTTATTTACCCATTCCTTTGTTGGCTGAAACTTGGAAAATCGTTACCAAGAAAGTGTGTCAATTTTTTTTCGCTTAAGCTGACATTTTAAGCGAGAAAGTCCGTATTTTGGAAAGCATCTTTTTGCAATACAAGAACCGATTACGCGTGCAAGACTTCGTGGACAAGACTTTGCTACTGGTAAGAATTTCTTTTTTAATCACTGCCATACAAAGAGTTTTGCGTCTTTTCTCGGGAAAGTTACTTTATAAAAGCAATAGAAAACTTTTTCCCAGTGTTTGCATATCCTGATATAAACACTCGAGGCGTAGGGAGAATTCTCGACTGTTATGCAAACCCTTGACTTCGTCTCGGGTTTGCATAACTGTCTCGAATTCTCCCAACCCCTCTCGTGTTTATATCAGGCTATGCAAACACAGAAAACGTTTTCTATTGCTTAAATAGTATAGACTTGTATTCGAACTCACTTAGTGGTGATAAGCGCAGGAACGAATCATATTTATCTTGGAAGGCCGACATTGCCACCAAAGCCAAGAACCACAGGACAGAAGACGCTTGGCTCATGAGCTTGCACAGAGGAGTCTCTATCTTCTTTCTCAGTCGGTTAGCAGGAGTGAACATGTATCCCAGCATGCAAAGTGGCATAAAAAGGGTATACAATATCATCAGAAGAAATTTCGTTTTGAAGGACAGTTGATTCCATTTTCCCGATCCCTTGTAAGCAATCGCGTTCAGCATAATTTGGCTGTAGGGATGAGCTATAAACTAAAAGACATAAACATATCAGCATTTTCGCTGTTTCGAATTCTATCTTCTTCCTGTGAACTTACATAAAAATCAATTACCCCCTAGACTGATGTAGGTAGTAGGTTTTGTTTTCATATTGACGTACACCACTGAAATGCTTAGGTTCCACAGTAACTGAAACGATTCCTCGAAAGCCATAACGTTAACATTAAAAGTTGATGCTCCTGGAACAATCCTTAATTCTTTATCAAAGTAACAATTTCCTTTAAGTAGCGCCCCAAATTGAAGCTTAGAAAAATACTACTGTATAGAAATGCAGCCTCTGTTTTATAAATGCTGTGTTGTTTCTTTTCAGAAGATTAAGACCCTATTTAGGAAAAGCTTGCAAACTAATATTGCATATCCCGTTCGGCGGTCATGCTCGTACAGGTCATTTGAGGCTCCGTCCACACTTACCCGGATATTTTTGAATACGCAACTTTTTCTTTCCGGATACACTATCCCGTCCACACGTATTCGGTGAATCCGGCATACGAATCCGCAACTTTTTGAATCCTGCAACTTTTTGAATCTGCTCTCCTGAGTGGAAATTTTTGATTACGTTATGAATCTTGAATCGTGTGGACGCTAAATTAAACCCAGATACTTTCTTAATCCCGTGACGTAAAAAGATCGAGCCCGGTTCTTTACCGTGAATACTGCTCAAGATGGCAACCTCGTTGCCCGGTTCTCTCTATACTCATCGATGCAAATTGTAAGATGCAAATTTTGCGCGGTTCATGACGCATGCTCTGTTGCCATCTGGATACGTGTCGGATATGTGTGGACGGGGAAATTCGATTTGAATACCGATACGTGTGTACATGGAAATTTTTGAATCTGGAAGGAAAAAGTAGCAGTTTCTTTAAAATATCCGGATACTTGTGGACGGGGATTGTATTCTGCTCCCAAACCTCCACCAGTAAGGCACAAAAATAAAAGGCGAAAAGAAAGAATGTAACATTATTTTAATGTATGAGGACAGAAGACTTTTCTGGTGCTTTTTCTACCTCGCAGGTGAATCATAGCCAGCGAACACAGACGCATTTCCGGTCGTCCCTTCTCTCCACTCGAACTTTTCGGTTGGTGAGAAAAGCGACGGCCGGAAATACGTCTGCATTCGCAAGGATAGCCGGAAAAAGGTTAAGCGTTTTTGCTCTCCATGCCAAAATTACTTTTACAAAATACTTGGGTAATCGTACAAAACTAAACTTAATCATATAATTATTTTTACTGCACTTCTCTGTTCTTTGTTCTTCATTCTTTCTTTTCGGGAATAAAATGTCTCTCTTTCTTGGCAAAAAAAAGGTCTCTCCTCTTGGGATAAAAAATAAAAAATAAAAAAAATAGGAAGAAAATTAAAAAGCACTCTTACCTTTCTGTTGCGATATTTTATAGCGAGGTTAAGAACGCGTAATCTGTGTTCCTTTTGTCTCAATTGTATCTTCCCGTTCAATGTTTCAGCTTCCGGTACATCCATAACTGCAGCTATTTCCTCGAGATTTCTACATTCATCTAACAGACTGACTGCAAAATTTTCGCACTGCGCGGAGAGGGCGAAATAGTCCTCACGAAATTCGTTTTCAATGTCTCCTAGTTTCTTAAGCTTCCGCCTCAGAACAATCGATCTGTACAAAGGATCGTTCGCTTTATAACTAGAACTCTTTTTGTTCAATTCTTTTCGCTCGCGATTCTCGTGGAGGAAAGTCTGCGAAATGTACAAGGGGCTTGCTAAAGCTTTATAAGTGTTAAGCTTGAATAAAGAATCTTTAAGCCTGACCATTGATCCAGTTTCACTTTGAGGTTTCTGCGTATTCGGATGGTCGACTCTGTAACCTTTGCTGACAAAGAATTCAACAATTTCATAGTTCCCGTTGAGCACAGCAAGGACAAGCGGCGTCAAAAATTCCTCGAAATTCTCTGATCTGCTTCGATGTTGTGTTGCTGATAATTTTCCAAGCGTTTTAACAGCTGTATTTTTTCGATGTCTTGAATCGTGTGCTACAAGAATTCTGACATACTGCAACGAGTTATTCCTGACGGCTTCGAACAAGGCCGCCCCGATGTCTGCCTTATTCCGTAACAGCGTTTGAACCATATCAAACGCTTCCCTCTTCACTGCTATTTGTAGCGCTGTTTCCCCGTCGACATTTGTGCAGTCTACATCCACGTGTTTGACATTTATCAGCTCTTCCACTTCGGCTGAATTACCGCTACGAACTGCTTCAAAAAACGCTTTTTCTTCTGGGCTCGGCGAATATGGGCAGAAGTCAATCTCTTCCATTTCAACGTACTTTGTTCCCAGAGTTTCTGTCTGCGGCCTGGTTTGGTCTGCACATCCTGGCTCATCGATGTCAATATCTCCCCCTCTGTTTTCCATGGTGAACGTATTTGAAAAAGTTTAACAAAATGGTCGGCGCAATTGTCAGCGCATGGTTCAGTACGTCGATGAGAAATGTGTCATACGGTTGACTTCTTATTAAAAATTGAATATGTTTGTGTACAGAGGCAATATCTATCGTAATTAATCAACCCTAACAGGAACTCTGTTTAAAATCACTTAAGTATAGCAAAACACAGACATTAAGGTGACTGTGCACATTCCTCAACAGAAATAAAATTACTTGAGGGACTTTTAACTGATTGAAGCTAGGTCAACTGACACCCTGAGATACCTAGTGATCGCCACTAACCCTGTGGGAATTTTTGAGCTACAAATTGAGAGGTCGGTGTGTGCGCCAATGGAAAATTAGTGTGAGGAGTTTTGTGTAGTGTTAAAAAAATTCTGCATTTACGATTTTGCACTCCGTTGGAGGTATGTTTTATGGCGCTTACTTGAGAGAGTTGTAGGTTACAATAACAAAATGCATAGGAATGGAGTAAAAAGAGCAGTAAGGAAACCGAGGAACATTCGGCGATCATCATAGATAGTAGATGAGTAACTGTCTCTGAACTGTATTGTATACTCAAATATATTTCAATAAGAATAAACCCGGAAACATGGTGCGCGACAAAGTGAAGGATGAAGGATAAACAAAGTTGTGAAACCCCCTAAGAACGCGTTCTTTTTGGCTGCTGGTTGAGATCTTGAATGAAAAATCATCCCATTTTCCTCGTAGCAATAGGTTTGGTTTTATTGCTCTGTGGCGAACGATTTTGCATATACTATGGGAAGACGTCATTGACAGGAAGCAGAAGATCTTAGTTAAGTCCAGTGTTGACAACTGCGGTTATAATTCTGAGAAAACGAACTTCATGTGAATTGGAAGCGGGTCAACCTTGTCAAAACCTTTTGATGGGGCGTTGCTCCTCGGAGCCTTGTGACAACACCACGGTGACTGATGGATCTTTTCTATTTTTTCTTAAATATTTTATATTTAATAGAAATTAGAAATTTTCAGAAATCCTGGATAAACTAAGTATAACAAGAAAAAAAACTTCCGTGACAGAATAAGCTCGGTTGCCAAGTAACAATATTTATCCTGATGCGGAAATTTGTAGACGTTGTTGCGGTTAGCGCTGATACACTTTTCAAAGTGATAAGTTTTTCCTGTTGATTAATATCACAATATTAAACGACGTATTTTCGATGCAAAAACTTAACAGATTTTAACCTCTCCTTTTGTCCCAAAAGGGATGAGGGACAAAGAGCATAGTTAATTGAGTGGAATGGTTATGAAACCCGTCAGACTCCTTTGTTATATGTTTTTGTGGACCTGAAAGTGCACAACGTTCAAAAGAATTCCTATCATTTTGATTGTATTGACCAATAAAAACGTTGCATTAATTTATTCCGTAACAATTTGCCAACAGAAAACAAAGGATTGTGCACTTTCACGGTGCTTTGAACATAAACTGCAGCACTGTTGTTTTTATCATTGATGTTTGCCGCTTTTCATAACCAGTCTCCTCTAATAACTATGCAAAGAGGGAGGGCTGGGATAATAATAAGCATGGTCTCTAAAGCCCTGCTTAAATTAACGGGCCATCAGTTAGTCGAGCTTTATCTCAATGTTCGATAAATTTGTGCTAACACCTTAATAGACTGTATAGATATTAGTGGAAATGTCGGATCAAGTTTGAACGACTTCAAACTTTTTACCTAACATTTGTTTTGCTCTGTTGTTCGCGGACCATGCCTACCCATGTAACAACCTGTCTGCCAGTATCTGCCAGTCTTTTGAACAGCTTTGGCGACATGAATGGTGATTATTCAAAGTGGACAGACTGCAAATTATAGTAGTTGCTAAAAAACATTTCTACGTGAACTGGGGTCTTTTAGCATGAGCATGCGCGGCCGCTGAACAAGTGATGTGCATGGAGGCTCACCACAAGGTCCGCCTTCATCAAAATGGCGCGTCTCATTGCGCGATTTAACAAAAATGTGTAGTTCGCAAAAAGGCTCTAACATGGTCTTAACAAAAGCGAAGTAGACCGGCTTTAACATACCACGAGCTACTATCAAATTTCATCACCCAACTTGACCTGGACAACAGCGCGCGTATATGTAGTGCTTGTAGAATTGCGCTGACCTCATCAAAGTCTAAACAAAGTGGGAGATGACAAAACGTGGAGCCCTACTCCATGGAGTACCCTATGGAGTACCTATAATGGAGTACCCCTTAAAACCATGTATTGGTCAAATAAAATACTTTGTCAACATGGTGAATCGTTTAGATGTACATACCTTTATTTATTTTGAGCTTGCCAGCCCTCTGATTGTTACAGTTTGATGTAGTCCAGGAGTTGACCGCCATCTTGAAAATTAACATTAAACCGCTGACTACTTCAAACGGAAGGCCTACCCAGTATGGGTTGCTTGGCCCCAATCTGGTACCCAGAGTCTTCAGGCTTTTTGGTCAGATGGGCAACGCCGGGAAGACTGCCCCGCTGACCAAACAGCCAGAAGACTCTGGGTACGAGATTGGGATGCACCAGGGACGATTTAAGTTTATCAAGCTCGGGTGGGTGGATACTTTTGAAACGTTGATATGTTGCCTTTTCCTGTTGTAATTGATTGTAAGGTCAAATTTAATCAAGTATATTTTAAAACTTTTTAGCTGAATTTGATAGGTAAGCTTAGAAAAGTCCCGTAAACTACAATAAAAAAATTTGGCCCTTTTGGCCTCTTGAAAAAGAAAACGCTCAAAGATGCTAAGCATTTGAGGTGGTCAGTTGATTGTTAAATTCAATTCGTGGACTGCATCTAACTGTGACAATCAGAGAGCTGGCAAGCTCAAAATGAATTAAGGTATGTAGCGTAAATCCTCTATTAAGTTCCCCGGGTGGCTTTATTTCAAGCCCATTTGAGGGGGGCTTTATAGAGACGGGGGGGCTTACTTAATTTAGTAACGACAATGGTATCAGTTCTCCAGAAAGAACTGGAATGCAAAGTGGAAAAGCTCAAGTTCGAGAAGTGTTAGGTCATGCTGCCGAGGATCAGAATCAAATCCGAACTTCCAGTTGGTAAATAAACCATTCTGGGTCAGTCCACACGAAGTTTTACGGTCACAGACTATCAGAGAGGGGGGGGGGGGGGGCTTATTAGTGGGAAGGGGCTTATTTGAGGGGGGAGGGGGGGGGCTTAATAGAGGATTTACGGTACATCTAAATGGTTATACATGATTTTTAAGGATACTCCATTTTAGGTACTCTACAGGGTACTCCATGGAGTAGGGCTTCGCGTTTTGTCATCTCCCAAACAAAGTGCAGAAACGTTTGTTGATGTAAGTAAACACTTTCAATTTTCTTTGTTTTGCAATGGGAATGGAACACTAATATTAAAAAAAAAACATAGCAAATTTCAGCGAGTGGGTTCGAAGGGCGCAATTCTCAATGACTGCTTCTTCATTCGTAATACTCAATTCCGCAAAAAATCGAGAGTTGCAACACACTGCCAACTTACGTTTGAACGATACTGAAAACGTATCCCAAACCAAACAGTTCAGTCACGTTCCATCTCACATCACAAAAAACCTGTTTTGATTTGGTTGTGGGCTAGCGATGGCACGTGACCAAAGAAAAGTCATGTGATAAAAGCGAAGAAAACAATGCTAATACATATGCGCGAACTTTAACCAAGACATAATAAGTAAGGGGCAGGAGGATTTGGACAATTGTGGGTACCTATGGATAAATCCTGGCTACGCCTTTGGAGTGCGGGCAAAGAAGTAGCGCGTATTCCATAGAATCTTTTACCTAGTATCTATCTATGTAACGTAGCACTTTTTTATTTCTTCATTACGCTATCACTTTAGAAATTTGTGTTGCACAAACCTTGTAAATTCTAGAGCTGAGTGTTTCCGAGCATGGCATAGCATAAAGACCATCCTTTTCAGAAGGGCATGTTGTCGAGATAAATTTAAACAATCTTTCTTAAACACTAGAAAGTTACTTTAAATATTATACTAAATTATATTTTTTAAGGTTTTATTTAATTTACTTGAAGTTGAACTTTGATGGGAAATTTTAGAATTTGAACATTTCATATTTAATTGTACATATTTTTAAGGTTCATTTATGCTTCATGTTCCTTTACATATTACGAAAGTTATTATGTTGGCGGAGTCTCGCTTTGGGTGAGCTCTGTTTGCTGGGACACAAAATAATCACAATCCCATTATGGGATATTTTGGCCACGGAAGTGGCCGTTTATTAAATTAAAGCATATAAAGCTGGGAAAACTAGATACACAAGAACATTATCCCAGCAAAGGTGAGGGCACACCCGCCACTCCCTAGGGTAAAATAATGCTAACGGGAGGGAAGGGAGGGAAAAATGTTTCTAACTGTCTTGTAATGCGAGGAAGGAGGCCTTGTGCCTCGCTTCTGTGACTTACATGACCCGTGACATAAATGACACTTTCGTGACAAATCACCCGGATGACAGGAAACCCTCCTTTGCTGGCAGCTGGAGAAATACATTAATGATCAGTCACATTAAGCATAGAACCATTTATTTCTTTCAGAAATAAATCTCATTTTTTTATGTTATTAATGTGAAGCGCTTGAGGACTTTTTAGGAATAAGCACTATATGAATAAATTATTATTATTATTATTATTTTTATTCAGTATTATTTTGCAGTATTACGTAAGAATGCAAACTGTTAACCACGTATGACGCACGGCGTAGCCTATGTGGCCTAAAAGGAACTAACTTACTCTAGGAACGGAACTTTGTTATGAAATAATACATAGGCAAAATTTAAAAAATTAGTAATGAAACAGAAAGATAAAAGTAAAGATTATAAAATACAACTGATAAACAAAGCAAAAAATGATATTAACCTTAAAAAGCACTTGAAACTTCACTACTGCAACAGCAGTACATTTACACTACTTAAACAACAATTGCCTTGAAATTATTATTATTAATATATAGATTTAGCCAGGGCTAAAAGCGAGGCTCCCATTAATAAATTTATAATTAACAGTTCATTCAAAATATTTCCCCGATTCTGATTGGCTAAAAGCACACGTTAGGAAATGACGTAAAAAATGCAGCGTTTTCGCAGGTTAAGGCACCGTTAACCGAGAAGACCTGGGGACGAGTTTGAGTTGTTCTGGTTGTGAACTTGAAAAATGGCGGACATTTCACTCGTTTCAAGAGTAAGAACTAGGCGAAAAAATAACCAAAAACATGGCAAGAACAGCAAGAAGACAACTCGAAGAGCGATATCTGCTATTTGGAGAATATTGTGGAGCTGGACAAACCTAAGCGTACAATATCGAAGTTGAACTGAACATCGATGCATCGATGGAGGTAAGCATGTTTTAGCTATGTTTTTAAACTGGGAATTATTTTGAATGAATAATTAAACAGTTATTGAATTCGGCTTTCGTATCATATGAAGAATTATGGAGATCTCGGAGGGTGTTATCCGCCTCGGCCTACGGCCTCGACGGACAACACCGTCCTCGATCTCCATAATTCTTCATAAGATACTCAGCCTCATTCATTAATAATAATTTAAATTAAACAATAAACTTGTATTCGAATTCCACAGTTCAGTTAAGTTTAGAGCACATTTATGTGACTTTTGAGGGAAAGGCTACCTGATTTTAGAGAAAAATAATTTGCAAACAGCCCAAGAGTGAACCAAATCTTACATCGAGTTGATAGCCTCAAATGTACACTTTAATAAAAACTGGTAATCATCTTCGATCACATTTAAGAGCCATAATGGCTCTTGATCACCGTAGATTAATGAGTGGAAAAATATACCGGCAGACCTCGGACAGAAAGCGGTATTTCACAATACAAATTGCACTCATTCAATATTCATAAACTGTTAAAAAAATTTCCAAAATCACCTATACGGCCATCCGGTTCTCACTTTTGTAGCGCGAGCTGTGGCGAGTGTTTGAATGAACATTAACAGAGTTACGCGCGGCATTTTGAGTTAAATAACTCCTGCAAGCGATGTTCACTGAACGACTGAAAACAATTGGCACAGCGATTAAAATTACAAGAGAGACTACTAACAATCAATAAAAGAAATATAATTCGGTGAAACATATACAGAGACAAGAATTTTCATTCAGGAAGACAAGTATTAAAGTGTTCCTAAAAATCCTGAGTCTTCAAGCTTCAAGCTTAAGTTTATGTTCTAAGCCGGCTTCCCGGTGTTTGCTTTTTTCAAAGACGAACTCGAGGCAAGAAAATCGCTCAAAGCTTTCTTTTCCGGCCAGAATTATAACTGAATATTCTTTGGAATATTTTCTTTCTATTTGCGGTGAGAAACTGTCTAAAGGCTTTTTAAAGTTCTGTAAGCTTATATCAAACCTGATACTGGTCGATACTCGGTCAGATCATTGTCTCAAATATTACAAACGTGCATAAACTAAATGCCCGCATAAACTACGCTCGACTTCATTAAATTAGATACAAAAAACAAACATCAAATACATTAATTTCGCTGGCTTAACATTCGAGATGCAGCTCCTGAAAGGTATCAAGAAAAGCCAGTATCGCTTCAGACTTTGCAATCCTCCTACGCATCAAGCAAGGTGAAAACGAAAACGATTCCATCCGAAATCGGATTTCCGACTTTGACAAGCGACGTATTCCTCAACCAAAAACCCAATAAACAAACTAGCCATGAATAACAGAAGACTCCTGATAGCAGCTGAATTTCATTTTGCACATCCAGTGGAAAAAGACAGTTAAAAACATCACAAGTTGACACAAAACTCTGTCAGCTTCAGCTGTCAAAGTAAACAAGATTCAAGATGCTGCATAAATTTTCCGCATGAACTCACCTGTCAAATTTTGACCAATCAGAGCATAAAAATTGGACGTAGAGCGTGACCAACGCGTGACCATGGTGAGAAAAGTCAAAACCAACCGTCTTCCCTGCCTGTAACAGCTGGCTGAATTTTCGCGTCCGAGATCAGTTTGCAATCAAAATTTTAATTGTGTAGCACATAAACACAACATCTTTCCTATGAATTTAGAAAAAAATTGAACTTGAGCCTGCGATCACTTTAAAACTAGTAACTTGTCAGCGGATAGCTTTAAAAAAACCCGACCTCGATGGGTCCACACCTGAGCCTGCGATACGGTCAAGTGATACTGGTTAGCGGGTACCCTGTTTTGACAGCTGTCAATTGATCAAAACATTGATTTCCAATATGTGTGCATTATCAGTTTAATTAACTAGTATGAGATTGAACATTGTTCGCGATCTAGTAAAACAATTAACTGGTCAGCGGACAGCTTCCAAATAAATCACGTCACCTCGATGAGTTGACACATGAGCCTGCGATATGGTCATGGCATACTGGTCAGTGGCTACCCTGTTTTGACAGCTGTCAATTGACCATATTGTGAATGTCCTATACTAAAATCCTATATTAAAGATGTGGACTTGCCAAGACACGCCTGAAACACCCCTCCATTCCTTTTGATAGTCTCCCCTACCCCACCCGTACAATCTGTAGACGCGTACGTACGTACGCTCGGTCAATCACTTGACAACCAAACGAAAAGAGGTTGACCATATTCCATGAGTATGGGGCTCTGTCCCACGCGCGCGCGGGAGCCCCGCTATTATTGTTATTATTATTATTATTATTATTGTTGTTATTTTGCTGTTTTGAAGTTAAATGATTCCGCTTGGCTTTGAAAATTGTCGCCTGCATACCATCCTAGTGGCGGCAAATGACCAAGTTCACACCATGACATCATGATCATTTCCATGATCTGGACTCTTTTTAGGTTTCTTGTCATGATGTGTTTCCACGCTGGTTTTCTAAACAATTTAAAAAATACATTACGGATGGAAAGATATCTTGAGATTGACCTCATGTTGGGCTACCTACAGTCGACTCTCGATAACTCGAACCTTCAAGGGAAATCAAAACAAGTTTGATTTATCGGAAGCTCGAAGCAAATAGCCAGAAGTAAGGGAAAAACCGGATTTTACTTTACAACGAACATTTTTATCACATTTAATTGTAGAAATGTGAAATGAAAATTGAAAGATACTTCTTGATTGTGAAAAAATAAGAACTTAAGGTAACAAAACATATAGCCTAAATAAAGTATATGTTTTACTTTTTTGAGAAGAAAAGCTGTTTCACGTTTTGTGACAAACAACATGAGCCTACAACACTGCGACAAATAATATGGAAAATTCACTGAAATTTGAGTTTCGAGCGCCAGTACACTGCTTTTTTCCCCCACTTTTTAAGCGCTCAAAACATAGTTCGAGTTATCGAGGCTAAAATTATATAGAAATGATCTGAGGGAGGGGGACATGGGGGTTTACGGTATTGTGGTATTGGGCTTTTTTTCACGCGGTATTTCGGTAATTGCTGCGGAGCGACCGAATGGAGCGAGCAGCAACATAATCAGGATTTAAAGGAAATATATAAGGGGCGACGAATTCTCGAATTCATCACTTTTTACCACAATGCATTGCATTTAACCAGAGTGCATTGCGCCACGAACAACGCAAATAAAAACACTGGGAAGTTCGGTGGGTGAGAGAGTGCATCGTTCGCTGGTCAGACTTAGAGTTTTCTTTGTGGCAAATTTTCTACAGCACGGTTAGAGGTCTTACCAAATTTTAAGACACGCAGGAGTCTTTCAGATGAGTACGATGGTTAACTTGGGGATTGGATTTCAATTCAAGAGCCTTTTTGACTCGTCCAGGTGTTAAACCTGACGAGAAGATGAGCATTTGCTCTTCGACTCCGCAACACGGGGGATATACAAATTCCAGCTTGCTAGAGGGTGATGTGAAAGTGAGAAAATGTCATGCAATGCTATTCTTAAGAAACTGTATGAGCCGAAAATGGATGTGATTTTGACCATTCGCTTCAAAATAACAGCGGAAATCGAGATAACAAAACATATGTTTTGTGTCCTATTTTGCAGACGAGGACGTGTATCGGCGTTTTGAAAAGTATAATTATGTTCTTTCATTCATTTATTGCCATGGAATATGCGTTTACATTGTTTTTTCACTGTCAATAGCTCGGTTAATGCGGCTGGCGATCATCTTGCCGGCGGAAGTTTCATGGAAAAGGAATAAAAGACTTTTCCTACAGACTACGTATTCAGTCTCTGTGGTGTTGTGGTTGTGTGTAGTCGCGTCGAGTCGGAGGTGCCGGGTTCGAATCCTACTGACTTATTTATTCCTTTTTTCTTTTTTTTCCGTTTTTTGTGTTGTTGTTTTCTATGAATATATAGCTAAATAACTGTTACTTAATAAAGTGCAACAAACAGCAAGAAAAGTATTGTGTTTCCAGAGAAAATATCGTGCGCCGTATATTAAATATATGGATAAACGATCTGAATTTCTATTATTTCCTACAATTTACTGTGGGAAAACCAGAGTTGATAACCACTTGATCATTTTCTAAACAACGTTCCCATGAGTTCTTTCTATAGACTGATAGTAATTATTCTAGTACTTTCCAACATGTAAATAGGACATTCAATGTCATTTTTGATTCTTTTAAGTCTCACTGCCTAACTAATGCCAGTATCAACATAATGTGCCGCAGCATTACTATCTTTTAGATACCCTAGTTTTAATTTTAACGTGCGTTATTGCGGTATCATCTAGCTCTACGGTATGCGGTTTTTCATCATTTTGGCTGACGATATTCGGTGAAATAAGATTGTTCACGGTATTACGGTACCGCTTAGTGGCGCTTTCCTTTCGATACAGTACCCAAAACAAAACACAGTAGGACATAAAGGTCAATAAAAGTTAATATTTAGAAGTCTTGAGACATAACGGCAAATCATTACACCATTTGTGGGTCATTTTGTGACAGTTAATGATAGGAAAGTCAGAGATCTTGAATATATTATCGTGCGAGAGGGTTTTCATTGCAGTTGAAAATTGGATGGCGAGGTGTTCTCGAACTAGCAGCCTCAAAACGAGAACCTTTGAAGCTAAAAACTGCTAAGCGGTTTCTGCAGATGCTGTGTTTTGTTTTCTTAATGTTTTTGTCGAAAATGAACGGGCAAATGCAGAGTAAGTTGGATAAATAGAATATTTTTAATTTCAATGCGCATGTAGCAGAAAGTTGGTTGTATTAAAGCGCTAACTGTGTTCGCCGTAGTTGTCCGATTACTCATTTTCTTCCAACAATGCTTTGGGTAAGAACAACGTTTCAGTTAAGAGATAGTTTGTCAGCTCTCTTCCGTTATTTGGGCGTTTACGTTCACAAATGTGTTAGCCTATCATTTTAGCATTAAATTTGACCAACGTTTTGTGGAGCGATTTCTACGGTCACGATTGCCTTCAAACTTGCAGACACAAAACTATAGAGAGCTCTGAGGCTTATTTGCTGAAGCTAGGGAAAAATCTGTTGTGGGATTTCGAAGTTATGTTTCATTTTTCGTAAAAATGAGGTTTTAAATATATGCCAATATCTCAAAGTTTTTATACCTATAAGAAAATAAACTAGGGGTAATCATAGATTAAAGAGTGCGTTCGATATGCGAAGTGAGTTATTTCCGGGCAGACCATAGACTTTTACAGGCTTCTATGAGTAAGTGTCCAGGGAGAAAAAAAGGGTGATGATGATGGCAATGATTAACATATTGTTAAAAAACAATTTTATTGTGAAAAGGTTGATATAGAATAATAGGTGTTGCCTAATTATATTGCGCATTAGTTAATAACAAAATGAAATTAGTTGTTAGTTGACCCAAGTGTTAGTTTCTTCAGCTGCAGGATTTAGATTTATTGGCAATAATCGGATAATTTCATTTGTACTAATAAAATATAAGAAGATTTTTATTCATGAAGCGACGAAAACAAAAATCTGACAGAAAAGCGTGCATCGTGCATGCAGGGGCGGATCCAGGATTTTTTTTAGGAGGGGGTGCACTCGTCTCTTGCTCTACTTCAACACCAATAAACCACATAGTTTCTTTTTTTGCAGAATACCAGTTGTATTAGAAAACCACAGGTCATCTCGGGGGGGGGGGGGGGGGGAGGGGGGGGGAGGGGGGGGGGGGGGTGCGCACCCCCTGCACCCTCCCCCTAGATCTGCCCCTGGCATGTGCAGAGTAATGTTTTGCTCGTTCAAAACTTGCTTGAATTTGTTTGACTTTGCTTTAAGCTCTCTAATGAAGTCAATCAAAAGGATATAAGCTTCCTTTTTAGCTTTCTAAATCAGTACTTTAAAAAAAAATAAAGTGCAGTGCTACCGGGAAAGCCTCGAGCAATAATTATTTAACTTGAACGCTGCATGCGGTTTTTATGTGACTCAAAGTTGAAAGATCCACACTACAATTCATGAAACGAAAGTCGAAGGAACATTACTTGTACGCCGTGCACACCAAAAATTTGCTCAATTAACGCACTTAATCGCATATGCCTGAATTCGAAATATATCCAATTAATTTAAGGCACTATAAAAAAAACAAACAACAAACAAACAAAAGTAACAGAACAAAATTCACCTATGTTCGCGTTTAAAACCTTGAATCGAGCTTGAAAGGCAAACAGATGAAGAAACATTCTGATAGTTTCCATTGTGTGTTAAGGAAGATTTTTTCATCTCGTCTTCTGGTTACAAGTCACGTGGACCAACTGTCATCTCGTATTGGTCGAAAAATGAGTGATGTGTTTTGTATCGTTCGTACCCAGGACAGCTAAGTTTTTTCAAGAGGCCAGGCTATTTGGAAGTCCGTCGCGAAAAATCTCGATCTGGCTACTAATTTAGGATGGCGTTCTGCGAACGCAATAACATTTTGTTAAAGTTCCATCACTATGTATTAAGGATGCAAAAAATCGTAGAAATCGGTTGAACCTTTCATTCTGGAACGCGAATCAAAAACATAACCAACACGCATAGGAACGGACCACCTTAAGGCATCCTCCGGGATGGAGAATTAAAAATGGCTGAAATGGGGCCCACCTGATTAACCATCAGACAAGTAGCCTGTTCCAGGCTCTCAGATAGTAGGGAAGACGCGAAAAAGTAAAAGGCACGCGAAAAGTTGGCGGGGTGGGAAAAAATAAAAAGGAAGGGAGAGAGAGTTAGGAGCTGGTATATCGGAAGAGGTCATTTCAAGAAATGATTGCAGGCTCCACCGCCCCTTCTCTCCCCAGTTTCCTTCCGTTTTATTTTCGTGTCCACGCTTTCTCACTTCAGCGGGCCCGACTATCTCGTAGCCTGGAACAGGCTATCAGACAAGACACGTGAAGACTTGCGTTATTATCACTCTCTCCGCATTACAAATTTCGGCAAGAAAATTTTATACGAATAACTTTTTTTGCGACAAAGGCGATGAGAAATTTCCATTTTCTACACCTAACGAAGAAATTTTTACCCTGCGAGCAGTGGTTTCTCGCGGTCGGACGCTACGGTGCTAAGGGAAAGAAAACACTGCGAGCAACCCTTCGCTTTTCCATCAAGGATGCGCGTCCACGTGATGCGTACGTCAAAACGTCAAATGGCGTCACTTCCTCTCATTTCGCAAGAAAAATTTGGGACTTACATATCCAAAGACAATACCGCATCGATAACGTCAACAAAACAATAGGTTTAACTGATAGGCAAAATAACAACTTTGCACGTGCATCACGCTTTTCTGTGCTTGATTTCTTTGCCGTTTTGGCACGACTACGACGTGAAAATGCCTAATTTCGCGTTTTATGGATAACGTAAACAAGCAACAACGAAATTTCTTTTCTCTTCGCTCCGGAAGTTGGATTTCAACTGCAGTTGGGTTCGCCTACATTTGACAAAGTAAGTAGGTAGGAAATAGAGGATACTTCATGGAAAGAGCGGGCGTACGGTATTTACGCACGAGTTGTATTTGTATCAGAAATCGAACGAGTGAGCGCAGCGAACGAGTGAGATTTCTGATACGTCAACAAAGCACTTCACGTGGTATTGTGTTTATTATATACAGCCAGCCTTTTATTTCAAATCTTTCCAGAATCCTAAATTGTCAAAGTATGCCTTTACATACCGTGAAATGACAAAGAAAACGAAGTAACTTAAGCTTATATTAGTATTAAAAAATTCTTGTTAAAAATTGTAGTGAAGATAAGGATGAAATATACAAGACTATTCCAATCCAATTTCCGCGATTTTTCTCACTTTTCTACAAGAAAAACTCTACTTTATCGGGTCTCTTCTTCTGAATGTCTGCGGAAAAGCAACTCGCAAAGCAAGGGTGCTGCACCTGCAAGCGCCTAAAAACGGCGAGAATTTTGGCACGAAACTCGCACACCTCTGTGGCTTTTGATTAGACATATCATTTTTCTCACACATGAAAAAATATCGTGTGAAAAGCATCGTTCGCTCCTCTGATTGGCTAGAACTCATTTGTATATGAAATTTACGTCACAGCTTTTCAGTGAGTATATCTCAGTATGTATATAATAATGAATAATCCTAATAATTACTGAATTAAAAGAGCGCAAGTTCACATCAGGCTCGCGTTGAGGTAGCAGTTGTAAGGGTAAGCAAATGCGCGAGTGCCTAACCTAAACTTGTTTTTAAACAGGTTTTACATGTTTAAAGTTAATTTTTTTGTCCATGGCGCTGGACGGTGGCTCTATCAAAGAAGCAGACGGTTCCTCGCAGTGGTTTCTTTCCCTTCGTGGATTAGCGTCCGGCCTGGAGAAACCACTACTCGCAGGGTAAGAAATGTTTGGCTGTTTTGCGGGTAGATGTTAACAGCCTGAGACCCCGCCCCCCCCTCACGATAGTACCTTCCTTTAGATGCACATAAGTCAATGAAATGATGTGTGGCAGAAAATACTAACATTTTTAACATCATTCTATAAAGTCTTATTTTTCAGTACCTTTGGCTGTGTTGGAATAAAATCAGGAGAATCTTTGTGATCTTTATTTCTTTTCAAAACATCTTGCAGTTGAGATATCAGCTCCCTTAATTGTCTGTTGTTGCCTGGACTCTCCGCTTCGAAGCCTGGAGGAGCGTAGGGCTGGGGCTTTGACTTGTTAATAGTGGTAAGATACCGCTGGATCAAGCGAGTAATCACTTTATGACGCTGAAAATGAAAAAGAGTATAAGTATGCATTTGACATTAATGACGACGGTTTATTTGGCAATTGCTTTCAGTAACGAGGGCCGAGTCGGTTTTAATACTTCGTAAAAAAATACTTCATCCTTAAAGGCAACGACAAGTACAAATGAAAGAAATACGAAAAAATAAATAAATAAGTAAATAAATAAATGCATAAATTATCTTTATTATCTTCGGTAGCATTTATGGCAAAAAGCTTAAGTGCGCCTGAGCAAATATATGAATGAAGGAATTCACAAGCAACATATAGAACAACGCGCGGAATCCAAACTGATAAAGGACAAACCAGCCGGCTATTTACAAGCGTGAGTCAAGAATTTAAGTTTTGGGATACTGAGTAACAAACCCCTTTAGTTCTTAGGGCGGGACCTCGAACCCGGGACGACTTGACAGTCTTCTGACTGCAAGGCCACGCTGCTTCCGAAAAACTGGTTATTCTGGTTATTTCGGTTATTTTGGTGTTAATGCCAATCAGACCGCTCATTTCAGCGGGAATATTCTGCTAAAAAAAAGGAATACGCTCTGATTTACTGACATTTTTTCTTGCTATCAATGAAATAGCGGAAACATCCGGCTAGTACCATTAATTTGCACCATTACGTAGGGAACCATAGCAACTACAAAACAAAGCTAAGGAAAAGGTCATTTGGAAAACAACAACAACAACAACAAACTTGAGATTTGCTGTGGCATATAATTTTGTTAAAGTTTGATTTATGAAAAACCTATTAAATTGGTTCATTTGAAATGGTTACTTTCCAGAGAAATGCACGGAAATGTAAATTGCTCCTGGAAATGTTTGTTTCGTTTGGCTAATCTCACTTATGTTAGTATATACACAACCAGTGATCTTGGTGATTTAAGCCATCTGATTGGTTCGCTATCTCGGACTATTGAACAATATTCACCTGCTAGAGAGTGGAATAATGTCTGAGCTCGGTGTTTTTCCCTTTTTTTTGAACTTTTAAAAGCCGACAGAATCCTAGTGGTGTCTTTTTTAAGGTAAGAAAAGACTTCAAAGGATTCAAAACGGCGTTTTTCTATTTACTGTAGCTGAGTTTTGTACTCGATGGATTGTTTACAACTCCCGTTTATTCGCGTAGAAGAGACCGTTTCGTGAACTCAGCGTTTCCTAACAAGAAACATTTGGCCCAAAAATCGAAGTATATTGATGACAAACAAATTTGAAAGCAAATTTTTGCAGAAATTCTACGTTTCAAGTAAATAGAAAAAAGAATGCTACCGGAAGACAACGTCTTACCTCAAGCAACCGAGCGCCATTTTTTGATTTTTTCAGCACTTCATGCGAAGAACGACGCAACAAATCTTTTTTACTATAAACTTGGCGAGTCAGCAGAAAACAACAAAGCTCTACTTTCTTCTCAGGTAAGGAAACAATTCAAACTTTGAACGGTTCCATTTAAGCCATCACGCTGTTGTTTGCGAAGTGATAAACTTGTGAATTGCCATGTTTGAAAATTCTGCAAAGATCTGTTTTGAAACGTTTGCGTGATTTGATCCGTCAATCAGATCGTACGTTTTAACGGTTTCCTCTCTGATTTTGTTGAGATCACTTCGTGTGTATATACTAAAAAAATTATTCTTTTCAATTTCGGTGAATAGTGGCTTTAGGATATTCACCTCGCCGCTTCGCGACTCATTAAAAATCCAGCCACTATTCACCTCGATTTCAAAGAATAATTGTTAATTGTAAGTGGCCTTGCGAAAATGTTCCACCTGACAGAAAATTTTTACCTGTTTTTCATACAAATTTCATACGCCCAGTCTTTATCATTATGGTCGCACGAGTATGCGAAAACAAATAAAGAGCACACCGACGTGTATTCTAACGTAGGCTATCGTTATTGAAGGCGCCATTTCGCTGCCTAAAGAAAGATGCCTCATAAGAGGCCGACGTTCCAGTTATATACTTACTCTCTGCATGTCCGCCTTTTTCCTTCTGGATTTAGACGCAGATGGAAAGCTTCCTTCACGGCTTTCTCGCTAAAATTTTAAAAGTAAATCACACGAATAATTATAAAGAAAAAACGTCAGTGTGCGGTGGGGATCTAGGTGTGGGGCCCTGGTGATGTAATGTTACATCAAAATGAGGCCCACGGGGAAGAGAGAAAGTATTTACGGAGCTTGTTTCCCTTCTGATCTCATCTCGTAGATCTGTAATGAATAAATTCTGTAATGAAAAGAGTGAAAATGTCATTGTCTGAGCTTAATGAGATAAATGTAAAGATATATTTGGCAAGTAAAGACATGAATTAATTGCAGGGTTCGGTAAGGTGAGATACCTCAATTTCCGATTCTAGATTTTTAGGTATCAGTGTAGATTTTAGGCAATAGATCAAACGAATGAAAGAAGGTGTTAAACTAGCTTCTTTTGTACGTACGTACCACAGAATACCTATGACGCGAGCACAGTCTGCGGCAGAGTTTAAACACCCAGTGTGGGGGAGGAATGAGGTTGAATGGAGACGGCATTACATTGCCATGATCTAAATATGGCATCCACATCCGGGTTCTGGAGAATTTCCATTGAATATCTGCGTCATCCTATAACGAAATACAAAATTGAGCAGCCACCGTTAAAAGACAGCACCGAAAGACAGTACACTATGAACTCTATACACAATTACGACGTACAAACGTAAGCATAAAGAGAGGCCTAAGGACCACCATATTTCCCCGCAAACTTCAGAAAAACTTCAAAAAAGGTAAACAGGGCCGGAGTAAAGAAGAACGACTTGTGATTTAGAGATTAAAAAGTAACCCCAAAAGATATTCCTGAAGCAGTTATAGTAACTGAACGAGGGTTGGAAAGTGGAGAAACTAACCTTCGGCAAGTATTCTTCGGAAATGCAGTCTTTCATTATAAATTATAGCAAGACAACCTCACACTCTCTGAGAAACAGGCCTGTCTTACAGCACTCTTCAGTTGATGTCACGTGAATCAAAGCAAAGGGAAAAATTTTCGATAGTGTACATTATAGTAGGAAGGTCTTAAGAGCGACGGACAGGAAAAATCAAGCGAAAAAATCACCATCTTGATTTTGTGTCAAGAGTCGAAAAATCGATTTCTTTAATTTTTTATCCAAAATTAGATTTTTGGTACCTTAGAAACCTGATGTAAACTTTTCCCGCCAAAAGTCTTTTATTTTTTCAAGGATTATTAGAAAAAAACGGCGTCAGAATTAATGGCGTAGATTTTAGCCTGAAATTCGCTGACATCAACTTTCCTCGTGTTCGCAGACAGATCGAGTCGCACGGAGAAATTTGGATGCTCTCTATCAACAGGCTTTCCATCGACAAAAGCTTTTTGCAAGACCAATTAATAGCAGCAGATTTCTTATCTACCTAAAAGCTAATCGACAATTGAGAGAGAAATCGATTTTTTTATCTCCTGCTACTCGATGATCTGGATTTCCTGATCGTCACCCTTAATTGTTCCAAAGAATTCTGTTTCAAATATAAAAAATGAGAGGAAATGAAAAACGTAGAGATTTTTGAAAACGTTACCGCCAAACGGACCTTTTGCGTCAAACAGTTTTTTTTTCGGGCAAAAACTATCTTCAAAGTAGCCATTATAAAAACCAAGAGTGCAACCTTCCTTTTTTTCTCTTCTCCTCCTTTCTTCCTTCTCGCTCTCTTTTTCCTTTCTTTTTCCTTCTTTAGTGTTCTGTTGCAACTTATAGGGCCCAAAAAGTCTGCCTTTTGAGGCAGTTTCACTTAAATGACTGCAACTTCCGTTAGGTTGGTTTTTAAAAATCGGCTAGACATATATTATATATCTATATTTGAAATGGCCGAAATGAGACAATGTCTTTCTTACCGAGATAAAGTTTAAATGACTACTCATGATCATTGGAACTACTAAACTAATTCAATTTACAATACACTGTATACTTCTTACAGGTCTGGAAAAAATGAGCGCTTTCCATTCAGCCCAAAGTTTCGGAAATTTCGGTTAGAATTCAAATAGAACGATCTATTTCGGTTCGGTTGGACAGGAATATTTGGGACCGCCTTTGAAGGTAGCCCACTTTGGTTGCCCCGGTCCCTGACAAAATTGTTGTCCCCAGTACCGCTCCTCTGTATCCTCCCTTTAAGTACAAAGACCAACCGCTCGGTGGCTTGGGTCGTGTCCGTGGAACCAGAACGTACCGTTCCACCAGGCTAATTGAATTTCCGAAATTTCAAACCGGAAATTTTGTTGAATGGAAAGCATTCCACCATAAAAGCTAGACTAACCGCAACCTGCTGATAAGAGTTTGACATCATGGCAATCAGCATATTAATGGCGACCAAAACTGATACGATGCTGAACAGGGCAAGGAGTAATTCACCGGTGACCTGAGTGATGATGAAGCCTGAATCTGTCACGGCCAAGTCGCTCACCTCGGACATTCCAAACAAATTCCAAAACAAGAACCTTAAGCCTCCTTCAACTCTGAAAGGATCAAATTGTCGGTGAAAACGTAATTTACTAAAGCTACAGTTGATTCCCAAGGCAGACGCCTTACTGTAAAGACTTTCTTTCTATGGATGAAAATCTGGGGTGTGACCTTTCAAATGAATCTTTTTTGGTAATACTGTGACACGGTAATATTATTTTGCTTCGTAGTTATTTACAAAATTTTACTTATAATTTGCTAAGAGTCTTAGCTTCTCCTAGACTTAACAAGCAATATCATGATGACTTGTCCCGTGGCAGGTTCAATTGGAACATACGTCCAATATAGTTTTTAACTGAGTTTAATAATATTATTTCTCTTTAATAGTCACGAAATCTCCAATTGTCAACTTTTATGTCCGAGTATTGTTACTTGTTGAACAATTTCTTATTAGAGTGTTGGGAAGCCTGTGCCTCCCATAAGGCGTAGCGGTCTTAAAGCAAACTCGAGGAGAATGTGCCGCCATGTTTGTTGTTGTTTTTATTAACTGTACTGCGGATTTCCAAAAGCTCCTACATAATGTGAGTTCTCTAGTTGGAAGCAACGAAAGTTTGGCGTTCGAAATTCCCGTGATTACTTATTGCTTGTATATTTTCGTTTTAGCGAATCGTGCAAAGGTTGAGAAGAGTAAGTTGGATCTGACAGGGGCACCCAACGAACATTTTTCTGAAAATGAGCCGTTAACTACAGAAAACGAAAATTTAGATGCTTTTAAGGCATTTTCAAGCGCTTTTCTGTGTTGCTGGAAAGAAGTTATCTGTTCCTCACTCCCAGCAGGTTAGATGGCTATTCTCCCAGCCAGCAGAGTGGCCTTCTCCATGTTTACGAGCCAGCAGAAAAAAAAAATCTGTATTCAAATAAGCGCCGCAGGGTTGCTTGGAAATTGCGGCGCTGATTCGAGTATATACGGTCAAAATAAATAACACACAGCCTTATCTCTCGCTTGTCAACCAAGAATAACAACAACTACAATGGTAATGAAAAAGGAACGTCACTAAGCCTTCCCTAGATGTACCTTTTGTGAATCCTATTCAGTCCAACTTGAATATAATACATCAGGCTCTTTAATAGGTCCTTACCTTTTGCATAAACATGAATCTCATGAATCGTCCTAACCGCCGGTGAACCGTTGCCAGTTATCCAGTGGCGGAGCGTAGCCTAATTTCGAATTTGTAACAACGGTGCCCACGTGCAGATTTTTTGATCAGCGGTAAATAAATAATCAGCGCGCACAATTCGCGCACATAGAGGAGCCACCTGAGAGGAGCCGATTACTCCTGATACCCAGCTGGATATACACCCAAGAAAAATTTCTAACAAATTAGAGGGATAAAATATCTCCAGCAAGAATTTTTGATACATTTGCTAAATTCTTGACCGCAGATTTAAGACTTTACTTCCCAGCAGAACAGCCGAAACCTCAGTTCCCAGCCAGCAAAATTTTCTCTGTAGAACAGATATTGTGAGGAACAGATCCGTTGGTTGCCCCTGATCTGACCTGATCAGGGATCTCGATTGTTGGATCGAGGTTGAGAATGAATGACATAAACTGTGGATTTGCGACCACATTTCATTTGATTATGAGCCAGGAAAAGGTGGATAAAGGCGACACGGAGATGAATGTACATGGCGGCGAGATCGAGGATGCAGAATTGGATCCCGAGAAAGAGAGAAGTTGGGATCCTGTTGGGCGAACGAGAAGGGTAAATATGCAAGACCGGGAAGATTTTGAAGCCGAAGAAATGTCTCAGGCAAGGCGCTCGCCTCGAGGCTATTTGGCTCGAGTAAGTACGGTCATAAATCAAGTTAAAATCGGTATTGCCGAGGCACGTGAATGTGAGGAATCTTGTGAAGTTAAGAAGAACCTTGAACAGGCATGGGCTCGATATAGTGACACATACCAGAGTTATATCCTTAAAAACTTGCCTGTTGAGGAATTTGAGCGTGTTGAACAGCGTTACAGTAAGATTTATGACGATTACTCTCCATGTGTAAAGACAGTTGAAGATTATTCACGCCCAAGTACACCTCGCACTTTAAGGAGTAGTTTAAAATCGTCTAATATGGAACCTAAATTGTCATCGATAACTTCAAGTCAAAGTCGTCCAGATCTTCGAGATCTTCAAAACTGAAGGAAATGAAGAAAAACGTAGAATTACAGAAATCATGGCTAAACAGGAATTAGAGTTAGCACAGTATGAAACAGAAATGGAGAAGAGAAAAATTGATATCGAAATGCAAAAGGAGAAAATTGTCAGAGAAATGAGATTTAAATTTCAGTTAGAAGAAAAGGAGGTTGATTTGCTGGCTTTAGAGGATTATGAAAATGCATCTAATGAAGATAATTCGGTTGTAAAGAATGAGTGTGACAACAGATTCTTTCTTGAACCTCAACTGCCAAAACCGGAACGAGCAGCCGATTGGGTTGCCAACTGTCAGCAGGAGACTAAACCATTGAACCTCAAAGCCGTCAAATTTGCTCCACAGTTGGGCACGAATTCAATACAGGCGGTTTTGTTGAGAGTCACAACACTTCAAGAGATGCAGCCGGTAAAGTTTAGTGGAAGTGCAGCAGAGTTTCCATTCTTTAGAAGAAGGATTCTAGACAACTTGGAAGATGGCTTGTTATCTAATGCTCAAAAAATCGAATTTCTTCCGAAGTTTTTGACAGGGGTAGCATATGATGTTGTAGCAAGATCAGCAGCGTGCTCATATGATGATATTGTTGCAAATTTAGAAGATCGCTAGGGCCAACCAGCTACGGTCTGGCTGCCTGTCAAGAGTTGACAGTGGGACCAAAACTGGGAAATATAGATTTCAAGGGTCTACGTAACTTTGCAGATCAACTCCAGTATGCCACCAAGAGATTACAGGGGGACTATGAAAGCGAAGCAAGCACTACTGCGAATATGAAGTTAATCGCTGGTAGACTACTTGATCAAAAAGTGGGCCGACGTATCATATTCCACTAGAGAAAAGTGAAAGAATCCAGGTCTGGAAGATCTTGCCAAGGTGGCAAACGACAAGCTGCGATTAAGAATGACCCAGGATTTGCAGGTGCTGTCCTGATGACAACCACAGGAGACAAGAGCAAACAGAAACAGAATGGAACAAAGGACCCTCCAAATCCAAGCCGGACATCATCCTTTGCACCTGATGTCACCGCGAAAGACACTGGAAGAAGACTTCGAACAGGTGATAGACAGAGTAAGCCCCCACCCGGCGTGCAGAACTGTTTGTGTTGCTCAGGATTACACGAACTGTCTTCATGCCCTGAATTACAAAACCAAGCTCTCCAAAGCCGCTTGGATATTGCGAAACGTCATAGGTTGTGTCATGTTTGTATGAGACCAGGACATCATAGAGGCAGGTGTGAATCCCAAAGGTTTTGTCCGTGTGGGAGTGGCAAACGATACCACAGACCTCCTCACAACCCCTCAAGGGGAGACACTGCTGAAACCAACGGAGGGAATCAAACCCGTGAAGGAGGACAACCTTCTGGAAAGACACCAACCCCAGGGAATGGTGAGCAGCCGAACTCTACTGAAGTTAGGAGCACAGTGCAGTATGCAAACGCGACAGAGCCGACTAAGAAGAAGACCATCCTGCTTCATGTGATACCTGTAAAAATCTCATCGTCAAATGGGAAGTCCAACACCACTTACGGATTGATAGACTGGCTCACGTGGAACCATGTTAGTTCCGACATCGCCAAGGAACTTGACCTGAAAGGTCGGAAGGAGGTGGTGTCTGTTAGCACGCCTTTGCAACAAGAAGATGAAAAGTTTGAAGTTGTGGAATTCAAGTTGCAATCCGCTAGTGGAGAAGGAGAAGTCATCACCGTTGAAGAACGGCTTGTAACAGAGAAGTTCAACATCGCAGAGAAGTGCCTTCCTGAAGATATTGACAGGAAATCACACCCACACCTAGTGGATATTGAAATACCTGCAGTGAAGTTGAGAAAGGTGTCAGTACTCATTGAAAAGGATGTCAGTAAAGCTATGACGTTCTTGAAGTTCGGAAGTCGAATAAGCCTGATAGCCAACTGAAAGGTCTGCAAGGCCCTTTAGGCTGGGTCATAACTGGAACAATTCATGGTTCACAGAACCATAGGAACTTTTCAGTGAACTTTGTCACATTTGACAAGAATGAATGACCAAGTGGAGACGTTTTGGGAACTTCAGGGGTTTGGAACGAAAGCGGCGTTGAAGACCAGAACGGATAGCGGAGCAGATTGTAGGCGTCGAGACCTCATTTTGTCCAGAGAGGATATACAGGCGGTGGACATCCTAGAGAGAACAACGAAACTTACTGCTGATGATGACCATGAGACGGAGCTGTTGTGGAGAAGAGATGATGTTCAGCTGCCGAACAACCGCAGGGAAGCAGAAATAAGATTGCAAAGTTTAAGGCGAAAATTCCATAGAGATTCTAGTCGTCAAGAGAAATATCGTGCTACCATGGAAGATTGCATAGCAATGGGATGCGCCCGTAAAGTGTCAGACGAAGAAGCTTCCAAATCCGGTCCCAGAACCTGGTATCTTCCCCATTTTGCAGTCACCAGCAGCAACAAGCCAAACAAAGTCAGGATAGTCTTTGATGCTGCCTCAGAACACGGGGAAACATCTTTGAATAAGAACCTACTGCAGGGCCCTGATTACACAAACAGTTTAGTTGCAGTCTTGTTGAGATTTCGCGATGAGAATGTAGCTCTGGTTTGGGAAGTGAATTCCGTCCAGAAGACCAAGATTCACTAAGATTTCTGTGGTGGAGTGGAAGCATAGATGAGGCGCCCCAGGAGTAAGTAATGACAGTACACATATTTGGAGCCACAGACTCACCTTGCTCAGCTAACTCTATCCTTTTGAGAACCGCTGATGACAATGAAGAAAAGTTTTGACCCTTCTACTATAGACACTCTTAGACACAACTTCTATGTTGATGATCTCTTAAAATCTGTACCTACACCGGAAAACGCAATCACGCTTATGGAGCAATTGATAGAACGTTGTGCTAAGGGCGGATGTAATCTGACAAAATTTGTAAGCACCAACCGCAAGGTTTGGTCTGTTATACCTCGGGCAAAGAGAGCTGAACCATCTCTAGATGTCAATCATGATGAGTTGCCCTTCGACAGAGCACTTAAAGTTCATTGGCCTATACTGTCAGACACGTTTGGTTTTAAGGTCTTAGAGCTGGGGAAGAGAAACACAGTGAGAGGAGGTTTATCGACAATCTGCTTGGTCTTCGACCCACTGAACCTTGCTGCGCCTGTACTGTTGCCTGCGAAGCAAATCACGCAAGAACTGTGTAGAATGAAAATATTAAGGGCGTGAGATCAACCCCGCGAAGGAGAATTCCTCCAAAGATGGTTGGCAAGCGTGAAAGTCCCCAGATGTTACTTCAGTCGGACTGACCTTGAAGGAGCCACACTGCAGCTTCATCGTTTCTGTGATGCGTCCGAAGTTGGCTACGTTACTGCTACGTACCTACGAATTGCCTACCCTGATGAGAAAATAGAATGTGCATTTATTGTAGGAAAGTCCAGGAACTGTCAGCACTCTTTGCTTTGAGCTGCAGGGAGCTCTATTGGCTGCACGTGTTAATCTTGCAGTGCGAAAGGAACTGAACTTTAAGTTTGAACTAGTGTTCTCTTGAAGTGACTCTTTGATTACTCTGAACTATATTCACAATGAGAGCAGGCGATTTCAAACTTATGTGGCAAATCGAGTTGGAGAGACACGAGACCTCACAGCAGAACAGTGGAGACATTGTCCTGGCAAACTGAACCCTGCTGATGAAGTTAGTCGAGGCCTTGAGATGAATGAATCTCTGAAAAATGAGCGCTGGCTGAAAGGCCCATCCTTCTTTCGTAGAAGTGAGGATCACCGTCCAGAAACCAAGTTCGAGAAAGTTACGGAAGAGAAACTTGAGGTAAAGAAGGAGGTGTACGAGAAGTTGTTATCATGGTACAGAAGGGAACCTTTCCGTAAGAGTTGAAGGAAGACTTCAAGCAATATTGTGAAGCTTAAACCAGTGATCATGGGTGATGGTGTCTTGCGAGTTGGTGGTAGGATTTCGAGAGCCCCTATAGCTCCTGATGCAATGAATCCTGTGATCCTGCCAAAACATCACCATGTCACTACGATTCTGATACGCTATGTCCATGAGAGAAATGGAAATTGTGGAGTCGAGCAAGTATTGTCCCTTCTCCGAGAGCAATTCTGGGTGATTAAAGGAAGAGCAGCAGTGAAAGAGGTTATTGGGAGATCTATATCCTGCAAGAAACGAATAGCGCCAAGGATGACTCAAGAAATGGCAGAACTATCGAAGATTAGGCTGACAACGTACTAGCCACCGTTCACGTATTCAGGAGTTGACTATTTTGGCCCTTTTTACGTGAAGAGAGGAAGGGGAAAGGTTGCAGAGAAGAGATGGGAAGCCATCTTTGTATGTATGAATTCTCGAGCCGTCCATCTTGAAGTTGCTAGGTCCCTGGAAACAGATAACTTCATCTTGGTTCTGATGAGATTTTTTCAATCGAAGGGGACATGTGAATGAGCCTCGCTCCGACAGTGGATCGATAGGGCTGATCGGGAACTTAAGAAGCTATTGAACAAATTGACAAAGAGAAAGTGAGAAGAGAGTTGCAGCAGCGAGGCTGTAAGTGGGTGTTCCACCCTCAAGGCACATCGCACATGTCCGGAGTCTGGGAAAGACTTGTGAAATACGTGAAGCGGAGCCTGAAGGCTATCCTTGGTAAAGACCTCATCAACGAAGAGGTACTCCAAACAGTATTTACTAAAGCTTAACGAATTGTTAACTCCAGACTACTGACAAGAAATACATCAAGCCCGAATGACGATGAACCCCGCACACCCAGTCATTTCTTAAACATTCGTCCCACGGTTAATCTACCCCCAGAAATGGTTGATGACAGCGACAAGTTTAGTCAAAAGCGATGGCGCCAGGCACAGCTCCTAGCTAACCACTATTGAAAGTGTTGGCTAAGAGAGTGCATTCCCTCTTTACAAGAATGCCAGAAGTGGCATAAGACACAAAGGAACTTGCAAACTGGAGAGCTAGTACTTATTGCCGACGATAATGTCCCACGACGTCTGTGGCCAATCGGACGAGTAACCAATATGTTTCCTGGATCTGACGGTTTGGTCAGAAGTGTACAAGTGAGGGCCAAAGGGTCAACATACAGAAGGCCAATCACCAAGATTTGTTTACTGGAACAATTAGGTTCTGGAGAAATTCTGTGAACAGAAAGTCTTTCAAACAGAAGCGATCGACTATGAACTTTCCCTTAACATGTGCTTTCATGGGGGGCGGAATACTGTAACCTTTGTTACCGAATATTGTTACGTGTTGAGCAATTTTTTATTTGAGTGTTGGGAAGCCTGTACCTCCCATAAGGCGTAGCAGTCTCATACCAAACTGGCGGAGAATGAGTCGCCATGTTTGATGTTGTTTTTATATTAACTGTATTGCGGATTTCCAAAACCTCCTACATAACGTGAGTTCTTTAGTTGGAAGCAACGAAAGTTTAGCCTTCAACATTCCCGTGGTAATTACTTATTGCTTGTATATTTTCTTTTTAGCGAATCGTGCAAAGGTTTAGAAGAGTAGATTGGACCTGACCTGATCTAGATTGTTGGAGTTTGAAAATAAATGACATAAATTGTGGATTTGCGACTACAGCATCAGATATAAAAACAATGAAATAAAATGAAGAAGGTCAACCTGTTCTCAGGTCGCTGGAAGGAAACAAAAGGCCAGTCTGAATTGGTTAGCACTTGCACCAATCTTATCCCGTACCTAGTGCATAACTTAAAAGCTATTTTTCACATCTCGAATTACCTTGGATCGCAGGTCGCAATCGGTTAATCACTCAACTTAGGGTCTCATCTGATCTGACGGCTCACACGTGAGCCGGTTCAAACCCTGAGAAAGCCAGGGTTAGCAATTATTTCTTCCTCGAATAAGTGAGAGCTCGAAGTGATCTCGAGATCGAGATATGTGGAACTAATTCCGCTCTCACTTCGTCAAATAGCTGACTAAAACCGAAAACCTACTGACTTTGCGTGCCCAATCTTGTCCCCAAAAAGCAACTTTGGGACATTCCTGAGCGTCGCGAATCCTTCACTTCACGCCCCGCCGAAGTGATAATGGATTTTATAAAATAACTAAGATAGCATGCTCGCTCTGATTGGCTGAGAGGAGTGTTAACATGAGATTATGTAAACATGGTTGTGGCGTCAAGATGTTTTGCTTTTCGCGCGCTAATTACGCAAGCACGAGTTTGAAAAAGTTTTCAAGTTCAAAACTCGACAAGTTTGCTTTATTTACCCATTCCTGAAACTTGGAAAATCGTTGCAAAGAAAGTGTGTCAATTTTTTTTCGCTTAAGCTGACATTTTAAGCGAGAAAAGTCCGTATTTTGGAAAGCATCCTTCTGCAAAACAAGAACTGATTACGCGTGCAAGACTTCGTGGACAAGACTTTGTGACTGGTAAGAATTTCTCTTTTAATCAGTGCCATACAGAGAGTTTTGCGTCTTTTCTTGGGAAATTTATTCTATAAAAGCAATAGAAAATTTTTTTCCTGTGTTGCATAGCCTGATATAAATACTCGAGGCGTTGGGAGAATTCAAGACAGTTATGCAAACCCTCAACTTCGTCTCGGGTTTGCATAACTGTCTCGAATTCTCCCAACCTCTCTCGTGTTTATATCAGGTTATGCAAACAGGGACAACGTTTTCTATTGCTTAAGTATAATGATCTGCTGGGTAACCCCAGAACTCATGATAGCGTCCCTGAGGGCGATAAATACTCACTTTGAAAATTTATGTGTTGTTGTATTTGCAACAAATGTTGTTCTGGCATGGACGTAGCCCGAGTACACCTTTCTTTCCGCCCAGGCGAATGCAAGAAACAGCAGCAGGAACAGGAACAAAAATTTGGCGATGTCTCGAACCATCTTGACAAGGCAAAGCTGCAGCGGGCCGAGCATCGAGTTGACCTGCAATGAGTTGGAAATTTGAAGAAAGGCCAAAATCATACCGAAGGCGAAAAAGGCATTGGACAGTAGGATCAAACGATATTCCAGGCCCTTCGCACTGGCACCGAAGGCACTGCTAACTGATGCTGCTTCCTTAACTCCTAAAACAACTATAAGTTGTTCGATGAACCAAAGGACTCCTGAAATTACAAAGAGACCCAGCATAATTAGGGTGACCAAATTCCAGTACTGCGACAGGTAACGCTCTTTTCCTTGACGATAGGCCTCCTTTCCTTCCTGAAATAGCATACCAACGACCCACAACGAGATAAAAACATCTAGAAGATAAAAAGAAAGTCTTCTGCATCATTATTTTATAACAGAATACACAGAAAAACTCTTACCCTGAAAACTTGAATATAGTTACATTAAAAATAACCTGTTTCTGATGAGCCTCCCAAGCAGACGTTCTTCGGGCCTCGTCACTCGTTCCTGCATGTGAGGCCTAATTCTGATTGGCTTTCTTAAGTAATAAATTTTTGCTGTTACGACTGCAAATTGTAAAGGCATGTTGTTTCCCGTGTTTCTGTCGCTTAAAAATGTGCCATGCTTGAATGCCTAGAACGCGTGCTCTCGATCTACTGTGACTCGAAACAAATAATAAAGACTGCTCGCAGTCTATCCAGGAAAATGCTCTCGATGTTTCGATGCAACGTTAAGACAGGTTAAGAAAAGAAAAGGAATCTAGCTTTACTCTTTGGACAGGCGTTTGTAACAACAGTACTACAACCATAAACATTACTTGGAATTTCATGAGTATTGACTACCCGCTGTTGTGTTGTGTCAAATTCACTTGAGACAGGTGCGAAGATTGAGACAGTAATAAGACTTTGTTATTTGAATGAGAAGTAGGCCAGGAGGAGAGAGAACAAGACAAATGTAATGGTGTTAGTGATGCTAAGAGAGCAATAGAAATCTGTTGGCATTGGTGATGGTGGGAAACAATAAAAATGTGGTGGTGGTGGTGATGATGGTGGGAAACAATAAAAATGTGGTGGTGGTGGTGATGATGGTGGGAAACAATAAAAATGTGGTGGTGGTGGTGGTGATGGTGGGAAACAATAAAAATGTGGTGGTGGTGGTGATGATGGTGGGAAACAATAAAAATGTGGTGGTGGTGGTGGTGATGGTGGGAAACAATAAAAATGTGGTGGTGGTGGTGATGATGGTGGGAAACAATGGAAATGTGGTGATGGTGGCGACGTTGGAAACAATAGAAATCTGGTGGTGGTGATGGTGGCTATGGTGGGAAACAATGAAAATGTGTTGCTGGAGTAAAACAGTAGAAATGTGGTGATGTGGTGTTGATGGAGGGAAACAACAGAAATGTGGTGCTGGTGGGAAACAATGGAAATGTGGTGGTGGTGTTGATGGTGAGAAACAATAGAAATCTGGTTGTTGTCTGTTGTTGTTAAATGTTTGAAGTATGTTTCTTTGTTTTTATTCTTTCATTATCATTGTTGCTATTTGTAAACGTAAATATTTTGCGCGCTATATTTTTAATACATCTTTATTTATTTATTTTTTATCAACTCAGTTGACATACAGTAGGTTCACATCAGCATTTCGCTGCCATTTTAACAAACCTGCTTTATCAAATAAAATACTACTACTACTCCTCCTCCTCACCGGCCAAACCTTGATCGAAACCTTTTGACAGAAGTTCTGCTCACTCTCAACATAAAACCAAAACTTATCCAGCAGAAACAAAAACAGGAAATGTTTACCTAAGGGTGAAAACGCAAAAACATCGTCAAGGAACTTGTCTTGAATCGAGGAGAGAATCAGGAGAACAAGGAACCAGAGAAACGAGGCGGTGTGACTCATGAATTTGAGGACTGGTGTGTTTAGGAGTTTGCTGATTCGACAGTTGGGTGCCACCAAATAGCACAGTGCAAAGAAAGGTAGCATCAGCCACAGCAGCAGGAAACAGACGGTATTCTTTAAGAAATGTAGGTCTTTATATCCCCTTACGTTATCGTAGAGCACTGAATTCAGCATCATCTGGCTGTAAGGATGAGCCACAAACTAACAGAAAAAGTACAAACAATTAGTTACTAAATGATGGCGACAGTCACCTGATGCAATAAGCCTAACACGCGAAACCAAAAACAGTTTCCTACTAAATACTCTGGCTATCCAGAGTACTTTAAGATCTCTAGTAATGGATTCTAAGCGGTGTTTTAAAATTTGTATCTGTTCGATCGTCCTCAAGGTAACTTGAGTATTTTTGAAATCACAAGGACAGTATCAGTTCCCGAAAATTTTAGGTACACTTTAGATTTTTACGAACGTGAAAATTTTTCTGATTCCCCTCTCCGTCTCATTTTCGAATTTTAGGTTTTCGTTTTTTACAAAAAAAAAAGCGTAACCTAGGGAGCGAAATGTGAAAAGTTAAATTGCAGAATATAGTTAAGAATTTATTAGATACGCTGTGAAAGGTTTGAACCCAGGAGTCATTTCAAAAGTAGGTTGAGTTTGATCGTCCTGGTGAACGTAGTCCTGAATAGGACTGTTGTTGTTGACAGTGACTGACGTTTCGACAACCTGTGCGATAGTCATCTTCAGAGTCAAAGTGAGTTGTATCACGTCAGTTGATGGTATTATACTCCGGTTATTGATCTAATTGGTCAATTACGTGACGATGTTATTGGTCGTCTGTCAGTTAAGCCGTGATGTTATTGGCTATGAAGACTCGTGATCAGTAATTAGTGCATTTCGACCCGTCTATTGTCACAGTTAAACAGTCGTCTATCGTTTGTCAAATTGTCAGTCCTCCCGTCGTTTTCTCGTAGTTAGTTTTGCTTGATCTCGTCAATAAGTCGTTTGTACGGCGCTGGTAACTGTTGGCTACGATTCAGTGGCGTTTGTATTAAGTTAGTAAACCAGCTTCCTAAAGTAATAAGTTGATAGTAGTCTGTAGAATACGTCACACATGTCGCAGAGTCCAAGTCAATTTGATGTTTAGTCTGTAAATGGTGCTCAGCAATGTGATTGTTGACGTCACCATTCCTCGTCGCTCGTTTGTGTTCGGTCAGTCGCGTGCTTAGGTTTCTGTCGGTTTCACCGATGTAAGAAGCCTGGCAGTCGCAGCATTTGATCTTGTATACTGCTCCGTGTCTGTCCTCCGGTTTGTCTTTGTCCTTGAAATTAGTAAGCAGTCGCCGTAAAGTGGTTATCGGTTTGTGTGCAACACGTATATTGTAAGGTTGTAATATACGTGCAATAGTTTCAGAGGTGCCTCTGATGTACGGTATAGTCGCTGTCGTAACAGGGCCAGCGTTGGTCTCGAGTGTTGGAATCAGTGTTACTGTGAGTTTTCCGTCTAACAAAGTCCATGTTGTAATTGTTCTTGCTAAAAACGTTGTTAAGATAATCAGTCTCGTCTTGTAGGCTGTCAGGTGAGTCGCAAACTGGTTGCGCTCGTCTCGTCAGAGTCCGGATAGTAGTAGCCTCCGAAGAATATTTAGTTATAAATTTGGCTGTAGAAAGAAAACTTTGAGAGATTTTCTTGCTTCGAGGAGTTCATCTTTGAAAACAGTAAACACCTCGCAGGGAAGCCGGCTTAACACATAAACTTAAGCTTTACGCTTAAAGACTCAGGATTTTTAGAGACACTTTAATACTTATCTTCGTGAATGAAAATTGTTGTCTCTGTAAATGTTTCACCGAATTATATTTCTTTTATTGATTGTTAGTAGACTCTCTTGCAATTTTAATCGCTTGTCCGTGCCGTTTGTTTTCATCGTTCATGAACATCGCTTGCAGGAGTACTCAAAAATGAAGCGTGTATCAAACGCTTTATAAGATTAGACATCGTTATAACTGAAACCATTAAGTAACAAAAAATAGTAATAATAAATTCGTTATTATGTTGAAGCGTAACTCTATTAAAGTTCATTCAAACACTCGACCACACTGACAGCTCGCACTATAGAAATGAGAACCGGCTGGCCGTATGGGTGATGTTGGAAATTTTTTGAACGGTTTCGCTAAAAGCCCACGATTGATCGTCCTGAATATTGACTGAGTGCAATTTGTTTTGAAAAATTGTGAAATACCGCATTCTGCCCGAGGTCTGTTTGATAAATAGTACTGTTTCACCTCAGATGTGATGTATAAAAAGTATAAAAGGTTGGTTTTCACACCCCCAGATTTGTTTGCAAAAATTTTTAGAGTACACCTGTCGAACGCAAAAAAAATCGGCCTGAATTGCTTTCAAAGAATTTGTTTTCCAGGCCTAATTTACTGTGATTTTGAATGTGATCGAAGATGTTTGCTGTTTTTTGGGTGTACATATAAGGCTATCAACTCGATGTAAGATGCTTCACTCTAAAATAACTTAGCCTTTCCCTCAAAAGTCACATGAATGTGCCCTTAAGTTAACTGATTTGTGGATTACAAGTTTATTGTCTGATTTAAATTATAGCTTCGCTTTTAGCCCTGGCTAAATCTATATATTACTTACACAAATTGATCTTTCTTGTAAAAACATTATAACACGTACATGTGTTACACATAGACTAAACTTTATTAGTAAAATCCAACTAGTGGTCTATTATCAATGCTGCGTTCTGATTGGTTAAGCTACTACTAGGCTATATGTTAGAGCCCACTAGTAGAGAAAAACGCCGGCTTTGAACTGACCAGAGTATTGCCTATTGACTATTGGGCTATTGACTAAGAGCCCATTCGGACTCTATGATAGCAGAGCTCTGGCGCGCGAAGCGCGCCTGCGGAGCATCATGGGTAAGTAAATCTACCCATCCCAGAAAATTTGGTAATCACGTGACCGTACAACGTCCGCCCGCCCGCTGCCCGCCCGTCCGTCCGCACCACAGGGCAATCAATGCTAAATCTCACCCTTTCTAGCTAGTTTGGGAGCACAGGAAGACTGATATTGCACACATATTGCACATCAATGTTGTGATCAATTGACAGCTGTATCTGCCGTATCTGCTGACCAGTATCACCCGAACGTATCGCGGGCTCAGGTGTCGACCCATCGAGGTCTAGTATCTTTTTTAAGTTATCCGCTTACAAGTTACTAGTTTTCAAATGATTGCAGGCTCAAGTTATTTTTTTTAAAATTTATATGAAATATGTTGTGTTTTATATGTGCCACTCGAAAAGCTTGTAAATCACTCGCCTTTGGCTCGTAATTTACAAGCTTTTCTCGTGTTCTCCCAACATCCCGCGCGGAGTTATCACGCCGGTAAACCCATAGAAAGTGTGGTCTATTGCTTAATAATCTTAATTTAAACAGTCGACTTTGGCGCTTGTCAAGAGTGAGAACCGGCTCGCCGTATAGGTGATGTTCGAAATTTTTTTAACGGTTTCGCTAACGCGTGCTTCGATCGTCCTGAATATTGAATGAGTCCAATTTGTATTGCAAAATTGTGAAATACAGCATTCTGTCCGAGGTCTGTATGATAAAAACAGTGCCCCATGGTACTATTTCTCGTCAGGTGTGATGTATAAAAAGTATAAAAGGTTGGTTTACACGTCCCCAGACTTGTTGGCAAGATTTTGTAAAGTAAACTTGTCGAACGCAAAAAATTCGGATAAATGCTGCATGTTAATTTGTTTCACCGCCTTAGGTTTTTCTTTATAGCTTTAAACTTTTCATTATCCAAGGCCAATAGGGGTTTGTTCATATTTTATGGGGGGGGGGGGGGGGGGGGGGTAGCTCCTGTACATGAAGACCCTCTCTTCATCAGAATTTTATTGGAAGCCACAACCCCGCTCCTTGTATCCCAAGATCAAATAACCAGGATTCCGGTGAATTTTAGCCAGCAAAAATGCTATGACTTTTTTGGATTGAATAGGTAGTACTTAATGAACAGTAAAACTCAAAATCAACATTAAAATCAGTGAAACTCAAACTCAGGGTTGCAAACAACAGAGTAAGAAAAATTAGCCTTTCATAAACTTGTCGGCTGAGTTAATGTTCAAATAAAATTGTGAGCAGTTTCACCATATTTTGTTGTAGTATTGGCTGTTGGGTTTTCAAAATGTGGTCATTTTTAAGAAGGCCACCATCGAGATGTGGTCATCTCTAGGTGGGCAGTCAAAACTACAACAAATACCGGTTAAACTAAAATTGTTGGTATTAATTTGAATTAAGTTTGTTGGTTAAATGACCATTGGGAAATTATGTACAAGTGAATAATCACAACCCTGAGTTTGAAATCCACAAAACTTTTTATTTTGGACCAAATTTGATTTTTTAGTATGATGTAAAAAAAATACATTACATGATCTGACCACTGGACCTTCGTCCAGTAAATTTTTTGTAGTGTATTTACTTATATAATAAAGGGGAGGTAGTGTGGGCCCTCGAACTGTACGGTATAGAACAGTTACTGTGTGATTTTGAATTTCTAGTTTTAGTACTTGGACATCCTTGCCCATTGTACGACCCTAGGCTTTATTATTATCAAATGACAGAAGAGGAATGCAACACATTCCCAGGTTGTGTACCATTGATTCACTTCAAAATGGTTATGTGATTTAGAATTATTGGACCCTAAAAAAGACCGGGGTCCAGTTGTTGCGAAGACCGATTAGCACTAACCCAGGGTTAGATTTTAACCCGGGTTTCTTTTTCCTTGTAATCAAAAGTGTTTTGTCAGATAATTTTCTCTTTTCTTTTTAAAGTATTCAATCACCAAATTGTAGACAAAAGGAATTGAACTGAATTTGTTTTTGAAACTTTCATATCTGAATTCGTATTTCGCACTAACCTTGTGTTATCTTAACCCGGCATCTTTGAGGAACCCAGTCCAGAAGGATAAATGCTGCATGTTAATTTGTTTCACCACCTTAGTTTTTTCTTTATAGCTCTAAACTTTTCATGATTCAAGGCCAACTCAGAGCTCCTGTGATCCTGTAACCCAATAAAGGTCTGTTCATCTTTTAATGGGGCAGGGGGGAGGGCTTTGTCTGGTGGGATTTGACCATTTGACCCATAGCTCCTGTAGAATATGAAGACCCTCTCTTCATCCGATTTTTTTGGGGAAAAATTCAGCCTGGAAGTGAGCATCATGTAATATTAATGAAGATGAATTCACAGCCATCCAACCACTAAATAGTTCTCATTTATAGGTGTTATCTTTAGTTTAAGGACCCCTGTGGTAATTGCTGTGCATAAGGGAATTTAAGATGTACACTCTCCCATAAGTTAATAGAGGAATTTTTATGACGATAGTCTGTAGGAAAGACAGTGCACCAATGATCTGACTACTGGACCTTAATAACCAGTAGATTTGAATTAGTGTATTCGCTTTAAATTAGAAGCCCGGGAAAGGTTTATGCCAGGGGCACTGTCAGAAAGGGACACCTTTTTCACGCTTCAGGTATGAAAGGATAGGGATTTCCTGAGTTAAAGTATACGAGAGGGTAGACTATCTGTCATTTCGTTCTGTAGAAAGACTAACAGAAGAAATTTGTGACTGTAAAATTGTCAAAAAAATTAACTGGTTTCTGATTCCTTTATATTAAAATGACAGTGCATATAAAACAGTTAACAGGAAGGATGCATGTAAGGGGTTGGACCTCTGGGCGGAGTCTCACAGTGTGTACAAAATTTTATTGTAACAATGTAATGTTACAGTTGAGATTGGAAATTTACTTAAGTCCCAAAACGAATCAAACATATAGGAAATGTCACATGCACATCACCTTTGACTGTCAGTAAATGTTATGCAGTTCACTATATTTGCTCCCCTTGCAAATATGGATAATTATGATGCAAATGTGCAAATTTATGATACAGCCAAATGTCTAGAAATTTATTGTTTATGCTCTTAAGGCAAATACGAGTAAACCGACTGCAAAAGTGTTCTTTTGGTATCCTGGAAAAACAAGAGCAAACACCACTACAAATTAGGGGTTTTGCAATATTTTTGCCCGCATTTGAAGTACGGTGAAAACTGTCATTTTTGCCAAGGATGTAAATTTGAGTAAATCGGTAGAAATGTTGAAGATTTGCCCATACCGCAAATATGTATCAAATTTGTATCAAACCATTACATTTACTTGACTTTAACGTATCAATACCTATGTAGCAAATATATGTATTTGCCCACACTTTAGCCGACAGCGCAAATGTAATGCAAATTTGGAGCTCCAAATTTACCACATATTTACACCTTTCGCAAACATTAGTAAATCCGTTTTTTCGTCCTGTGTAATGTACTGTGATCAAGAACCATTATGGCTACGCTATTTTTTAGTTGTACATATAAGGCTATCAAATCGATGTAAGATTAAGTTCACTCTTAGCTTGGACTGTTTGCAAATTATTTTTCTCTAAACTCACTTAGCCTTTCCCTCAAAAGTCACATGAATGTGCTCTAATTAAGTTAACTGATTTGTGGAATAAACGTTTACAATTGTTTGATTTAAATTATAAATTCGAGTTAGTAGGAGCTTCGGTTTTAGCCCTGGCTAAATCTATATATTACTATATTTTGGGCGATCGGAATAAATATCCCGTGACAATGACGGCACAATAGTTTTTGCTGTAAATCGAATTTCTGCTCCTATTGGCATTTTCTTTTGAAAATCCTTTGCGCTACCTATACTTTGGGTGCATGACTTCTATTGTGCGAAGTTTCACAAAAATCTCTAAGAGGAATTTCGTGATATCTTGGAATTTCCATAAAAAAGGGTCTAAATTATGCATGAGCTGAAGGCTGAAATTAATGCAGATAAATTTCGGAGGTTTCCGAAAAGTTTTAATTTTTATCACTCGTTCGTTTTGCAAATGACCTTTATACACTCTACAACCAGCTAAACGCAAGTAGACTAGCGCGATTTCGAAAAAACATGAAAACATGTGAATCAGTCAAACGCAATGCTGAGCTCTTTTTGTAATTTCTAAGGCAACTTTCACGAAAACAGCGATTAAACCAAAATTCGTCGATACACATAGATTTTCGTTAAAAAATTTCGGTGTTGCAATTCATTAGCGTATAATAAAATCCCCGACTTTCGCGTCCATTGAAAAATTTTCAAGTTGTCTAACGTAGGCCCAAAATTGATTAAGTATTGAAGCGATGTCATAAATCTGGCTAATTTTTTCTCTCTGGGATTTCCTGTTGTCTGGAGTTTTGCACAATATCAAATTCCCATGCAGCACGCAAGAATTTTTCGCAGGAGAGACGAGAAGAGACGTCTGTCATACAGGTTATCTTGCCCTTTGCTTGTAATTCCTTGATGGCGTCACTGTTTTACCTTTTTCCCGCAAACACTGTACCTTATCGACAACACCAGAGATGGGTAAAATATATTCTAACCATTTGCATTTTCTTTCGTATTTATTAAAATGTCCTGTGGATAACGCAGGAAATGGCATTTCCGAGCCCTCAATTTAAAAATTTTCTGGGGGAGCATGGCCCCAGACACCCCTCCTTTGGAGCACCTTCGGCCTTCTAACTCTTTTTTTCTTTGCGTACACCTTCAAAATCTCTCGCTAAGCCCCTGAAATCTATACGAATCTCGAACACTTGCTTCTCACAACAGTTTCAGGAGGCGATTTCTCAAGTGAGCCATTATGTCTATTATCAACCTGGAACTGTTATGGTTTAGATATAAACAGGGAACTTCTTGAAACGCACCTTACTATTTTGAAAATGCATGGTCAAGGAAGTTCCATAGCCTCTGTGTTATCCATAACATAATTTCTTAATGCAAATTAACCTGCTTAATTCAGATAGACTGCATCAGTTTTAGTGAAAGTGATATTAGTTATACCTGCCACAAATGCTTTGAGTGAAAAGTCTTTCGGTGCCTTAAGAAGAATCAAAAATTACCTTAGGGTCTACCATGACGCAAAAAGGGATGAACAACCTTTTATGCTGATGTCATTATACAAGGAAGACGCCGACAACTTAAGTCTAATTGATGTTGCTGAGAACTTTTACTCCAGAAACACTCACAGGTAGTCAAAATTTTGACACTTTTCATAAGCCGACCAACGTTGAACTTTTAGCTAATCAATTAGTACTGATGGAAACCACTGTATTTACAACTACGGTGATCATACTGGTTTGCATAAATTCCATAGCCTCCACTGTTACAATTATTGTATTATATTATTATAATATGGTACTTTTGAGTAGACACTCAGCGGACACCGGTCTCTTTTTTTCTATCGTCTGGTACAGCCGGTCTATAATATCTGTATTATACTCGGTTAAATGTCGTCATTTCAGACTAGGTATTCAAATGTTACGTAGCAGTTCATATTTTTTTTTATAGTGACATTTTAAACATTTCTTGAAGATAGCACGAAAGTGGAAATAAACTATATCTAAAAGTGCTTAATTAATGACCCAGTCTTCATTAGAGCGAAACCCCGCTTTACGGACACCCGCTTTATACGGATCGACACCCCGTTAATACCGACACCCCCCCCCCCCGCCCCCAGTGTCCTTATTAACGGGGTTTGACTGCTTAGACTTTCAAGATTTGGCGGGGGGGCGGGGGGGAGGTCGGCCCACGACAGTCGTGCCCTCTCACTTTCAAATTCGTTCCTACGGGCCTGAGTCAGGCGGTTTAATGTTGTTAAAAAGAGGCTTCTAATTTCCTACTGTGAGGTTTTAAAAATGAAATTCTTTAGCTCCCTCATGCTTAAGAATTTTAGCAGCCATTTGACTTGAAAGCTCTCTTGAACGCTTTCTCACAAGTGGTCTCCATTATTTCAATGAACGTGAACGTGACTGATGAACTTCCCGCTACAAAAGGGTTAATCATAGTGCACTGCAGGCTATGAAACATGGTTCACCGGAGGGAACAACCTTAATTGAAATAGGTGTGTGTATAGGTGTGTGGCATAACTATTTGTTGAGGATGTGTGGCGACTGACATGCAATTGCAATGTAAATGAATTAATGTTTTTAGCCAATTTTTTGAAAGCAGCACCTCTTATCTAGGTTACGATAACCAAGCACGAAAATTCACAAAATTAAAAATAAATATTTATACGTTATTGACCAAGTGTAAGGTCAAGATGGATGGATATTGGCCAACTTATTTCTGCCCGCTCGCCCAATAAGCCATATTTTAATACTCACGTCTAATCCAGCAATTCTCACCTTCTCATTCTTATTAGTGATGGCAAAATTAAGCACGCTTAGCTTCTTCGCTTGTGTACCTCCTCTAACCTCAACGTATTTAAGTTTTTCAATTCCCGGCACACTCATCAAACAGCAGATTTCTTCCATCGTTCGGCATTCCTTGAGGAGCGACACAGCGAATTCTTCGCAACTAATTTTGAGCTTCTGGTATTCATTCTTAAGCTCGTATTCCACTTTCACAAGCTTTTCCAATTTCCGGTTTAAAAGGAGTGCGCGAATGATCGGGTCTTTGGATGTCTTTATATCTTGATCTTCACTGGGTGGAGTGTCGAGTAAATAAGACAAACACAAGTAAACAGGGCTAGCGAGCGCTTGGTAGCAATGCAGACGATGAATGGAACCCCCAAGGCGGCCTGGACCTTCACATTTATCGCATTTGCAAGATCGTTTATGCGGCTCGTCAATTGCGTAATCTTTCTCAAGAAAGATCTTCACAATCTCTTGATTGTCCTTTTTCGCAGCCAAAATTAAAGGCGACATGTGCGACATGTGCTCACTACCGTCTTCCTGATCTGGGCTTGTTCGTTGTGACGTAGTCTCTGATGTTCCGTTGCTTTTTTCTTTCGTCTTAAGTAAAGCCTCCACCCAGAATGTCGATTCAATTCCGACGGCATGCAGTAACGCCTTGCCGACATCTGCTCCTTGGTTAAGAAGAAGTTTGGCAATATCGTGATAGCTGTTGTTCACCGCTATTTGAAGAGCCGTTTCTCCGAGAAGGTTTACGCAGTTCACATCAACAGACTTCTGCAAGATGTATTCCAGCACTTTGTTATAGCTTCCGGCATTAACCGCTTCTAGGAATCCTTTTTGATCTTCACTTAGCTCAGTCTCTCCTGTAGGATAGTCCGAAAACTCTGCGAGGTTTAGTTCAATTTCTCCCGCCATCGTTCTTTCTTCTAAACACCCTTCGATGATTTTCTGCAACAACACATTAGCCGACAATATTGTATTCTCAATCCCATTTCTCTAATTTATTACTCCAAGCAAAACCTATCAGAGATCAGTTCTTAATTCAGAACTGTCTTTCTTGTCATGTTGGATCGACGTCAACGCTACTTTTATTATCCTTCTCAACTAAAATAAATGTAAGTGCCTGTCTATTTATAGCCCACATGAGTCGGTGCGGTACCTAATCTGCAGGGGAAGAGGACTACGGCAACATGAAAGCTACTGCAACGGCATCACCACAGGTAACCCAGGTTCAGTGATAGTATCACAGTAGAGGGCCAGTAAAATTACAGTGTTTGTATGGGGTAAAAATGCGATCGTAAAACTTGTAGGAAATACTGAATATAGTCAATGAAACTTACTCTACAGTTGGTTGTTGCCTTAATTGTCCTTAAGCTCAAACGAAGTTATATATTGTGTCCCCACCTTGTGTATTTTATTGAATGGAGGGGGTGAATTTGAGCAAATTATCACGAGACTTCGTTTGAGCAACAACAACTAACAGCAGAATGAGTTGCATTAGTATTTCCTACAAATTTTACATTCGTATTTTTATCCCATACAAACACTGCAGTTTTACTAGAACCGTACTGTGATACTATCACAGAGCCTTGGTTACCAGTAGCAACAGAAGAAATGGCAGCTCCGTGCTCTTCTTGAAGAAATTCATTCAGCTAGGAACGGTCAATTAATTTATGTAGTTCTTTATGCCTGGCTAAAAAGTATTAGCTTTTACAAATGTCGGTTTCTGTCGACTAATCAGGGGAGTGGGAGGGCTTAGGGAACTCCAAAGTGTGAATATTGAATTTGTGTTATTAGCATAATTAAAATGGACAGCTTTTGCGTTTCTTTTCTTTGGCTGTTAGGCAGCGAAACGGTCAACTGTAAGAGCTTCTATTTTTGGCTACTTTTAAAGAACTATCTAAAATTATTTTTACCTGCGGCATGCCTGCAAAGTGAATTTGAGTCAACTTCACAGGCATACAGTCGCAAAGGACTGGTGTTCTGCGGGATTTTGTAATAATGACGTATTTTGTTATAACTTGCTCATTTTATACCAAGCGTAGCAGCATTTTGTGGTGAATGGAAGCTACGCATTTTTTAAATTTACAGGGTTGCAGAATTTTGCAATAATCGTCGGTCTACGCAATTTGTGACAACGTTCTGAGGCAAATTGTAATATTTTTGCAAGAAAAACTTACAATCAAGTGAGAAGAACTAAAGAAATGTTAAAACAACATCAAGCAGGTCAAAAAGTAACCATAGAACATTTTTGAAAACGTCTTGATGCAAATTGTTACAGTAAAAACCTGTGAGTAAGAACCTGCGTGTTCCCAAATTAGCCTAAACAGGTTTGATATAGAATATTAATTAGCATAGAAATAGGCTATTTAAGTTCTTAAATAGGTTTTTATTTCTTAAAGAAACAATAAAGGTTCTTAAATTGGGTTATATTTTCTGAAGAAAAAACAAATGGTAGCTAAGAATATTACTAGGCCAGAAGAGGGTCTGAATGGGGTTTAGTGTTCAGTGTTATTTGCCCAAACGTTTTAGTGTTTGCTGTTAAACTGGCCAATTTTTTTTAATATTTACTGTTTTCGGAGAAAATAATGTTAAGTGTTTGGAGGGTTTTTTCGTGAAAAACCCATAGGGTCGGTTATTTACATGAAATCTAAGTTAAAACGCGGTTTAGGAAATCTTTGGACCTCCAGATCTCTTATTCAGTGGGTTATGTTAAGAGGACAAATGCTTTTCTAGTCTGCGCCATATTCTTTCATGAAATTTTTCACGATAAATGGCGTTTACATAAAAGCGTCCGACAAACTGAAAATGGTTTAGAACACGGTTTTGTTAAACACTGGCTAAACTCCGTTTAAATAACTGACCCATAATCTTTTAGCATACGCCACTTGCACATCTCCCATAATGCACCTTATTTGCCCCCCCAAATTTTGCATAACATTTGTTTGTCATTTCTCCTGGGTATTACAGCCTCCCAAGAGAAATTGAAAGCAATGCTTGTGCAAAATTATGGGGGGGGGGGGGGGGGGGGGGGCAAATAAGGTGCATTATGGGAGATGTGCAAGTGGCGTGTTGTCTCCGTTCGAATTTATCTGCTCTTGGAAAATCGGTAATAAAATCACCCAAGAACTTTGAGCCTCTGCTCAGGGGGGCTGTAGTCTGTTTTTTCGACCTATGAGCAAGAGTATTCTGGGCTGGGGAATACTGGTGACCATCCCGTATCAAGTGTCACGATCCTTTGGTCAGCGTCAGGGCGAAGTCGAATCATTGCGGCATCGACAGGATTTCCCTCCGGTGTTGTTTAAGTTCTAGTGAGTTTTCAGGTACAAGTGGGGATAATTTCTCTCACTGAAAAAACCTATCTGGACACTATAAAAGTATATTTCATTCATATGTGAATATAACGACGAAAATAAAGTCGAGAATTTTCATACTTCTCCTCGGAAATCTTCGATAGTCTTCGGACATCTTCAGCGGTCTTCGGAAATTTTCCTAAATCTTCGGTAGTCTTCTGAAGTCTTCTGAAATAATCGGGAATTTTCGCAAAATGGCCGAAAACTCCTTGATATACTAGACAAAATAATATTGGCCTTCTGGAGCCTTTTTTGTTTCTTTTTGGAAAAATTTACTGTTTCAGTGAATTTTTACTCAGTGTGAAAATGCCTAAAATTTAACTGTTTCATGTTACAGAGCCAATAAATTAAGTGTTTAGTGTTATCGAGGTTCCCCTCATCCTCGGAGACCAAGGGGCAGTCAATTGGGTCAGAAGAAAGGGCGCGATGAAAGTTTTCAAGTACGGGCGAAAGAGCCCCTGGGTACCGACCCTCACCGAACTGTTTCCAAAAATTCAAGCGGATCCCAGCTCCTGATTGGGCACAAAAAATGCTTTGTATTATTGTGCCCAATCGGCGAACAGTTTCTCCTGAGTTCTTTTCGTGAGTTCCTACACGACGGCTACTGCCCGGTTCGTTCACCAAGCTTGTGCGAGCAAGGGAAACTTTTATTTTCTACTTCCCTAACCAGAAACGAAGGAACTACGGATGAGTCGAAAAAACGTTTGCTATCTGCAGGAGCAATTCAATTTGCCCCGAGAATACTCTGTTTTTGACTCATCACAATGTATCGCAAATAAAAGCAAGTTAAAGATGCGGCGGCGACGAGAAAGTCAAATAAGCAATAGCTTGACAGGGCAAAACAACAACTTTGCACGTGCATCACACTTTTTTGTACATTTCTTTGCCGTCAACTGCACGACTACCCGTGAAAATGCCTAACTTTATGTTTTGTGAAGGACGTAAACAAGCAATGACAAAATTCATTCTCTTCATGAACTTGGATATGTTGATAGAAACTTTCGTCACGCCCATTCTCCGAGGATGGGTTTCCCCATTCAGTGTACTGTCGCAATTTGTAGTAATCATCGCACTTTGTAATACCTGTCGCAATTTGTAATAAATTCATCGCACTTTGTAAGGTCTGTCGCAATTTGTAATAAACAGTGTCGCACTTTGTAATTAAAAAAAGCTGTCGCAATTTGTAATACCTGTCCATCGCACTTTGTAATAAACTAAGCTGTCGCAATTTGTAATAATTCCATCGCACTTTGTAATATTTTTTTTGAGAGTGATTCAACTTACTTCGTCAACTTTAATATAATGCCAAAATATGAATAGTGTGGCTGCTAGCCAGCCCAGGACCGCGCGGTAGTGTAATTTTCGCGCCCTTTTGGGGTCAGGTGACCAAGCCGTTATTTTTTAAGTTGCATGATCGTTAGCTCGGCGGTCAGAGATTACTTCGCTCGCTAGTTCAGCGATGGATTTTGGTTTTTCTGGACAAATTTATAATAGGCTCACAAGGTATTAGTCTTTCTTTCGTTTTCTCTTTTATTTGGTTTATTATTTCGCCTATTGTAATTTTCTAGTTAAGTTTGTAGTCGTATTTGTTTACTTAGTACATTTCTCGTCGCATGTAATTAAGATCTTTCTATTGTATTTTCCTTTCTAGTTTTACGTCAACCTTATCTACTTGTCAGTAAAACAACAGCCGTTTTTCAGAGTTAGAATTCACCGCGTTTGAGTTGTTGTCTCAATGTGGTCACAGTAAAACTTGTGCCGTGCAAGATTCGAACCGCTCTTGTTGAGAGTTTGGAATCATGGACCGGACTTCCGAAGTTGTGGAAGATGGATCGGATTTGAACTTCGATGAAACAGCGGCCGGGATTGATGTTCCTGGAATCAGAAGGAGTACTCGCGTTCGCGTTCCTACTGAAAGAGGGTTGGATTATCAGCTCCCTCTTCGGAAAAAGAATTACAATCAATGTAAGAAGAAATTAGAAGATAAGCTAAACGCTCTAGATATGAGCTGGACGGAGCTGTCAGATGCAGAGGCTTTGAGAAAAGAGAGAACGTTTATAGAAGACTACAGAAAGGCCCTTACGGAGGGATCCTCGGAGTTCGTGCTGCTATCACCAAGCGAATATGCCAATGATGTGGCTCGTGAAATAGATTACTTGAACAGGCAAGCAATGGAGTTGAGGAAAAGGATTGGTGAAAGGATTTTCGAACTGGAAAAGGTGGAATTGCGGTCGCGTCGTAGTGGAAAAACGTCATCGTCCAAGAAAAGTAGTCGTTCTTCAAAGCAATCAAGTGCCTCTCAAATTTCTTTAATGAAGATTAAAACTATGACTGAGTTGGCCAAGAGGAAGGTGGAAATGCAATATGCAAGAATTGAAGCTCAAAAGCAAATGGAAATGCAAAGGAAGAAATTCGAAATAGAAGAAATTCAAAGACTGAAGAGTTACGAAAGTGCTAAAGCAGAAGCAGATGCGGTGGCGAAGATAGAAGATGAAGAAGGGAACCCCAAGTTGCTGAACCTTGACCATTTCGGGATCACTAAAGCCGATAAGGAGGAACGGACTCGCAACTACGTCTCGTCTTTAACAACTCTCTCCTCCACCGGCAGTCAGGATCCTTTACCATTCTTGTTTGAACCTTCGGCCAAAGATGAACATCCTTCCATGTCGCCAGAAATGGCCCTTGGCACACATCTAAACATGGTGCAAGGAACTAGCTCAGATCAAAAGGAAACCCAAGGTGGTGGTGTGCAAGACCTGCCGGGGAAGATTCCCTCTCGCTCAGTACCAAGAGTTGCTTTCACCCAGCCCTTTAGTGGACCTGCCAGTACTGAAAATCAGCACCGTGCAATCGCTGAGGCGATAGCTGAAGGCATGGAGGCGTTAAGATTACCGACGCCTCACCTAACAGTATTCAATGGAGACCCCCTTGGTTGGCCAACATGGAAGGTTGCCTTCGAAACTGTGATTGAGAAAAGGGCTACTAACACGAACGAGAAAATGCTGTACCTTCTGCAGTACTTGTCGGGGCCTCCTAAGAAAATTGTCGAAGGATATCAGTTCGTCCAAACTGGTGACGCTTATGAAGAAGCTAAGAAGATTCTTGAAAGACGATTCGGGCACCCCGCTGTTGTTGCAGATGCTTTCCGCAAAAGGTTGGAAGGTTGGCCAAAGATTCCACCCAAAGATGGATCCGCTTTGCGAGAATTCGCAGATTTCCTCAAAACATGTGAACTGGCCATGCGGTGCGTAGAAGATCTTGAAACCCTAAACAAACAACATGACAATAAGCAGCTGCTAAAGGTTCTGCCTGGCTGGGCACTTCCTAAATGGGGAGTCAGAGTGAGAGACTATCAAATCAAGCACGGTGACAGCAAGTTTCCCCCCTTCTCGGAGTTTGTTAAATTCGTTGCTGAGACTGCAGAAATACAGTGCCTTCCTGTACTTACAAACTTAGACACGAACAGATTCACGAAAGACATCAAGGCCAGAAATCCCAAAACAAGGTTTGGAAATCGAAAGGGTGATGACGCTAACACACTTGCTACAGGAGCAAACAAAGGGCCAACACCAAAGGATGAAAGGAAAGCAGCCTCTCTTTGCTGTGGTTATAGGCCACATGATCTTGATTCGTGCAGAGAATTCATGAAGAAACCCCGGAATGAGAGAATCCAGTTCATCATAAGAAAGGGACTTTGCCTAAAGTGCTTAACTCATGGTCACATGGCAAAAGAGTACAAGTGTGAAAGTGTTCCAAGTTGCAAGAAATGCAAACAGAAACACCCAACCTGTCTGCACAAGGAAAATGCTGATGAAGCTGAGGTACAAATTCCTAAGGCATCAGTTAGCTGTACAGGCGCCTCCAATGCAGAGATTATCCACCCCGATGAAGGCGATGCTACAGCTAAGTGCACAAGTGTCTGCTCCATTGAAGGTCAGCAGCTCGGACATGACCAAAGCTTGATAGTTCCAGTTTGGGTTTCAAGCTCTAATGATGACCAGTGTGTTCTGACGTATGCCCTGATTGATTGCCAGTCGAATGCCAGTTTCATCACAGACCAGTTAAGGGAGACGCTGAAGGTTGATGGGGTAGAAAGTCACCTGCGCTTGTCAACGATGCACAAAGAAGATGAGTTGATCCAATGCAAGAAAGTACAATGCCTCGTGGTAACAGATTTCAAGAGACAGGTTAGCATCCCGTTACCAAAGGTCTACACGAGAAACAGTATACCGTATAAGCCCTCTCAGATTCCAAAGCCTGAGGTTGCCATGCAGTGGGATCATCTTAACCGTATTGCGTCGGAGCTCGTGCCTTACAGAGATGATATAGAGGTCGGACTGTTGATAGGAACTAACTGTCCTAAGGCTATTAAGCCACGTGAAGTGATCCCAGGAGCAGACCATGATCCATATGGTATCAAAACTGACCTTGGATGGGGTATTATTGGCAGAGTGTGTAAGACTCCACCTGGAGATTATGAAGACTCGCCTGGAAGTTGGACAAACAGAATTGTGTCACGAGAGGAGACAAGGTTTGCCTTGGAGACTAGGACGAAAGAGATCATAAGCCCTGCGTGCGTTAAGCAGATGTTTGAAAGAGACTTTCAGGAGATAGTTGAACCGAAGAATTCACATATGCGAGCCCTGTCAGTTGATGATAGAATATTTCTAGAAATATTGGTCAAAGGTATCCACAAGACCAGTGATGGCCACTACGAAATGCTGTTACCGCTTCCTTCACAAGATGTTAAGCTGCCTAGCAACAAATCTCTAGCGTTGAGAAGATTGCTTACGCTAAAGGCGCGTTTCAAGAGAGACCCAAGTTTTCACAAAGATTACACGCTCTTCATGGAGGAAACCATTAAGAATTGTGCAGAGGAAGTTCCTTTGGAAGAAAGGATTAACAGTGCGATCGGAGAAGGCAAGATTAACTACGTTCCACATCATGAGATTTACCATCCCAAAAAACCTTCACAGATAAGAGTGGTCTTTGACTGCAGTGCAACGTTCAAAGGAACATCCTTGAATAAGAGCTTACTTTCAGGACCTGACATGACAAACAGTTTAACAGGTGTCCTCTGCCGTTTCCGCCAAGAGTGGGTAGCCGTGACCTGTGATGTGAAAGGGATGTTTCATCAGTTCTTCGTCAATAAAGAACACAGAGACCTCCTCAGATTCTTCTGGTGGGATAAAGGAGATATAAAGAACGACCCAGGGGAATATAGAATGAAAGTACACCTTTTCGGAGCAGTCTCGTCTCCAGGGTGCGCAAACTTTGGCTTCAAGAGAGCGGCCGATGACGGAGAAATGGAGTTTGGCACGAACGCGGCAAACTTTGTGCGTAAAGACTTTTATGTAGACGATGGATTGAAGTCAGTACCATCTGTTAAAACTGCCGTCGACCTCATTCGTAACACACAAGCCATGTGTGCAATGGCTGGCCTCAGATTACACAAGTTCAGCAGCAATAAGAAAGAAGTCATTCAGGCTGTTGCCCCGGAAGATCGCGCAAAAGGATTACAAGAATTGGACCTCGCGTGTGACCCCTTGCCAATAGAACGAACTCTCGGCATCATGTGGTGTGCTGAGTCAGACACCTTCCAGTTCAGAATCGTTATTCAAGATCGTCCACTTACTAGGTGAGGGATCCTGTCCACCGTGTGTTCTGTATATGACCCACTTGATTTTGTGGCACCCCTCATTCTGATGGAAAAACAAATACTACAAGATTTATGTCGTAACAACGCCGACTGGGACGACCCAATTGGTGAGAAGCTTAGACCGAAATGGAAACGATGGCGAAACGAGTTGCACGAGCTGGAGAAACTCAAGATACCTAGATGTTACAAACCTGAGGGTTTCGGTGAAATTAAAGCAGTGGAGGTGCATCATTTCTCTGACGCAAGCTTAGCAGGGTTTGGTCAGTGCAGCTATCTGCGTCTTCTAAATAAGGACAATCAAGCCTACTGTTCCTTTCTTATGGGAAAGGCCCGTGTTGCTCCGTTAATGTTAATAACAGTTCCTCGATTAGAGTTGCAAGCTGCTGTCGTTTCGATTAAAATAAGTCAATGGCTGCTGAAGGAACTTGATTACCAAGACGTGTCAGAATTCTTTTGGACAGACAGCAGGGTTGTGATTGGTTACATCAACAACGAGACTAAGCGCTTTCACACCTTCGTGGCAAATCGCATTCAGCAGATTCATGATCACACCGGCCCTCAACAGTGGCAGTACATTGAATCAAAGTCGAATCCAGCCTATTCCGCCTCTCGAGGCCTTACAGCTCGTCAGCTTGTAGACGATGATTCCAGGTGGCTTAGAGGCCCAAACTTCCTCTGGAGTCCGGGTGATAATCGAACAGAAGTAGAGGAAAATCCGCAACCATTAGATTCTGACGACCCCGAAGTGAAGAGAGCGTCACTGGTGACACAAACAAACGAGACACATCCAGTTCATTTTGAGATTAGCCGATTGGATCGGTTTTCTGACTGGTTCAGAGCAAAGAGGGCTATAGCAGTTTGCTTGCGACTTAAACAGCGTTTAAAGGAGGGAAAGGAAGCTGAGCAAGTCGTCAGATACCAACCGGTGAACGTCAATGAAATTGGTCAAGCGGAGATAGAAATTATTCGCTGCCTTCAGCATGAGCATTTTAAGGACGAAATCAAGATCTTGTCATCGCTGCAAGAAAGTGAAGAATTCCATGACAGGAAAACAGCCAAGCAGCGCAACTTCAGCCTCAAGAAATGCAGTAGCTTATACCGACTCGATCCGTTCTTGGATTCAAATGGCATTTTGCGTGTAGGGGGACGCCTTAGAACGGCTATCATATCAGAAAATGTTAAACACCCTGTTATCCTGCCTAGAAAGTCTCATATCACTTATCTTATTCTCAAACACTGCCATGAAGAGACCCAGCATCAAGGTTATGGAATGACTCATAATGAAGTACGTCAACGCGGTTACTGGATAATTGGTGGCACTTCCGCCGTCTCTCGTTTTGTTTTTAAGTGTGTCATGTGCAGAAGGCTGCGCCTCCCTCCGCAGCACCAGAAGCTAGCCGACCTTCCTGAAGACCGGATAGAACCTGCAGCTCCGTTTACATACAGTGCAGTAGATTACTTTGGTCCCTTTGTGGTGAAAGAAGGTCGTAAGGGCGTGAAGAGGTATGGCGTGTTGTTCACATGTATGTCATCTCGAGCTATTCATATCGAGACCGCAAATACACTGGAAACTGACTCATTTATCAATGCCCTTAGACGCGTTCAAGCAGAACGTGGTCCTATTCGCCAACTTAGGTCAGACCAAGGTACGAATTTTATTGGCGCCCTTCGAGAACTAAAGGAAGCTTTGAAGGAGTTAGATCAAGATAAAGTGCGCATCAGCCTGTTGAAAGAGAACTGTGAATGGGTTGATTTCAAATTGAATCCCCCCTCTGCGAGCCACATGGGTGGCTCATGGGAGCGTCAAATTAGGGCAGTTAGGAGCGTACTTGCCCCCTTGTTAGAAGAATGTGGCAGCCAATTGAACGATGAGAGTTTTCGTACTCTTATGAAAGAGGTCCAAGCAATAGTCACCTCTAGGCCACTGGCCTTGAATGACATGTCGTCTCCCGATTCAGCAGAACCTCTAACGCCAAATCACTTGTTGACGATGAAGAGTAAGGTACTGATGCCTCCCCCAGGCGTATTCGTTAGAGAGGACATCTACCTTCGCAAGAGATGGAGAAGAGTCCAGCACTTGGCAAACGTGTTTTGGGAAAGATGGAGAAAGGAATTTCTGCAAACACTCCAGCTCCGGAAGAAATGGGTCAAACCACAGCGTAACATGCTTGTAGGCGACATTGTCGTGATTAAAGATGAGAACGCACCTAGGAACATGTGGAAATTGGCAAGAGTTGAAGACGCTTTTACAAGTGAAGATGGCCTTGTCAGAAAGGTGAAGCTTGCTATCGCCACGCGCAGTCTTGACAAGCGAGGACGAAGAATTGATGTTGTTCATTACCTCGAGCGACCAGTCCATAAGTTGGTTCTTATCCAGGAAAGTGACCGGGAATTCCCCGCCGAGGAGCCACGTTAACGCTTGATCGGAACTTTGTCTTAGAACTTGTAATCGTTTGATAAATATGTAAGGAACACTTTACTTTAGACAGAAGATTCCCACTGTGGGGAGCCATGTGGCTGCTAGCCAGTCCAGGACCGCGCGGTAGTGTAATTTTCGCGCCCTTTTGGGGTCAGGTGACCAAGCCGTTATTTTTTAAGTTGCATGATCGTTAGCTCGGCGGTCAGAGATTACTTCGCTCGCTAGTTCAGCGATGGATTTTGGTTTTTCTGGACAAATTTATAATAGGCTCACAAGATATTAGTCTTTCTTTCGTTTTCTCTTTTATTTGGTTTATTATTTCGCCTGTTGTAATTTTCTAGTTAAGTTTGTATTCGTATTTGTTTACTTAGTACATTTCTCGTCGCATGTAATTAAGATCTTTCCATTGTATTTTCCTTTCCAGTTTTACCTCAACCTTATCTGCTTGTCAGTAAAACAACAGCCGTTTTTCAGTGTTGGAATTCACCGTGTTTGAGTTGTTGTCTCAATGTGGTCACAAATATAGTACTTCGTAAACAAAGATGATGTCGTCTGCAAGCACGTAACTTACAAAATTAATTAACTTTAATTTCTAATTTATATCTCCGCTCATTCAAACCACTTAAACATTTTTTTTAAATTAATGTTGATTAGTTATCTGACGTACGAAATTCTGTATTCTTAAACCTTGCTATTGTAATAGATGGTTTGCATGCAATGGTTACAGAAGTAATAGTGGCTTCTATATTTTGGCCAACTTAATCAGACGAGGCCTGTAAAAATTTAAAATGTAATTTACTGCAAATAAACAAAAACGTCACCAGTGGCAAACCGTCGAACCACGACAGCTACGTAAACACACAAAATCCAGTTAGTCGCTGGCCATTACCTTTGTATGTACCTGTTTTTATAAAACTCACTTGGGGTCATACACTGAGCCGTCTGACCATTTGGTCCATTATTCTCTCTTGATTTGGTCCCATATAGGAGAAAAAGGAGTATCTTTCCATCTTAAAACAATTTTTTTTCTATGGAGCCCTCTAAAGCAAATACCGTGGGGATAGTAAAAAATTCTCCTTCCCTACGGACGACTTGTAAGACCTTGCAATTCTTCCGAGCGTGTTCAGGATTATTATTATTTTTTCCACAAAATGGAAAGGATAATAAACCAAACCATCCATTACTACCTGAGTTACACTATCTAAGGATCAAACCGAAGAAACAAAGCCAACAAGGTAAAAAATGATACCCTATTTAAGGTTCCAGATCCTCAGCGATACTTACCTACCTAGACCATACATGAATATGGGATTATCCCCACCCCCCACCCCGAAGGCTTCACGTGTCACGTGACAAGCAAACATGGATTGGGACTACGAATGCCAGGTTATTCATGAATTTTCTGTTGTTAAATGTTGCTTTTGTTATTCAAATATTTCTGAATTCAAATGTATGAAACTATTCATATCTTTTTTTGGTGGCATATCACAGGAAGTTTCATGTTTGTCATAAAAGTGATTCTTGTTCGTCACGTGATTAATTAAGGCAGAAAAGACATGCATGTTTGACCAAAGAAAATAATTTAAGTTTATAACAAAGTGCGATGGAATTAATACAAATTGCGACAGCGTAGTTTATTGCAAAGTGTGATGGACAGTTATTACAAATTGCAACAGCTTTTTTATTACAAAGTGCGACACGGTTTATTACAAGTTGCGACAGGTATTACAAAGTGCGATGATTATTACAAACTGCGACAGTACATTCAGACCCTCCTAGTAATGTGGTATTCAGCTTATTCCTTACAGTTCTTAAGTAAAATCTATGTACCAAATTACTGACCTCGTGAATTTTGAAGTCCTTCAGCCCAGGTGTACAGAATTTGGCAAATAAGAAACTCTTTGAAATCTTTAGGCGAAGCAGGTTGTTGTTTAGGTGGCATAACTGGCAAATTTTAGCCTCAGTTTCTTACTCGCAAGTTTTTACTGCAGACATTTCTCAAATCTTGCAGGTTATCAAGTACTAGAATTATGTGCTCTTGCCGACTGCTTCCTGTTATTAGACGTCGTAGTTCTTCAAGATCAACTAATTTTTTAAATCCATAGAGAATACTGTTACAATAGTCAAGGTCTAATATCTCAAAAGCATTCACAATATGCCTATGATCGTTGATCCAAAGATAGCCGTTTTGCAAATTAACGTGCCATCGTAAGTTAAGTTCCTGTCTATTATGACACCTAGGTCTATACAGGATATCGACCTCGCCGTTTTAGATGTTTATTGACTGTTGATACGTGATGTCACTTGGTTGAATTGGCAGGAACTTCAAAGATTTGGAAAGTTTCGGTATTTTCCCGGCCATCCTAAGCAATTGGAATTCCTCCTACATTTGGAAGGGAGGATGATCAGGAGGTACGTGTACTTACAATTAAATTTCGCCCCTGTTCGCAGTAGACTTTCCAGTAGTGTGGATAGGGTGTCCAATCAAGAACTCGAAGGGTCGTGATTTCCAATCTGCACTCGGCTATACTGGGTACTAGTGTAGAATGTTGACATCCGGGAACTGTAAACTGAGGAGAAGGGACGGAGTAAAAGCAGCCTGAGAAAAGAGCAGTCATTTCGCGACGACACCACTAGTTTTCTCGCGAAATGAAGTCTGAGAAACGAGCGCAGAAATTAAGATACAGATAAGATAAAATCAACTTTATTTATCCACGCTAGCCTAGATCAACAAAACCTGGTTTCTATCAGGGGCGTGCGAAAATAGAAAACTAAATGAAATAAAATTCCAAGCTGATGACGCGTCACTACCCAGATCTGGGTAGTGATTCTGAATGGCTGAAGAAAATTTCCCACTCGGCACTACCAATCAGAAGCACTAACCAAATTTGGATGGTGACGCGTCATCAGTATGGAATTTCTGCGCTCGTTTCTCAGACGTCATTTCGCGGGGGAAACTATGGTGGCGTCGCGCAATGTAGGCTGTTTTCTCATGCTCAGCATGCATGTTGGCGAAATATGACGTTGTGTCCGACTTTCGAACATCTGTCCGACAGATGGCCTTAAAGACTCAAGGACCGATAAGTTACTAATACACACTTTCGTATTTTTATTTGAAGTAAAAGTGTCCTTTTCGGTCCCAACTTGTCCTCAACGAAACTAATATATAAGATATTTTACCGAAAATAATATTCTATTTATACTAAACGCCAAGTAACGTTTTGTTTCAGGTAAAATATTTGTTCAGAGTTGGCTATCTTATGAGTATGGACATCTTTCAAGATGACGTCTTCGAAGAAGACATCATTTTTATGCATTTTAGTCACAATTTATATAACCGTTTTATTTTACTCAACGTTACAACTTAAACACATCACGTGATAAATAATATAACAAGTCAAGTGATGTGAGTTGGCGGATAACCTTTGCAACTAATTAAAAGTTTTTGTCTGAAATTGCTAATTACACGCTAACCTTTTAACTGATAAGGTATCTAAACTAATTCTTTTCAGGACAATTTCAAAACTGTGTTTCCAAAATTATTTTTGGAGCTTGTTTTGGAAACTGCCTTCAAGAGTTTATATCCAAGACACTTTCGGTAATCTCGGTGGTTTTAACCACACACTTTCTCTCACCTAAACCACAGTTCCGCTGTGGAACAAACGCTAAGGTTTTCGCTTTATTTTCCTAGTGCCAATCACCTGGTCTTAACTGTTACCTTAAGTTTGAGTTTACTACCAAGTCTCCTATCGATCAAAACATTCGATTTCATTTGAGCCAAAATCACCTTTAGGTAAATATCAACTAAACATTAGGTACATTTTCCCACATGGGAGATTTGGTAGCCATTTGCAGACTATCAGGAAACACCAAAATAAAGGCCAAGTGGTGAAACTGTGTCCCTGAAAATCTTATGGAATGGTAAAAAAAAAAAAACAACAACAACAACAACAACAGAAACCCTTTCCTAGCTTACTCGTACTTCGGAAAATTGTCTAAACGCGGGTGACAGAAGAATCTTTGCCATCCTTATTTTTCTTCAAAAAATCTTGCAGTTGAGTTAGCAAGCCCCTCAGTTGTCCGTTCTCGTCCAGACTCACCGCGTCCAACTCTGGAGCAGCGTGGGACTGGGACTTTGACTTGTTAACAGTGAGGAGATACCGCTGGATTAAACGAGTCATCACTTTATGGCGCTATAGGAAAAATAAAAAAGCGCTAACTTAGTAATTTGCCAATGCTGTCGTTTTATTTTGACAAACGCTGTATGTAAGGCTGTTAGGGTATCCATAATGTCGTCAACTGAGTGAAAGTCTTCAAACTTTAGCAAATATGTCATAAGGTATGTCATTGTTCTGGTTTTAAAGCACGGGTATGGAGATACTTAGCAAAGCCTAGGAGAAGCAGGTCGTTTAAAACAAAAACAACTCGAACTCGTGCCTTTTTTTTTTTATTTGTTTGTTTCGAACGTTTTATTCGTCTTAAGCAATTGAAATCTGCAACTTGCGAAATCTATGGGAAAGGTTTTCACGGTTAAAGTATAATAGTATAAAACCCCTGCGGATATAACTATCAACTACATCACCCATGCATGTCTTCGCGGTCGGTCAAACCTTGAAGTAGTCAGAACATTTGAAATTTTTTTATAAAGAGAACTTACAGAAAAGAAATAGACAAAATGAAAAATGCAAGACATCGCAAAATGGACGTGCTTTTCATTTGGCGAAAAGTGCTCGTTATATAGTCCATTCAACTAGATTAGTGGGCGTTTTGAGCGACGCAAGTCAACCGGAAGTGGACTTTTTGCATTCATTTTCGGGCAGATCGTCTCTATAAGAGTAAAGACACTAAAAAACTAAAAACGGTAGCGTCAAGGCCTTTTATAGCCTGCGAAAACATCCGTTTTCGCAGGGAGGAACGTCTGCGACTCAGAGACAGAAATTCCATACTGATGACGTAAAATCTGTCCAGAATCCGGTCAGAAGCTCTGATTGGTCGAGGAGTAGTTACACTGTTTTAGCTCTTGTTTACGAATGACAGAAAAAAGACAAAAGGCCACAAAGGTCAAATGTAAACGAGAAGAATCTCTGACAAAACAGTCAATATTTGTAGAATATAGTCTTCTCTAGAAGAAAGCATTTGAGTTTTGCTGGAGCTCGTTGGCAGATGAACACAACACTTTACTAAAATCGACCAGAAGACACGTAAAATTGGACAAATTTGTGTCTGGAATCCCATGACTACTGGATTTATTATGTAAACATTGGATTGCGTCATCAGTACGGAATTTCTGCCGTTGAGTCGCAGACGTTCCTCCTCGCGAAACGTCCCCGACGGCGAAGAGCGAGGTGAAACGGATGTTTTCGCAGGCTAGGCCTTTTAAAATTAAAAAGGCCTCACTTCCGGCCTCAAGTCCGTCGGTCAAAAAGTCTTTGCTTAAGCTCCCTACAAAATACACAGTCTTACCAGTGTCGCATAACCTTCGGGTTGCAGACCACACGCAGCGAGCTAGACTAAGGCATCATTTTTCTCCCAAAAAAGGTCCATTACGACAACGTATGAGCGTATGAGATTTGATAGTACACACCTGTAGTATATTTACCTTGTCTAAGTCCACCTTGTCTTTACTTGGAGTTGCTGATCTATCTCTTCCTTGGCAGCTTTGATGCTGAAATTCAGAAATAAAAAATGCAAAGTACGTACTTAGTTCTAGTCAAAATGAACAGCCATAGAACTCACTGGCAAGACGATCTTTGCCTCAAATTAGATGTGCATCATTTCTTGATTGCAACATCATTACTTCCAATGGTTTTAAATCTGACTGAGGTGTTTTGGTCAGATTATTGTTCTATGGCACTGTGCAGAGTATTTAGACAGATGATCCACGAAATACACACACACACACACATACACACACACACACACACACACACACACATACATACACACACACACACATACACACACACTATACTTTATTTCATACACATCATTTCATACGATGCACAACAGATCTGCAAACTTACCTGATAGTACCCAGCACCTCTACACAGTCTTCGGCAGAGTTGAATCACCAAGTGTGGAGGAGGAATGAGGTTGAATGGAGGCGGCATTGCATTGCCTTGATCTAAATATGGCATCCACATCCGGGTTCTGGAGAATTTCCACTGAATATCTGCGTCATCCTACAGTAACATAAAATTTAAAGCCCGTAAGATCTAATTAAGATTTGGGCACCGATTTTGTGATCAGTTTACCGACAATCATGGACAAAAGTCTTGGAACACAATGTCATTTGTGGTGCTGTCTTCGAATCACACGTGCCCAGCTCCTCCCCAATCACTACGAGCCTCAGCGCTCCGGAAGTTAAAAAATTCGTACTGTCTGGTTGCTATGAAGTGACGTAATCATCCAGTTGAGTATCCATCACCGTTAACACTGCTGCGGTCAACTACCGCAGCGCTCGTAAAGTACTTTAATTAAAACCGTGTTCAAAACCCTGTAGGAAGTCTGTTTATTTTTGAGTCGATTAATGCACTGCTGACTTTCACGGGGTCAACTTTTGCATAAATTATCAAACATTATGTTAAGCGGGAAATCTACCTATGGTTCGCGGGAGAAGCAACTTCGAAAGCGGCGCAAGACAAATGTTTCGAGAGTCGAGGATGTGCTCACAAACTATTCACTATGCGACGAAAGGAGAAATCACTGGCATGATAGCTGCATGTAATGGTAATTTTATCAATCCAGGTCGCGCCGTGTTCGCTCGAGAACGCTGTGACAACCTCGTTTGGCGCGCTTCTCGATACTTCCAAAACATGTTGTAATCGGTAAGTAGACTTTAGCACTTAGTATCGCCAAGCTATTCGAATCAGTGTATACCCAATTCTTTGTCTGAAGATTCTCGCAAACACATACACCAAGTAAATCTGGATGGAAGAGGAAATTGTCTCCCTAAACGCAGCCAGATTATATTTTGAAGGATGGCGGCACAATTCAACGCGTCTTCCAGGTCAGCCCTATTTATAGTTCGTAAGAGTATAAATTGCGATCTCCCTATTTTCGCTTAAGCTTTCTTTGATAAAACTTCAGTAGAAACAAAACAACGCAGACATGACATTCTCCTGCATGAGACACAATCGGCTGAAGGAAATATCTGTTTACAAGTCGGGTAAATTATCCATTCTTGCGCACCGCAAAATCAGCTAAAATCAGTCGCTGGAAACCTGGCATATTATTAAGACTGAGCGCTTCTAAGAATAACGCGTTTACAAAAATTAGGCAGTTGTTCTATATCCTTTCTGGTTCATCCAGGTAGAAGTCCTGGCATGATATCATTATGCCTGAGCGCTTCTAGGATATATAACACGTTTAGCATTTCGACCCGTAACCGTAAAAAAGAATTTAGGCAGTTGTTCTATATCCTTTCTGGTTCATCCAGGTAGAAGTCCTGGCATGATATAATTATGCCTGAGCGCTTCTAGGATATATAACACGTTTAGCATTTCAACCCGTAGCCGTAAAAAACAATTAGGTAGCTGTTCTATATCCTTTCTGGTTCATCCAGGTAGAAGTCCTGGCATATTATTATGCCTGAGCGCTTCTAGGATATATAACACGTTTAGCATTTCAACCCGTAGCCGTAAGAAAGCAATTAGGTAGTTGTTCTATATCCTTTCTGGTTCATCCAGGTAGAAGTCCTGGCATGATATCATTATGCCTGAGCGCTTCTAGGATATATAACACGTTTAGCATTTCGACCCGTAGCCGTAAAAAAAAATTAGGCTGTTGTTCTATATCCTTTCTGGTTCATCCAGGTAGAAGTCCTGGCATGATATCATTATGCCTGAGCGCTTCTAGGATATATAACACGTTTAGCATTTCGACCCGTAGCCGTAAAAAAAAATTTAGGCAGTTGTTCTATATCCTTTCTGGTTCATCCAGGTAGAAGTCCTGGCATATTATTATGCCTGAGCGCTTCTGGGATATATAGTAGCAGTTTGACCCGTAATAAAAACAAACTCAGCCGTTCATTTTGTAGGAGATATTTAAGCGTTTTTGTCTGTGTTAGCAATGTGATCGACTTTATGCGCAGACCTTAATAATATGTTTTTTTCTTTGACGGCACTGAATAATTTTAGCGGAAACCTGAGCCGTACATTTGTTGAATGTCGCGCTTTAATTAAATTTCTCGCCCTAGAATGATGACATGATGGCGCGAAAATTGACGCCTCTATCGTATTAGATGCGAAATATGATCAGAGATAAATGGAATAGTGAATGTTACAAGCTTCTGAGTATCCAGCTGAGATAGGTGACTTTTAGTCCCCTATCTCAGCAAGATAAACAAAATTTTTTTGGTTGCTAAGACGGTGCGGCTCGTTATGCCACGGACAAGATACGACGCGTGTATCCAGAATTTTCCCGAGTTTCAAATTTGTATATGGTGAGGGGAATGGAGAACTGCAACAGGTGGCACTGTTTTATGAGGGCACCCAGAAATTAAAGACAAATACGAGTACTGCGTCACTGTCCCAAGGACTTTTGTTCAGGATTCTAGATTAGTTACCGAGGGCTGTAAAACCAGTTCGTTTTAGGGCATTTACAGCAAGGAGCCCAAAAGTGTGACCGCTTTTAATTTATTCCCATTCTATCGTGCAGGTTTGATCCAATCAGAAGCCAGCTGGAAACTGTTCTCGACTTCTGATTGGTTAATGCCTTCATGAAAGAATGTCTATTAATTAAAGGACGTCACACCTTTGGGCCCCTTGCTGTAACAGGCAAAGACAGTTGACTATTACAACTCTAATATTATCAACGGAGAGCCCATTGTTATCCTGTAACGGGTTCAAGCTTAAGCTTGCCTGTTTAAATGTTAATAGTCTTTGGAAACACATGAAATTCGCAACATTTTAACTAATTCCCCTTTGGAAGTGCTAGCTATTAATGAATCAAAACTAGATAGCACTATTGCTGATAACAACAACAAGAACAACAACAAATTTTATTGAAAATTGGAAAATAACTAATTACATTACTTTCCCACCCGCAAATAGCTTATGAACTAATCAAGGCGGGGGGAGCTGAAGACATATTACAAAACAAGATTTATATATAGATGGACTAAATAACAGTGAAGAAACTACTATACAGTAAATAGAATTTAAACTAACATAAAACAAGGTAAGTACATAACGATTACGAAGAGAGGCTAACCTAAAGTATTAAATAACTTAATAAGACGGTAGACTTCGACATAATCATCTTCTGACCGAAGAGATTTAGCAATAATTCCTTTATTTTTTTACTAAAGGACGAACGTTTAAGTATTTTAATCGAATAAGGAATAGAATTCCAAATTTGGGCACCGATTCTCGTGAAAAAGGCATACATTTTATCGGTTCTAGAGAACTTAACATAAAACGAGTCGCTAGAGACAGATCTTGTTCTGTAGTTATGAATCTGACTTGTTTTAACGAACTGATTGAGTTGAAGTATATGTTCCAGACTACAGTATAATTCGCAAGGAATGCAATCGGTCGGCTGGTGGTGTTGCTCTCTATATTAGGGAAAATCTGTCATACACAAACAGAATTTATTTAGTGCCCGAGTCTCCGGAAATGATCTCTTGTAGAGATTATCCTTCATTGCCGCAGGTATTTTCTAGTTAGCACCTGGTACAGACCACCCAGTGCGGATGTGCAGCTCTTTGATGACTACGTTTAATTTTGTTGAGCGAGATACTGAGATAAGCAGAGCGAAATCAGACTACTCTCACCACAAAAATTTATGCGTGTATAAGCCACAGACCCTAAGACGGGTTGGAAAACAATAAATTCACTCACAGGCAAGGGAAACAATACTACAGTACTCTTGTTAAGGATATCCTCATTAATGATAGAATTATTTCAGACGATAATGACTTTGCCGAATCATTTAATGATTTCTTTGTAACATAGGGCCAAACTTGGCAGCCGAATCAACGAAAACGTCTTCCAACAAAGTTAATACATACCAACAACCTAGATCATACTCCAGTCATTCGATTATCTAAAATTCCAGTTGAAAGCGTCGCTCTTACGTTAAAAAACTTAAAAGTGTCGAAAAGTACCGGTCTTGATAAGATCCCTGCCAAGGGTCTTAAAAATTGCATCAAGTGTAATTGCACCATCTTTAACCTTCAGATTTAATTTGTCTCTTCCCTCTGGGATGTTTGTTAATGAATGGAAAAATGCGCGTGCGTACCTGGTTTACAAAGATAACGATCGTCGTGATTTAGGAAATTATAGATTGATTTCAATCTTGCCAATAATTAGTAAAGTTTATGAGAAAGAAGTTTTTAATCAATTATATCGTTATCTAGAGGACAATTCTATTCTCTCAAAATTTCAATCCGGATTTCGCCCTTTTCACTCGACTGTCTCGGCTTTAACTCAAATGTGCGACAACTGGTTTGAAAATATTGACAACGGAAAATTGACAGGGGTAGTTTTTCTTATTCGTATATAGAGAGCATCATAAGATAACATTTACTTCAGAGCTACGAGATTTTACCTGGACACCTGTGATGAATGGCCCCCACGCGGGGACAGCTACTAAAGAATAATGTGAGAAACTGCAGTATCCTATTACTTATTTATTTACCAGCTTTTCTGGACACAGGCCTGCCCAGAGGGAATGTGTACGAACGGGACTCAGGTCCCATGCGAGGTGCCTTCCCTGCCCAATCCCACAACCCGTAAAGGTTGGCCACACAACCGGAGTCTACGACCCCTTCTCTCTTCGGATAGTAATGTGGGTTCTTTTACGTCCCACAAGAACAAATCAGTGAAAGTGCTGTGAGACGGGACCTACGGTTTTTCGTCCTTATCCGAGAAGACTAGAAAGTCTAACCATTTGCAGATGTCATTAAGAAGGTAGCACTTTCTTCTCAGTTATTTAAAGACCCTGAGTGTTGGTCCGGCCAGGCCTTTGAACCCGCGACCTCCCGCTCGTCAGACCGGCGCTCTCCCAACTGAGCTAACTAGGCGGCGGTTATCATGATAAATGTTTCTCTATGAGAAGCGGGGTCGTGAATTGTTCACCGAGGCCCCACTTTGGATCACTCCATTCGTTAATTATCTATTAAGCAAAAAGAAAAGAGCTGATGGTAAAGGTAATGTTGACAAAGTGATGGCCTTGTCATTGAAGGCGTGCAAGTTGATCGGAGGAAATCAAAGAAACTGGGGCAGGAATGGAGCACAGGGGAATTTGCACTGGTGGAGGATGGTCCATAACAACACTCTCAGTAAGCAACAATCTCAGACATACTTGGAAAACTAATATCTTGTTGGTCTTAATGATTATTTTGGAGACTTTTGCAACGATTAGAACTATTTTAAGCCGGTGGCTATCGAAGTAAACTCTGAGACACACCCACTCGCGATCGTTCAATTAATTAGGGTGTTGACAAAATAAATGCTTCACTAACCGCGACTTGCTGATAGGAGTTTGTCATCATGGCAATCAGCATATTAATTGCAACCACAATTGATGCGATGCTGTACAGGCCGAGGAGTAATTCACCTGTAAACTGTGTGATGGCGAATTTCTCGTCAGTCTTAAGGTGTTCCAGATCCGCCATTCCAAACAAGTCCCAAAATAAGAGCCTCAGGCCTCCTCCAAAGCTAAAAGGATCGAACTGTCAGTCAAAACTTGTACTACACGATCTGCATTGGCTAGTTCCCGTAAGTAATTAACCATTTATTGAAAAAATACTTCCTATCGCTCTCTTCAGGCTTTCCAATAGAAGCAAGCCGCGCAGATTCCTTGTTCATCAACTTAGCTACTTAGGATGTGTTAAACCTGATCTTACGTTTAAAATATATACAACATCATGAAGAACCTTCGAGATAGAATTTAGGGCTGCATGATACAGATAACTTGATCATTACGTACACATCCTCCTTGAAAGAAACGTGATACAAGGAGAAAGACCAAAAAAGTCAAAGAAAGAATAACTGCTCTCGCTTCGGCTCGTACTTTTCCCAACTTAATTAAAAAAATTACAGGGTGTCCCAAAAGTTCGTTCCTCTAATTTATAAGTCTGTATGTCAGTACGATTGGACTTGGTAAGCAAATCATTGAAACAAAAGTTGTCTCTTTCAATCTAATTCACTATTTTCATAATTGTTGTGTCATCTTTTGACTCGAATATTCGATATGTTTACTTCCGCGCCAAAGGTGCGCGTACGCGAGTATATTTTCCAGCCACATTTTTTTGGTATTTTATAGCCTGAATTGCTCGAACTCCTTCCTTGTTTTTTGTGAATATCACGAAAGATAAACCCCCTTAACGCACAAACGTTCAGCTACGCGAGAGCCTAAGCATGATACTTCGATTTACTGGCTTCTCTGTAGTAGAAACTGCTAAAAAAAACTGGACAAATCTGAATGTTGGGTAGTAAAATGATGATGGAGAAATGAAGGTTTTGAAGGCAAGAAACGAGGGGGAGGACCAAATGTCCCGAATAAAGCAGCTAAAATAGTTTTAAAGAAGGATAGGTACAAAATGGGAGACTCGACGAGAAAGTTCTCACATAGTTAGCAAGCCAAATCCAGAAAAGGTCATGAAAAGCAGTTTAAAATTAGAGGCCCCTGAGATGGTAAAAAATCCTCTGCTTAGTCCGCCAAGTAACGCCCAGCGCGTCTTAAATTTATAAAGAAGTATAAAAGCCTTGCTGTGGAAGAAGGCCGGGATGATTATCTTTTTTAGATGAATGCCCAAAATACAGTGGAACCTCGATATAACGAACCTCTATATAACGAAGACCTCGGTATAACGAACGATTTTCTTTACCCCAGCAATAGTAAAATACATGAAAAAGAACCTCGATATAGCGAACAAATTTTGCCAGTCCCTTGGCCCTTCGTTATATCGAGGTTCCACTGCATATTTTTTTTCAGCTGCCTAAACTAAACAAATATTGTTTGAGGATTGAACTGGCTCCTGCGCACCAGGTGATAAAAAAGCTCAAAATGGATCACATCAGTGCTGGGATCTGTACATTTCATTTCACCGCGAGGTCTTTTATTCGAACAATGATCCAGCGAGCAGAAGCAACTTATAGTTGGTACGCGAGTTCATTTTGAGAAAAAAGAGCCTCTATTGTCAGGCCAAAAAAAAATTGCTTCGTGAATGTCTGTTAAGCGGATTTTTTTACCCTTTTGTCCGACTTTAAGATGCAATTTTAGCGGCCATTTAATGGCATTTCCCAGTCTATATGCAGCGGTTCCGTGTAGGGTGCAAGTACTAAAAACTTTAATCCCCTCAGCGCTATGTTTTTGGTAACCCCTTCGCGAGCCCTGTAGTGTGAGAATAGCCTTGGGAATGCTGCTACTGATGTGTACGCTTTTTATACAAATTTTTAATCAGACACTCACCTCGCAAATTCATGTTCAGTTGCATTTCCCACGAAGGCTTCCCTGGCTTGGACATAATGCGAATACACCTTTCTCTCCGCCCAGCCAAACGCAAGAAACAACAACAGGAACAGAAACAG